>VZQC01007020.1:216636-530378 GCA_009823505.1 Rhizomys pruinosus | reverse complement strand
GGTTTTTTTTTTTTTTTTTTAATTTAGCTTCCTTTAAATGGGAGCCTCATCAGGGTGGACCAGATTTCTTTATTTGAAGGAATGGTACAAATAACAGAACTTAGTGTGTCTGGTACAGCTTATTGGAAAGGTGAAGCGATCCCAACATGTGTGCACCGTCCTGGTGCAGGGAGTAAGTACTCAACAGCAAAGCAGAAGCGAGCCTTGCCATGACAGTCAGAGGCTCCCACTGCTGCATGGTTGGTCATGTGCTCACTCAGTTCTTTGATGGACTTCACCTGCTCATTCAGATGATGCGTTTCAGTGAAGTCTTACCAGTGAGTCACCTTTTTCAGCAGCCAGTTTGTATCATTTCAGCAGATAGGATTCTGGCTTTTCCCCAAGTGTGACACGCAGTCCATGGCACTCAGACTGCTCTCCTGGTTATGGCATGGCCTCTCGTAACCTCAGGAGGATTTAGACAACTTGTCCTTTTTTCAAGCTTCTTAGTTTCTCAGCATGTTCCCTATCTTGAGAATCTGAAGAAAGAAAGTGTTTGGCATAATTCTTGGGAGCCACGTCCTTGTAGTTAAGTTTGTAAGACCTGGTCTGGCACACGGCAGAGCTGGAGAGCTGTATAGGTTGACCTGGTTTGGTTCCCTCAGAGTCCACCATTCTGACACATCTGTGTCTCCTGCAAGGGGGGACACAGTCATCACAGCTAGTGGCTGATGGTGTCACTTTTGCTGCCTGCCAGGGTTGAGTGCAGGGTCCATCAAACTACTCTTAAAATCTCTGAAATTGGGTAAATTAGTGGAAAATAAGGCAACATTTTCATGGAGAGCAGCAACTTTTTTTGAAGTCTCAAGTTGTCATGCATATATATGATAGTCCAAATTCTGTACATAGAGTAAAATTTAGATCTGTGTTCATCTTATACTTAAGTAGCTACTGAGGGGAAACTAATCCTCTGTGTTCCTTGGCTTTTCCATGCTTTTGCATATGTGACAACAGAACCTCTTAGACAGTGGAGTGTCAGTTGATGGATGCCATTTAAACTAGTGTAAGCTGGTATGGTGTGGCCTAGTGTTGGGCGATACTGCTGGGCAAACCCAGAGATGTTTCTGATAATTGTCAGTTCCAGGTCACCTTGGATTGCCAAGTAAATACCATCAAAAAATGTTTATTTTAGTTGTATTTGGTTCAAAGCAGCATTTTTCAGGAAAACCTCATTTAAAATGTTTATCCTTTGCATTTCAATGGGGTGGGGGAAAGCTCTGCAACTGAGGGCCATTGTCTGTTCAGTATGTATGAGCTCTAAAGGTGAGTTTACGGATCTAGCCCCAACCCTGTCACCACCTCCTCCTTAGCCAATGTCTCCAAGGTGTGACCTGTTTACTCCACTGTACAGTCTATAGTGGAACAATTCAGTAATCAAAAGTTGTTGATTGCACCTGGGCCTGCTTACCAGTCAGCCATTTAACAATTGTGAATTTAACAGTTGACATTTGTTTTCATGTATCTGAAAGCTTGCCTTGTCTGTTAGGTGGGAAGATTGTTATTGTTGATGGACTTGCTTGATACTCTATACTGTTTGAAGGGCCAAGATGTGAGGCTCATGTACCTTTTAGGGACACCTAGGTGGTGATGAAATGGAGATGTGTGAAACTCTTAGCAGATGCCTGGCAACGACAGTCTCCATTCTCCTGGCAGGCTGGCCTTCATTATTTTGTTCCAAGTATTACTTAGATTATTTATCATTCTTGCTCTGAAGTTCTGCTTCTGTAAAGATAGTTGGTACCTAATTTCAGTCTAAACTTTGGGAGAAAATACCTTTCATCTAGCCTTGTACTTTACAGCTAACATTTATGGGGGGGGGCATTTAATTTAGCAAGCATATGTTTACACAAATATTTAGAATATTAATAATATTCTAAATATTTGTGTAAATATTGGTTTTTAAGCTGGGCATGGTGGTACATGCCTTTAACCCCAGCACTCTGGAGGCAGAGGCAGGCAGATTTCTGTGAGTTCAAGGCTAGCCTGGTCTCCATAGCAAGTTTCAGGCCAGTTGGGGCTACAGGGAGACACCCCCCCAAAATAAAAAAAAACAAACACCAAAATAAGTATTTGGGTTAATTGAGGAATGTCTAATAGCTTTCTATCCCCCACTGAGGGCATTAAGGAGATATATATCTATATATATCTATATATATCTATATATATCTATATATATCTATATATATCTATATCTATATCTATATCTATATATATATATGATACCTATTTGACTGCTTTGTTTGTTAAACATTGGAACCTAGCCCCCAAGTCAGCGGAAATTACAATGAAAAGGAGCCATTGTGTTTGGGACAGTTTTAAATCATAGATGTGAAGGGTAGGTAGTCATTTCAAATCTATGAGATTGGGGGAATCATACAGCATAGATGTTTTATTGTTGTTAGTGAAAATGACAAGGGTGAGTTGAATTTAGGAAACCTCCCATGCAATATATAGAATGAAACCAAGCAGACAGTGGGGTAAAGCAGTCCACCGTGGGAGCATCTGGTATTGCTGGCCCATAAAGAGCTGTGAGATTAAGGTGGTAGCAGGAGGCTAGGTTTAAGCAGGGGTCAGGGAGGGGCTTGGTTAGGGAGATACACAGACTGTCATTCTCATGTGTTAACTAGGTGGCCACTTGTGGGGATGTGGGATGGTGCATTCAGTATTTAACCCCTTGGGCTGGAAGACCTTTCAAGAAAGCCCTTTTGATCTGTGTACAGAGGTGGTTTGGGAGTGGTATATGAGTTCAAATTCTGGCTTAAGCCTCCTACCTGAAGGATGACTTTGGATTGAGAAAGGACATGATCACATGGTGAGCTGATATTCATCCAGTGCCTGGCAGAGGGTATGCACTGAATGTAGGCAGCTTCCATGGCTACTTGCAGGACAAGGCATGGGTGGCCTTGCATCCAGGAAGAGGAGAGGCTAGGGGAGAGAATCGTGGGATTAGAGCCTGTTTACAGCCTTGGCAAGCTGCACACCACCTGGTGCAGAGCAGCATGGTTTTTGCAGGCCTTTCAGGTTGGACAAGGGGAAGGGTCCAGAAGCTCTTCATCAAAGTGCTGATCTTGAGTCATTCAGAAGCACCCAGGACAGTGGTCTTGATAATAGGGCTGAAGCTAGAGACCAGTTGCAGACACCAGCGGTGTGGTTCTGCAGCTCCTCCTGCCAGGCCAGTCAGTCTGCTATATTTGGAAGTATGATTAAAGTCTTTATTACCAGTCTTCTTGTGGCTTTCGTTTCTTTAGGCTCTCTACAGAGGTACCTTACCTTCCAGGACCTGATTGAGCCTGGTTTCCAGAAGAAGATACGGGACTGTTGGTTTTAGCTGGGTAATGACAGAGAGGGAGCTGATCTTTCAGACAGCTTCAGTGTGGGAAGAGGTTGGTTCTCTCTCTTGCCCCTCCCCCATGTCTTTCTGCTTGTGATCACAAAGTAACTAATTCCTTCTTGTTTTGGAACAATCTTAAATGCTCCTCCCCTCATCCTTTTATCCCAGGATACTGACACTATTTCACATTGTTTCACAAGGTTTAAGATACAAGAAGTTACATACTATTTTCTTTCTTTCTTTTTTTGGTCTTTTCGAGGTAGGGTCTCCCTGTAGTCCCAGCTGGCCTGGAACTCACTCTGTAGACCAGGCTGACCTTGAACTCACAAAGATCCACCTGCCTCTGCCTCCCGAGTGCTAGGATTAAAGGCGTGTGCCACCACACCCGGCAGTTACATACTATTTTCTACCTTAGACATGTAAGAGAAGATAAGACATTTCAGGAAAGAATGCTTTTTTTTTTTTTTTTCTATTTTAGCAGGAGCCTAATTTGTCTGGAATTAGTGAATCAAGTCAGTGGAAGAGTGTGTTCTAAACCTTTTGTCCTATCTCAGTTAAGTAGTCATTTCATGCTAAGTAGTCATTTCAGCTCTTTGCTCTTTTGGTGCTGCCTGTTGAACTGAAGCCATGTCCTTCACCACTGGACTATATCCCCATTCCTACCCTCACCCAGTATTTCTTTCTGCAATAACCAAATGGACCAAATGGCCGGAACCCCCATCCCCTGTATGCAGTTCTCCTCAGCATAGAACCCCCATCCCCTGTATGCGGTTCTCCTGGGCCGGAACCCCCATCCCCTGTATGCAGTTCTCCTTTGATAAGTTGCCATCCATGGAGGAGACCTCATGGTGGCCTGGGCTGGCATGCCTTGTGCACCATCTTCCTAGGGTGTATGCTTTTCTGTAGAGGGTTGGATCCACCCTTGCCAGCAGACGTCCCAGGCCACCTAGCTGGTAGCTTACCCTTCCCACAGGACTCTTCACTGCCTTTCCTTACTGCTGGTCTTGTCCCCAACCTTTTGAATTGTGTGAACCCTGCTTCCTGTGAGACATGATGTTAGTAAACATTTTTAGGTAATTGTCAGCTTCTAGAGGTCTTTACCTAGAATGCCTTGGTTATGTTCTTTGTGGCATTATCTCATTTCTTTATGAAATACTCTAGTCATTTCTCATATGTCTTGATTCATGGGGGTTGAAATGCAATACTGGAAGGTGATAAGAGACCTCATACAAGCCTAGGGTCTGCCATGGCCTTCCTGTGAAGCCTGGGCAAGGCATTTTTTTTATTTTCCAGAACAGAATGTGGGAACTAGACTAATATCTTTGGTGTTTGTCTGGTTTGACAAGTCTTAACTTGTCACTTCCAGTATGTATGAGTTACTTCTTTGTCGCTGTGAAAAAACACCACAACCAAAGCAACTTTATAGAAGGAAGAGTATTTGGCTTAAGGTTCCAGAGGGAGTCCATAATGGCAGGAGAGGCATGGCAGTGCAGAAAACTGAGTGATCACATCTTCAAGTAGGCAATGTGAGACTGGAAGTCTGGCAAGGCTTAAGACTTTTCAAAGCCACCCTGACCTCCCACCCCACTCCTCCAGTAATGTGTCCAACAAGGCAAACACTAAATCCAGTAGCTTCATGTTTGACTTCTGGGACTTTACTTCCAAAAGGGCTTAGACAGCTCAGTCCCTTCAGGCTTGCTGTGTGCAGCATGTATCTCTCTCTCTTGGGCCGGAACCCCCATCTGCTGTATGCAGTTCTCGGCATAGAACCCCCATACCCTGTATGCAGTTCTCGGCATAGAACCCCCATTCCCTGTATGCAGTTCTCCTGGGCTGGAACCCCCATCCCCTGTATGCAGTTCTCCTCAGCATAGAACTCCCATCCCCTGTATGCGGTTCTCCTGGGCTGGAACCCCCATCCTCTGTATGTGGTTCTCCTGGGCTGGAACCCCCAAGCCCTCTATGCAGTTCTCCTTGGCAGATTTCTCACAGCTGGGCCCAGCATCTCCAACATATTGGGGTCTCCACTGTCAAGCTGGCTTCACCTTATCTTCACAGCTTCATGCAATGGCCTGTCAGGACCTTTTTAATGCAGGGGTGCCCCTAATGCACACTGCCTGGCTTGGAGTTTCTCTGAAATTGCAGAGGAAGAACTTATGACCCCTTCACTCTTGCATCATGCCTCTAAAGCCAGCACCATGTGAATGACACTGCCAAGTTTGGCTTCCAGCCTGGGATGGACCCTGGCCCACTTCACATTACCTGCAGCTTTTGTGGGTAGCAGTTGCTAGGGAAAAAAACTCCTTAGGTCTTTTTTTTTTTTTTTTTTTTCACTGGGAAGCTTATTTGGGTGGGTCTTGGTCCTTGTTTAAATGCAAATTAGGAGGCCTCTCCTTTAAGTCTCTAATCTTACCAAAGAGATCCCTTTAACTTATGCCTTGGCTTCAACTAAGCTTCTTTGTGTCTTTTTCTCTCCAAACTGTACATTCTGCTTTTCTTTCTGTCCCTCTTGCTCTTTTTTTTACTGTAGATTGTCATAATATTTACCATTAATAACCATGCCACTGATTCCACCTAAGCTGTCTTGAAATTTCCTCCATAGAAGAAATTAGTCCATTACTTTTCAAATTAGTCTCAGGTAAGATCTTAGGCTATGGGTTAACCCCAGCCAGATTCTGCCAAAATATCCTAGTTGCTGTCCTTGTTTCCCCTGGAACTACACTGTTCTCAGCACTACTTTCTCTTAGGCTCCTGCTAGAGGGGCCTGATAACTTCTGCTTATAGCTTTCAATCACTTTTCTAGTCCACAACTTCCAAAGTCTTCACAGCCGTTAAAGGCGGAGGCTAAGAACCGCAAAAAAAAAAAAAAAAAAGAAGTCCAAAGTCTTCCACATTTCTCCAAAAACTGGTATGGTCAGGCTCTTGACAGCAATAGAGCATACTCTATACCAGCTTCTTTCTATCTTAGTAACACCATGACCAAGGCAACTTACGGAAGGAAGAGTTATGGCTCCAGAGGGAGTCTGTAGTGGTGGGGAGGTGTGGAAGAGCAGAAAGCTGAAGGGTTACATTTTCAAGCAAGCATAGGAAGCATAGAGTGACTGAAAGTCTGACAAGGCTTATGAACTGAACTCTCAAAGCCCACCCCCAGTGGAAGTGACCTGCTTCTTCCAGCAAGGCCGCACCTCCTAAAGTCTCCCAAAACAGCTCCGCCAACCTGGGACAAAATGTCCAAGTACTTGGAGCCTGTGGGGGACATTTTCATTCAAACTACCACACAGTATGTTACTGCTAGTGGGAAATGATTAAGGGATAGTGGCAGAGGGTCTGGTGCTCTGACCTTAGCATGGTATGTGTGTCTCTGCCATGTACATCAGCATTGTCCCTTCAGTGCCATGGAGTAAACACATCGGGGTGCACTGTAAAAATGTACAGCTAAAAAATTGTAAGAGTACATACTGCTTCTACAGCTGAAAAGGAAGTGCCCTTTTCTTCTGGAAACTATTTTGCAGGATTTTTCCTGTTTTTAGAGGCTTCAAGTTTCTTACACTTTTTTTTTTTTTCAAGGTGTTCCATATGTGAGGTAAAATCTCTGCATTGCAAGATGAAGACACTGCAGTATTACATCATGTTGCTTGGTTTTGTTCTTTGATGGTTTAACTTTTTTTCTTCTTTTCTCTCTTTGTAGTCAGAAAATGGGTAAGAAGAGTCGAGTAAAAACTCAGAAATCAGGCACTGGGGCTACAGCCACTGTGTCACCGAAGGAAATCTTGAACCTGACCAGTGAGCTGTTGCAGAGTAAGTGCCCCTTGCTATCCTTGCCACACGAGGTGGCAGTGTCTGTCTCTCCTCTGCATGTTCAGCGCTAAGTATGGAGGGGGCTCCACGAGACAGGATCCTGCAGCAGACCAGTTCCTGTTCAGTTCTTGATTTAGTACCCTGGGCACTTGTAGAATGTCCCTGTCCCCTCTGTAAAGACCAAGATCTTGGTGCCTTTTGGGGAATGTAACTGCCTATTGTGAAACTTCTGTATCCCAGTTGTGGAACATGGTGCTCCCCAGAGATCCTTGGACAAGATCAAGCTCCACAGATTTTTAGCATTGCGGCCCTGTACAAACTACTGAGGCTCAGCGTTCCCATCAGTGAACCCAGATCACTGTCTCTAGCCCTTTGATAAGAGCCTCAAGAGATTTAGCATGTGAAGATGTATCACTGCTGAGCCCCAGGCAAGTCCAGCATGCCTCCCAGGGACCAGCCCTTCTAGAATGGCTTACCTTTATTTTCTGATTACATAAGGTGTTTCTGATTTTCACATGAAGTGTGAGAGTTCTTGGTTTGAGATGAAATATCTTCTGTGCCTGAACTTGCTTTTTTAAGCTAATATACTTTGACAACTCTTGAACTGTGAGTTAAAACTAGTGCCACAGATGTTTCAGACTTTGTTGTGATCACTCTGTTGACCTCTGCCCCTAATATGCAGATAATGTGACAGCTAAATCTCATAAAAATACAGCTTTTCCTCCCTAATGTGCTTCCAAGGGCCTCCATGGGGCTCTGCTACCCTTACCACTTGCCACCTCTGTCCCTCTCTCAACATGCTGGCAGCTTTTTGCCCTGGCTCCTGTTTCTGCTGTTGGACTCCAAGGCCTCAGTCAGTGCTTGGTGAGGAAAGAATGAAGTCTGACTGGTTAACCTTAAAAGTTAGGAGTCAGCACATAGCCAGTTTATGTTAATATTTGCCGCATGTTCTCTTTTCCTTAGCACGGGGCAGTAGGTTTGGCGGGAGCATGGGAAGGAGACTCTGTCTTGAAACTGGTGTAATATTTAATAAGGCAACGCTGCCAGCAGGCTGGCTGCCACTGTGCGGCCTTCTAAGATGGCACCCCTGGTCTGGGGTGTTGGTTTTGAAGCACAGGTTCTTCAAAAGAATCTTACCTGCTCTATCAGCAGTGACTATAGCATCTCTTTTGTGACTCCCCTGGAATGCTTAATATAGTGCACACATGGATGTGAAATGTTTGTCAACTAATTGTCCTTTTGTCCTGGTAGCTGGTTCCTTAGCCACTGTTCTCAGTGGAAAGATACACAGGTTTTTAATATTACTTTCTTTTTATAATCTAGAAGAATTTAGGAAACATTTTACATTTTAGCTTAACTTTAAGATTTTACCCATTTCAGATGTATTCTGAGGAGTTATTAGAACAATTGGAAACTCAACACGGGAACATCCTTGGGTTTCAAAGGGTTTGCATGCTTTGAAAACTGAATCCTTCTACTCAGTGTGTCACACATACATTTATCATGGCTGCAGTAGCTCTGTCCTGTGAACATGAGCCAACAACAGAATTGGAACCGTCTTCCAGCAGACTGGTAGGTTAAGTTGGAACGGAGTGTCTCATGCAGTGACTTTCATGTTACAGAATGCAGCAGTCCTGCACCTGGCCCAGGAAAAGAGTGGGAAGAGTATGTGCAGATCCGGTCTCTGGTTGAGAAAATACGGAAAAAGCAAAAAGGTAAAACTGTTGGAATAATCCTCCTGTTTTAATGGTGTCTCATGTAGCATGGGTTACAGGTCAGCAGTGAGTCTCAGGTCTAGTGCTCATCTCCAGGAAGGCTCGTAGACAGACCTGGAGAGAGGCTCATCTTTTATTTTTACTTTATGAAATACACATTTAAACCTGTTTTCATACTATGTTTCTTTTGGCATTTTATAACTGTATAACACTGTTTATGGACAGTGTACACATGCTGGTTGATTAATACCTGGTCAAAATGTTTATGATTAACTCAAACCCATCGTTGGATTTTTTTGAGACAGGCTCTTGCTATGTAGCTCTTGCATTGTGGCAGTCCTCTTGCCTCAGCCCTTTGAGTGCTAGGATTATAGGCATGTGTCACCATACCACTTTCCAACTTACCTTACGGGATAGTTAGGTTTTTGAACTGTGTGGGGTTTTTTTTTGGGGGGGGGGAGAAGTGCTGAGGAGTGAACCCAGGGTACATGGTGGGCAATTCTCCACCATTGAACTACACAGTACCTTAAACTTAGAAGGTATATTTAGAAGGTATGTTAATTATACTCAGCCAAGCCGGCAAAGGAACTGACAGTTTGAAAAAAAAACTATTTAGTATAACTTGTCTTTGTTCTGTAAGCCATAAAAAGTAAAAATTGATATGCATGGCCATAGGAAAGATAGAAGAAAACAGCAAGGAGTATGTTTGCAAAATATGAGAAAAACCTTTCATGGAGTCTAAAGAAGGTTGTTTTCTATCTGCTGTCTTAATAGTGCTGTTCTATTTACATACCCATAAAGGTATAGTCTTTAGCTTAGGTGAACACAGACTCCCTGCTGGTGAGGTTCCTTTCTAGTTTGTGTCCTTGATCCAAGTGGTGTTGTTAATCCTCTCCCACCAAATAGGCTGCCAAAAAAGTCTGTATCTCAAATTTCCTTTCTGAGTAGACACTGTTCACTAGGCTGGCACTAAAGTTGGAGCATGCACTAGATTAACTGAGGAGAGAGTAGTTCTGTCTTAGATGATCCCCATTTGTCATTCTTAACAGTGTCTTTGCATATTTGGCATGACATAGAAAATGTGCCAGGCAGCTTTACAGGGTGGTGAAATAGGTTAAGTTCCATGACCATCCTCATGTTAATAACATGCCTATTGGTCCCCACTGTGGTGGTTTTCCCATTGCATGACTTCACATTTTTTGATTGTTTGAAACATGCTGGAAAGTCCAAAATACAATTTAACAAGTACCTGAGAGTCGGCTTCCCAGCCAAAGGACATCAGAGTTGTACTGATTCAGGTCTTCTTCCTCTCCCACCTGCTCATCTCCCACTTCTGCCTTTTTGTTTTGACTTTGGTTTTAAGAAATGAGACCTAGCAGATAAAGCTGTAGCCCACATTTGCTGTCTCCTTCCATACCTCTCCTCTCTCAGAGGTATTTGTCTTTACTGAGAGTGCTTTTCTTATTCCAGGATAACTCGTACAACTATAAATATAGGAACCCAGATATGGTCATAATCAGTCCTTTAAAAATGTACATAAATGCTGTCAGACTTTGAGTTTTTAAGAAAACATGGTATCATGTTTTATATTTTATTTGCATTGATACATACAGATCATACTTGTTTAGATTGTTGCAGTTCTGTGAGGAAGCTGCATTTTATGCTTTTAGCATCAGGGCTGCAGAGCCTTCTCTCTCTCCCAGGACCTCCAGGGCACTTGGACAAGCTGTTGACTTTGTTCTAATGGGAATGTTTAAGGTCACTGTGACTAGGATAGATGACATCTTAGACTTTTGAGGAGAAAGCCCCGCTGTGGTAGTAACCAACCCCAGTTGTGCTGACCAAGGTTTTTTTTTCTCTCTTGACCACTGACAATTACCTAATAGTAGTACCTCATGTTCAGTTTTCCTGTCACATAGTACCAGGACATATTTCTCTGTGACTCACAGAGAATAAGGGATTTTAATTACCGCTCCTGAAACTTGTTAAGGTATGTACCATGACTATGTGTAGTTAATGTTGATTATTTCAAGATAGGAGTATTAAGACTAGACTTGTGTGAGCTGTGCTCTGCTTTCATGTTCTGAGATCCACATGAATGATGTGTGTCCTAAAAGTGGCTCTTGTTCTGTAAACATGGATATTGTAGGTCTGTCTGTCACTTTTGATGGGAAAAGAGAAGATTACTTTCCTGATCTAATGAAATGGGCCTCTGAAAACGGGGCTTCTGTCGAGGGTTTTGAAATGGTTAACTTCAAAGAAGAGGGCTTTGGTTTGAGAGCAACAAGAGACATCAAGGTGAGTTAACTGTTGGTGTAAGGGGGTCTGAGTGTGTTTGAACTGTTGTGTGGTGTTGAGAGGGAGATCTCAGGGCATGGGACAACAGTTCTTGGGGCTGATTCCAAGCTTTGTGAGCATGCCAGCAGCATTTCCCCTCTTTTTGGATAGCAGTGCCTTTACCTGACCACGTGGGCCAGGAAGAACCTTAGCCCAGCAAATTCTAGACAGCCTTATCAGCTCATCCTCCTGGGGAGCTGTGCTATCAACTCTGCCTTGAATCAAGTTAGATCACATTTCCAAGCTTCTGTTGGGAGACTGTAGGCCATGCTTGATAGGATTTTGAGATTTACTTAAGGAAAAGGATCTGGACTTGTGGTGGGAGGACAGTACATCGGCTCTTGTGATGGATTGAAGCAGGGCAAAGTGGAGGGTGGGCTCTTGTTTGGATAACTGAGTAGGTAAAGTGCCAGTCATGGGAATGGCAGCTCCAGAAGGGGCAGGGAGAGGAGAAAGGAACTAAACAGCTTCTGGGGAGAGTGTTCTTCAGATGGCCTCCCCTTGACCTTCAGTCCTGTTCTCCTAAAGAGGAGGGTAGCATAGTCTGCCAGTTTGGGAGAAGGAACTGGGCTTGGCCTGCGGGTTCTGGTTGCCCCAGGGTATTCGTTCTGTTTTGTTTCCTCTACCTCATGCCTTACTGGGCAAACCCACATAAGGGGCTGTGCGGAGCCAGTGTGCCTGTGACTAGGTATGGGAGCATGTCTGCCTCTGGGAACCAGCAGGTGGTATTCTGGGCCCGTGTGTTGTGCTCCTGTGACTCTCAGTTGCTGAGAAATGGGTAGAAGAAATGAGTCTTATTAATTTGGGTCTTCTCATATCTCCAGCAGCGTTTGTGACTAAGCTGTTGTTAAAGTTTCATTGCTACACTGTTAGATTTCTGTTAAATATCTACTGCATGACTGGTATCTCATTTGCTATACAAGACTTACACAAAAGTGTAGGGTTTCTTCTTATGTGCTGCTTATAATCTGTGGTAAGGAACAAAACAGAATCAAAACAGATAGTAGGCTTTTCTTTTTTTAAACCTTTTCTTACGGACATTTATTTCTCTCAGTTCTGAAGGCCAGAAAGTAAAAGATTAAGGTGCCAAAAGTTTGCTTGTAGTGAGGGCTGCTTTCCTGGTTTGCATACAACCCTACTTGACAAAGACCTATAGGCATGAGTTAAGCAGTAGCAGTAAACACAGAGCATAAATATCTTAGAAGAGGGGTAGTGCTTTGTGAAAAAGATTAGTGACCTAAAGGATATTTTGTGGGCTAGTGCTGTAGCTGTATTGTGCTTTGAAGACAAATGTGTAAAGGCAGGGCCTTGTGACCTCAGCAGGAAAAGCAGTTCACACAGACACCAGGGTTTTGGTTGGTAACAGGGCATTATCTTATTTTTAGAACTTGAAAAATGAAAAATAAAAAAACTTGAAAAATTAAATATTACA
Organism: Rhizomys pruinosus; assembly: GCA_009823505.1. Classification (NCBI taxonomy): domain Eukaryota; kingdom Metazoa; phylum Chordata; class Mammalia; order Rodentia; family Spalacidae; genus Rhizomys; species Rhizomys pruinosus. The sequence goes on along the minus strand of VZQC01007020.1, from coordinate 517,726 downwards.
AGCAGTAAAACAAAGGCCTTTGTATTCTCCAAACACTTCATTAGTCTCAAGTTTTGATTGTATTTTGATTGTGTTCTCAGCATAGAGAATGTATAGTTTCCAGTTTTTCTCATGGAAATGGGGTTTGGGACTATGTGTCTACTCATGTATCTGTAACATACACAGGGATCTGTAAACATGTGATACTTAGAGGAGCTGATGTGCAGCCATAAATTTTTTTCGTAGTGATTGGATTTCTGACCATAGATGTGGGTGAAGAGTATAACGTGTTCTGATGGATTCTGCCGTTTTCTTTTTTCCCTCTAGGCAGAAGAATTATTTTTATGGGTTCCACGAAAGTTACTAATGACTGTTGAATCTGCTAAAAATTCAGTATTGGGTGAGAACAATTCCTGTTTGTTTCAGGCAAAGTACAAATGATAAAAGTATATAAAAATTTCATTTTTGACAATAAAGACCATTTTTGATGGTTTTCTCAATTGATGACAGACCTTCAAATGCACATTAAATATTTTCCATTTTATGTCCAAAGAAAGATGCAAATAACATAAAGCATTATAAGATCTTTGAGTTGGTTGGGTAATTTTAATATGTATTTTGAATTACTTTTTAAAGAAGTCTGTGGAACTTAACACTGCTAACTTCTGGGTTAATTCAGGGCCCTTATATTCTCAAGACCGGATTCTTCAAGCCATGGGAAATATTGCACTGGCCTTTCATCTGCTGTGTGAGCGAGCGAGCCCCAACTCTTTCTGGCAGCCCTACATTCAGACCCTCCCCAGTGAATATGACACTCCTCTTTACTTTGAAGAAGAGGAAGTTCGGTGTCTTCAGTCCACTCAAGCCATCCACGATGTCTTCAGCCAGTATAAAAACACAGCACGGCAGTATGCCTACTTCTATAAAGTCATCCAGGTGAGCAAGGTGGGAAGAAGGGGACTTAGCTGTATGTGTGTACTATTTGACATTAAGGGTACTAAAGCATTTTGCTTTTTAAATTACAAGATATTCAAGTCTAATTTATCATTTCCATTTTCATAGACGTGTTAAGTTTTGAGTGTATCCGACTTCATCAGTGTTAACATAATTGGACATTGCTCTTAAGTCACTGAAATCACTAAAGGTTTTTATATCTATCTATATATATTATAATATATTATATTGATTTATTTATTTACTTTATCATTGAGACAAGATCTCCTAGCCCCAGCTGGCCTGGAACTTGATATGTAGATCTGCCTGTCTTTGCCTCCCAGGTGCTGGGATTAAAGGCATGCCCCACTAACACTCAGTTGAGCTTTGTAAAAATGAGATTATAATGAAATTTTAAAAGCTGAAAACTATATTGAATACAAAAGTTTTTTTGTGTCTAATGTTTCTACTGTATGTTTGTAGAAAAATATTGATAATTTAATAAATTGATAATTTAGCAAATTGTAAGATGATTTGTTTATGTTTTTCTGAGTGTACTATGTATATATCTTAACTCATTATAATTGAAAGTGTCATATAGCATCTTGAGGGTGTGGACTCTGAGTCAAGCCACCTTCCACCTTTCTGTTTGCAGTTCCTTCCAGCCTTCCTTCGCATTCCCTTGATGTAGCTGGAAGGCACAGGCCAGGGTTGCAGGGGCGGTGTGTTGTGTCTCTTCGCTATTCCTCGTTGCAGTACTCCAGAACCCACCCCTGTCCTGCTGCCCCTCACCTGGCAAATAAGAATGGAAACTGCTTGTTTCTTTTCCTTTTCTTGGGCAGTTTGGCAGCCTGAATTGGGCTGATTTGGTTGTTCCTTAAAGGATCTGTCCCTGCTTGTTTTTGTTTGTTTGTTTTGTTTTGTTTTGTTTTTGGTCTTTTTCGAGACAGGGTCTCCCTGTAGCCCCAGCTGTCCTGGAACTCACTCTGTAGACCAGGCTGGCCTCTGCCTCCCAAGTGCTAGGATTCTTAAAGGCATGTGCCACCAAGCCCAGCTTTTTTTTTTTTTTTAAATATGGTAATCTTATTTCATTGCTTCAGGTAAATTTTTTATTTGTTTTGTTGTTATGTTATTTTATTTATGAAAGGTTATTTATTCTTGGTATTTTTATTTATGTATACTAGGGATGGAACCTAGAGCCTTGTGCTTGCTAGGAAGTACTCTGCCACTGAGCTACATCTTTAGCTATCAGTTTATTAGTTTAATCTGATAACATGCTTACTAACGAAACAGATTTCTCTCAGAGCAGTATCTCCCCTCTCACCAAGTATTTTAGCTGTTTCAAATATCCTCTTTCTTTTTTATCTGTATGAGTGTACTGTCTGCATGTAGGTAGGTGTACCCCTGTAGTGCAGTGCTGCAGAGGTCAGAAGAGGGTGTCAGATTCCCCTGGAACTGGAGTTAAAGATGGTTCTTAGCTGTGGGAATCGAACCGGCTCCTCTGCAAGAGCATTCAGTGCTCTTAACCGCTAAGCCATTTCTCCAACCCTGATTGTTATTTTCAAATAGAAATTCTAAACCCTTAAGGTTTAAGAAGTGATGAAGAATGATCATACATAGCTTTTCTTTCAGGTTTGCTTGGTGGGAACAAATCAAAACTTCACCTCTTCATTTACTATGTTCTAGACTCCTATAGCTGACGTTTGGTAGCTTGACATCATCTGAAATCTCTGTGCTTTCATTCTTAGTTCCCAGTTGTGTGTCTTTAGTGAAGTGTGTGTAGAGGTGAAGTCTTTGTCGTTTGCAGTTGGACAGGGAGCTGCAGACCAGCTCTTCTCACTCCTGTGTTTCTCAGTTCCCGGCTGTTACTGGTTGGGAGTCGTTGGTTGGTTCTTCCGAGGGGATTCAGCTCTTTTGTGAGGCTGGGCAGTCTAGAATGACAAGTCTGTGGCAGCTGCCTTTACTAAGTGATCTCTGGGGATTTCGTTGTACTCACTTGTCTGTTGATTTCAGTGTTAACTGAGTAGTGTAGCTTTGCTTCAAAATTTGTTGCGAGTTTTCATAGCTGCAGATTAAGAGTCATGTCTCTGGTTCGTTTGTTTTTTTGTTTGTTTGTTTGTTTTGTTTTGTTTTTGAGACAGGGTCTCCCTGTAGCTTCAGCTGGCCTTGAACTCACAGAGATATTCCTGTCTCTGCCTCCCGAGTGGTGGGTTTTAAAGTCATGTCTCTTCCTGAAAAACAAACAAACAAACAAACAAAACTCTTAGATGCTGAGGTGAGTAGTAGTTGTGAGCCTCAGGAGTTAGAGGGCATTTGAAAAGTGCAGTGAGTTCTTGGAACTTTTCCCAAAAGCAGTAACATTTCACGTGACTAATAATTTTCTGTATAAATCCCCCCTCTTCCTCCTACTTCTCTTCCTCTCCCTCTCCTTTCTTTCTTTTTTTTTTTTTGTTTTTTTTTTTTTTTTGGTTCTTTTTTTGAGACAGGGTCTCCTGTAGCCCCAGCTGTCCTGGAAGCTCAACACGTTAGATCACGGTGGCTCTTGAACTTAGAAAGATCTGCTGCCTCTGCCTCGCCAGTTGCTAGGATTAAAGGCGTACACCACACCACCCAGCTTTTTTTTTTTTTTTTTTTTTGACCCTCTCCTTTCTGTAGATGGTAGCTTGCAATGCTGCTCAGGTTGGTCTTGAACTCTTCACAGACACCTTTTTTAAAAAACAACCACATTCTTTTTTTTTTAAGATTTATTTTTATTATGTGTATGCGTGTTTGCCTGCATGTATGTATGTGTGTACAGTTCCTGTAGATGGCAGAAGGCAATAGATATCCTGGAACTAAAGCTGTATGTAATTGTGAGCCCTCAGTGCATTGTGGGCAGTGCAGGTGATTGGGAACATTGAATTCACCGTCCTGCAAGAGCAGCAAGTGCTCTGACCACTGAACCACTTATCCAGCCCAACAACTACATTCTTAAAGCTTTAATGGATCTGAGTTTTTTTTTTTTAATTTTTTTAAAATTTATTTTTTTTATTGTATGTGAATGTGTACTGTCTGCCATGTAGGTCTGTGCACCTGTGTCGTGCAATGCTGCGCGAGGTCAGACAGAGTGGGTGTCGGATTCCCCTTGGGAACTGGAGTTAAAGACGGTTCTTCAGGCACCATGTGGGTGCGGGGATCGACACCCCAGGTCCTCTGCAAGAGCATTGCGCTCTCTTAACCACCAGGCCCATCTCTCCAGCCCTAATTATTTTTTTATGTGTATGAGTGTACTGTCTGCATGTAGGTTGGTGCACCCGTATTGCAATGCCAGGAGAGGTCAGAAACTAGGCTTGGATTCCCCTGGAACTAATTAAAGAGGTTCTTAGCCTCCTGGGTTGCTGGGGATTGAACCCGCAGGTACCCTTTGTCAAGCAGTGGTAGCAGCTCTTAACTGCTCACCCCGGGATCTGCAGTTAATTGTTATTATGCAATTATTCTTTGTACTGAATATTAATAAAATCTCGAACACGGTAGTATACAGATGTAAAATTCCCAGGTAATCAAAAAAAAATTTTTTTTTCACAATTAAGCCAATCACAGTAAGCCTGAGAGACCTTTTTGGTGGTTAAACTAGTTTAGGGGTTGTAACTGGCACTTAATTCAGGGACATTACTAAACTTCTTACAACATAGGTTGTGCCTATACAGGGCACCCCCCCCATAATTAGATGTTTTCCAGCCCCAAATGCCAATTGTGCTAGGTTGAGAAGTCCTACTTTGTGTTTGTATACAGCAAAAAGCACCTCAGATACCTGCATGGTTTCAGTAGGCACTATCATTGCCTTCTAATAATAACTGGAAGCCCAGACCTGACAGTGGCTATGAATCACTGTGCCTGTTCTTTGAGTCTTCCTGTCAGCTATTGCAGCCCTTGATGGATCTAGCAGCATACTGTGGCTAGGAGAATGCTTAACCCTTTTGCTTGCTTGCTGTCATGTAACCAACATCCCTTTTTCTTTTTTTTTTGGTCTTTTCGAGACAGGGTCTCCCTGTAGTCCCAGATGTCCTGGAACTCACTCTGTAGACCAGGCTGGCCTTGAACTCACAAAGATCCACCTGCCTCTGCCTCCCGAGTGCTAGGATTAAAGGCGTGTACCACCACGCCCGGCTAATATCCCTTTTTCTTAAAACCCTACACATACAAGACCAGGTTCAGAAATGCTTAGGATATAAGAAGGATATAAATACAGGGAACCAACTGAAGAAGCAGGTGTAGGATTCAGGTTACTCTGAAAAACCTATGCTGATCTGGAATCTAGACAAAGTAAGCACCTTTGTGTGTGGTGTGTCTGTATGTGAAATGTGGCATTGTGGAGTGATCACTTCTTTGGGTTAGATGGGGGTTCACATTAGGAAGGGTGTTTGAGTGATGGTCCCTAAACTAGATGATTCTGAGTGTGGTATAGTCAGAGAAACACAGTAAAGGATGATCCGTTCATGTAAAGGCCAAGTGGCTGTGTGGAAAGAAGGCAGGCTTTGTAAAAAGACTAACTTCAGTGGAAAAACCTGACTGAGCCCATCTCACTATTCAAATGGAATTTGGAAGTGGTTGCTTTACTTTTCTGAGTTTATTTTCTGATTTTGAGATAAAAATATTTAAGACCTATTTTTTTATTATTATTATGACTAATGTTGTGAGCCCAAGTTGGATTGTTTGTCAGAGTTCCTCCCACAGTGTGAGTGCCTGTGATTGATACGAGTATCATTTCCTCTGGGAAACTCAAAGAACACGATTGGTTCCATGTAGTAACTGATGAGGAGGCTCTGGAGCTGGCCTGCTCGGGTTCACCTCCTTTGCCATTGCCTGATACTGTGCTGTGCCACATTGGGCTAGTTTTAATTCCCTTAGCTATAATTTGGAATGATACAGCCCTGACTCTTAGGAGTTAATCTGTGTACAGTCCTTGGGCTTGATGCACAAACACTCCATTTATTTAAAAATAAATAAATAAATCAAACAAAAAAAATTAATTAAATATATTTTATTAATAATTAATTTATATAAGTGAGTGTGTGTGTGTGTGAGTGTGTGTGTTTTGTTTTGTTTTTTCTTTTTGAGACAGTGTCTCCTTGTAGCCCCAGCTGGCCTGGAACTCACTCTGTAGACCAGGCTGGCCTTGAACTCACAAAGATCCGCCTGCTCCTGCCTCCTGAGTGCTAGGATTAAAGGTGTGCGCCACCACGCCCGGCTTAGTTGTGTTTTTTTACGGTTTTAAGTTGCTTCTCTCTGGTCTCTTCAGTACTTTATATTAGTGGTTTTTTTTATTTTTTCTCTTGTTTTTGTCTTTTTGAGATAGGGTGTCCCTTCAACCCCAGATGGCCTAGAACTCCCTATATAGACAAAGCTGCCTGGATCTCACAAGAGATCCACCTTCCTCTAACTCTGAATGCTGGAAACCCTTGGAGCCTTCCTTTAAGACTAGAGATTAAGTCATAGTGACTCAGCACAAATTCAGAACTGCTTCCAAGTCTTTTGGTTCTGTTGTTGGTTTGGGGATGTGAGTTAAGTCTTAAAAGTTCAAACCAATGTTAATGTTTTCTGTAGTTATTATTATTATTTTATGTCTGAGTGTATTGGCTGCATGTGTGCAAGTACACCTGTGTCATGCAGTGCCCATGGAGGTCAGAAGAGGGCATCAGATCCCCTCGAACTGAAGTTATGGACAGTTGTTAACTGCCATATGGGTGCTAGGAATTGAAACCTGGGTCCTCTGCAAAAGCAGCCAGTGCTCTTAGCCACTGACCCATCTCTTTAGCCTCTGTTTTCTGTAGTTTAAAAATCATGTTGAATAGCATACTGTAATGTTAGGTTGGCTCTGTGGAAAAGCAACCCTCTTTCTCTTAAGAACTTTCATGTTACTGTATGAAAAGCACTGTGCTAACCTGTCAATGCAGCCAGTTAGCTGTGGTTCATTCTTTCTCCTCCTCCTTTTTTTGGTTTTGTATTTGTTGAAGCAAATTCTTGTGTCACCCTGGCTGGCCTGGGACTCCTTCTGCAGACTAGGGCCATTTGGAACTTGCAGTATTAATCTTTTTTTTTTTTTTTTTTGAGACAGGGTCTCCCTGGAGCTCTGGGTGTCCTGGAACTCACTCTGTAGACCAGGCTGGCCTTGAACCCACAGAGATACACCTGCCTCTGCCTCCCAAGTGCTAGGATTAAAGGCATGCGCCACCATGCCTGCTATTAATCTTAAGACTGCTGCTGGGACTTCACACCTTCTTCACTGCTGTGGTTCTTCATCAGAGACACAAAGAAGGAACAGCAGGGACCATCTAAGTTGAAAATATATAAATGGGATTCCATAGGAAGTTTCTTAACCAAGAATTTTAAAAGTGCCTATTGGAATAGCAGTTCCAAGCAGTCTGGAATGAGCTGTATAGCCTGAAAGAGAGTCAGTCCTAGCAGCTCTGGAGGAGGCTGTGCAGTCAGGTGTGTGCATTAGGAGATGTGACAGAGATTTTAAAAAAAAGCTATCATGTTGAAAATCATCTTTTGAGTCCAGCTGTCTTGCTTTAGAATATCATCTTCAGGCGTTTAGTAGTAATCAGAATAATACAGGTGTTAGCATTGTCTGCCATTTTATCAGTGCAGCATGTCTTCCCTCTACAGTAGCAAAGCAATTATTTTTCTTTTTTTATTATTTTCTTTATTATTTTTATTTTATGTGTATGAGTGTATTGGCTGCATGTATGTAAGTGTCCCTGTGTGCAATGCCCACGGTCAGGAGAGGGTGTCAGATTCCCTGGAACTGGGAGTTACAAGTAGTTGTTAGCCACCATGTGGAACTCAGGTCCTCTGCAAGAGCAGTCTGTGCTGTTAACTGTTGAGCCATCTCTTCAGCCCCCCAAAGCAAATATTTTTCTCAGGCTTTTTTAGGATTGGGTGCTGCTTAGTAGGTCCGTTTATCCATGCATCATCACATTAGTAGGTCTGTTTATCCATCATCATCACTTAGGAAGGAGAGAACATTATTATATCATATTTACATGCATACTAGAATTTATTTTCATTATGTGAAACATAATGAAATATATTTTCATTATTTTCAGGGCCTCACAGGTTTTCTTAGTTTTTGTTTTCGCATTGAGGCTCTTATTTTTTTTTATTTATTTATTTATTTATTTATTTATTTTATTTTATTTTATTTATTTCGGTATGTATATCAATGTACTGTCTGCATGCAGGTCTGTGCACCCGTGTCGTGCAATGCCGCGGAGGTCAGAAGAGGGTCTCGGATTCCCCTGGAACTGGAGTTCTCCTGGAACTGGAGTTTCAGACGGCTCTCGGCCGCCATGTGGGTGCTGGGGATCGAACCAGGGTCCTCTGCAAGAGCGGTCGGCGCTCTTAACCGCTAGGCCATCTCTCCAGCCCCTGAGGCTCTTATTTTTTTCCAGGGACAATGCCCCCACCCCCAAAAAAAAATCACCAGCACCCACCACCAACAGAAAAGCAAAAATCCTTTCCCCAGAGAAATACACATTATGAGCAATATCACAAATATTTGAAGTTCATAGGATAGGGGTGTCCAGATTTCAGAATTTGATTTCCACTTTTCCTGGGTGTTTCTGTCATAACTGAAACCTGTTCCTCATTGCTGGCTTGAGGGTCTGCCACCATGGCTCCTAGGTCCTGGCTCTGGGTACCTCAGGAGTAGCGCACACTGCTGGTGGTGACCCTGGTCCTTGGGCAGGTCTGCTAGTGCTAAAAGAGAACTTCATGTTGTTCTCCAGTGTTTCGAATCTTACTTCAAGCACACTGTTGCTAACTCCCAGTGCTTCGTGCTCTTCTGTCTCCTGTCTCTTGGATTGTTCAGAACCGACATGGAGTTTTCCTGTGCTCTCTCCTCCTAGCACATCTCCTTAATAAAAGGCTTTGTAGTGTGGGAACTTTGTTAGTCACGCAAAGTGACTTTAGCTTGCTTTATAGAATTTGTTTGGAAGTGGAGTCTTGCCAGGCTTCTCCTCCTCTCCTGTGTCCCTGAGACTTGGGCTGTCTGACCAAGTCTTTCTAGCCATTCTGGTATCCTTTTAGACTCTGCATGAGTCTTGTCTGTCTTTCTTCTTTTGAGACAGAGTCTTACTATGTAGACCAGGCTGGCCTCAAATGTATAGAGACCCTACTATATAGACCAGGCTAGCATCAAATTCATAAAGTTCACCTGCCTCTTCCTTCAGGTGCTGGGATTAAAGGTGTGTTCCCTTTCTTATTTATTTATTTATTTATTTATTTATTTATTTATTTATTTATTTATTTATTTAATTTGGTCTTTTTGAGACAGGGTCTCCCTGTAACCCCAGCTGTCCTGGAACTCACTCTGTAGACCAGGCTGGCCTTGAACTCACAAAGATCCACCTGCCTGTGCCTCCCAAGTGCTAAGATTAAAGGCGTGCACCTCCATGCTTGGCTTCCCTTCTTTCTTTTTAAATGAAGGCAAGCAAGCATGGTTTTCTTTCAAAGTAGAGGATAGCAGGAAAGTTCCTGGAAATGCGCTGCCTCGTGTTGTGCTTTATGATGATCTTGAGATGCTCAGCAATGGTGTGTCCTTAAGGTTTGTAAGTGTGCCACAGGAGCCCACTTGTTGATACAGCACCTGCTAATGGATTGCTGTTTAACACTTCAGCTCCAGGAGCTAAGTTTAGAAACCATGACTAAACCAAATGCTAGAAAAGGCTTGTATGGATTGAGAGCTCTCAGTGGGGGTAAAATTTCTATAAGTTTGTGAACAGGGGCCAGAAAAGAAGAATGCAGAACCTGGCCTTTAAAACTGTTGATGTTTTATGGCTGTGAAAATGTTCTTAACAGATCAAAACACAGCTTCTTGTTGAGACTTCTGCATGGCAACTTGTGACGAGTTTTGTGATAGGAGTCAGTGGAAAAGAAGGATTTTGAAATAGTCTAAGTGTGAAAAAGTGAAGCACAGTCATCAGATTTTGCTCTTCTGATCTAGTTGAATGATAGTCCAAATATTTTCCACCTGTGTCAATAAGAGAAAAGCTAGATTCTTAAACTGTCCTTTTAATTGATTATCACTCTCAGCTGATAGGTCAGGTCCCAGGACATGGGTTATCAGCCCATGCTGAGATTAAGATTTTACAGAGGCATATACATTTTCCTTTTTTGAGATTGAATGTGATACTTTTTAAAATTTTATTTATGTATTTTCTATGTGTATGAATGTACTGTCTGCATGTAGGTTTGTGCACCCGCGTCGTGCAGTGCCGTGGAGGTCAGAAGAGGGTGTCGGATTCCCCTGAAACTGGAGTTCTGGAATTGGAGTTACAGACGGTTCTCGGCCGCCATGTGGGTGCTGGGGATCGAACCTGGTTCCTCTGCAAGAGCAGTCGGCGCTCTTAACCGCTAGGCCATCTCTCCAGCCTGAATGTGATATTTTTAAAAGTTGAAAGTGGTAAGCAGGGTTTACCAGAATACAGGCATATATTTAAAGTCCACTGATTTTGTAATCTAAGTGATTTGTTATATGTTACTTGGATTTCCGCTTTTGAAAATGTGTGGAGAAAATGATTTGTGGATTAATCACCATGTATTTCATTTCAAGGCTGGAATTCATTTGTAGCAGTTTCAGCTTTTCCTGCCTATGTGCTTCAGGGTGGAGTAAGATAGCTTTGAACTGGGTACCCTCCTTGACTAGGCAGCTTGTACCTCGCCAGACCTGTAGTGCCCCAAGAGGTAAATAGCCACATGCATGGTTACTGCTGCAGCTGCCACAGCCTGTATGTGGAAATGGGACCCGCAGCAGGCAGAAGCCACTTCCGGTTCTTGGTATACTGTGGCAGTTGTGGCTAAACACAGTTGTTTTTCTTAATTCCTGCAGCTCTACATTTATCTGTTAGAGCCACAGAATAGCACAAGATGCAAACTTCCAGAGATGTCTTTACCTTGTGTTTTTATAGAATTGTATGTGCTTGTTGAGATCTAATAGCACATACGGCTTTCAGGAACATGCACCAAATTAGATGAGAGATCCCTGAGCATCAGTTCAGAGTTTCCCTGTCCTCGGGATGCTTTCCAAGATTAAATGTCTGAAACTGCAGCTGGTGTGCAACCCTACCTGTATCTGTATACTGTTCTTCCCCCATACATGTCTGTGATAAAGCTTAATTTATAAATCAAACATAAGAGACTAATAATAACTTAATAAATAAAACAATTACAGTGGCATACTATAATAAAGTAGGACCAATGTGTATGTTGGGACATTGTTAAGTTAAATACAGGTTACTTGAACATAAGCACTGTAAACCACAGCAGTTGATCTGGTAACCTAGATCAGCATTGAATTAAAAACTTAGTGTATTAGTTACTTTTCTGTTGCTGTAATAAAGCATCATGACCAGGGCAGTTTACCGAAGGCAGAGTTCATTTGGGCTTGGGGTTCCTGAGGGCTAAGAGTCCCTTATGGCCCAAAGCAATAGGCATGGCAGCAGGAGCAGGAAGCTGAGAACCCACATCTCCAGTTGCAAACAGGAACAGGAAGTGGAACAAGGCTATAAACTCTCAAAACTCACCAGCAGTAACATGCTTCCTTTAGGAAGGCCACACCTCTTAAATCTCCCAAAATAGTACCACCAACAGGGGAGCAAGTGTTCAAATACGTGAGCCTATAGGGGACATCTCATTCAAATCACCACACTTAGAAATTATTTCTAGAATTTAATACTTTTGGATTATAGTTGACCCTGGTCAGCTGAAATAGTAGGATACAGAGGCTCAGATGGTGGGGTTACTATAATAGCTGTCTGTGTACTGGGACTCACGGAAGAATGCACTCAGTATCCAAAGCTGCTAATAGACACATATCTACATATGAGCACTTCAGAAGGCTGTTAGGGAAAACAGTGCATATGTACTCCTATCACTTCTGTCCTCTGGTGGTAGAGATTTTATGCAGGAGCTTCTGTTTACGTACAGGTTATAGTCCAGATTATTACCGAGTCTGTGTGGAGCTCTTTTACTTATCTAGTTTCTTCCACTAGATTGGGTCTTTCATTCTGCCTGGAAACTAGTATGAAGGGTCTTTATCCTAAATAAACCAGCCAGCTCCCTCTGGCCTCAATTCCTGTGGTTACCACCCTGTCTTTTTTATTTTAACCCATCTTATCCACTTAATAAATTCAATTAATAGTTTTTTGAGTGTTTCAAGTGTGAAGTACTATATTTTGAGATAGGTACCTGAGTGCATAAAAAGGTAGGGGTGTGTGTGTGTGCATGTGTGTGTGTGTGCGTGTATGTGTGTGTGTTGTCTTCGTCTGTGTCTGTGTGTTGGAAGGGATTGAATCCAGTGCCTCAGACATTTTAGGGAAGCCCCATCACTACCCCCACCACTAGCTGTACCTTGAACCTTGCAAAGGTTTCCTGTGACCTTGGCACTGTTTCAAAGAGAACTACTGGCCAGCTGCTTTGTAGAAGTCTCTCATTTGCATTGACCTGATACTTTCTCAAGTCAGGCTAAGATTCTTTGCATTTTTTGGCAAGAAGGCCACAGAAGTCACATTGTGTCTCCTCAGTTCTTTGACTTATATTCTGAAAAAAAAATTTTTTTTTTTAATTTTTGGTCTTTTTGTTACAGGGTCTCCCAGTAGCTCCAGCTGGCCTGGAACTCACAGAGATCCGCCTGCCTCTGTCTCATGAGCGCTGGGTTAAAGGCATACACCACCATGCCCTGCTGACATATTTTAGACTTATAAACAAGTTACAAAAATAGGGCTCAGCATTTTACACAACCATGGTGCAGAGGAGTGAGCTGGAGCTTGACTTTGCTGTGGTGCTAACTAGTCTGCAGACCTTACTTGAGTTTCTTTTTCCTATTCCAGAACCCCACTTTGCATGTACTTTAGTCTTTGTGTCCTTTCAGTCACCTCCACTTGGGCAGTTCCTTGGCTCCTCTTTTGTCTTTCCATGACTTAGCACCTTATTTATGTGTTTATGTATGTATTTATTTATGTTTATTTTTTATGTGTATGAGTGTTATGCTTGCATGTATGTAAGTGCACCTGTGTTGTGCATTGCCTGTGGAGGACAGAAGGAGGCATCTGCTCCTCTTGGATTGGAGTTACAGACAGTTGTTAGCTGCCATGTGCTTTATGGGATTTGAACCTGGGTCTTCTGCAAGAATAGCCAGTGCTCTTAGCCACTGAGCCATCTCTTTATCCCCTCTGGCACCTTTTTGAAGTGGCTGGGTAGCCATTTTGTAGACATCTCATTTATATAGTCTGATGTTTTCTCATGTCAAACTGGGATTACATGTTTTTGGCAAGATTATCATAGAAGTCAAGTTGCATCCTCCTCAGGGGACATGATTTATTCCTTATAATTAATGAGTATCTTATAGAAAGATGTTCTGACAGTAAGCAGATATCCTGTCCTCAGTACACACTAATTTCTGCATCCATCATGATTCTAATCTGTAATAGCTATTACTGTGTTGTGTGCCAACTGGAAATTTTCTATTTCTGTTTTTCTTCTGCATATATTAATTGGAATTTTACTTTAAGGAACAGCTGTCCCCAGTTCCCCATTTATTGATTTATTCACTGATTCGTATCAACATGGACTCCTGGATATTTATTTTATTCAATGGGTTATATAATCCATTGCTCTCATTATTGATTTGATACAGTTTTTTTTTTTTTTTTTTGGTCTTTTTTGAGACAGGGTCTCCCTGTAGCTCTGGCTGTCCTGGAACTGACTCTGTAGACCAGGCTGGCTTCGGACTCACAGAGATCCGCGTACCTCTGCCTCCCAAGTGCTACGATTAAAGGCGTGCACCACCACGCCCTGCATTTATTTATTTCTGTATGTGTATCAATGTACTGTCTGCATGCAAGTTTGTGCACGTGTTGTGCAATGCTGCGGAGGTCAGAAGAGGGTGTCGGATTCCCCTGGAACTGGAGATCTCCTGGAATTGGAGTCTCAGACGGTTCTCGGCCGCCATGTGGGTGCTAGGGATCGAACCCGGGTCCTCTGTAAGAGCAGTCGGTGCTCTTAACCGCTAGGCCATCTCTCCAGCCCCTCGATACAGTTTTTTAAATGGTTCAGCATATGAAGATAATTGATTTCTTCAGCTATAATTATTTGAGAGTATCTGTGTTATGCAGCATTTGCCATAAACTAAATGCATGAAAATTGTTAAATAACAATTTGTGGAAAATAATTGACTCTGTGCAACATATCACAGAGATCTCTTAAGCATCAGGTAGAAATTAACTGTGCATACTGCTTCCCAGTGCCACCCTACTGTCCCCATTCTCACGTGAACATTTTCCTGGAGGCAGAGATGTACCATATGTGACATTTTGTTCTCAACCAATGTCGTGGAACACACAGCTACTAATGGGGGTAATGAGCAGCAGAAGTGAGGGTGAAAGAACAAAGTTGAGAGGTGGTGAGGGGCCAGCTTAGTGGACCTAGTGCTAAAATGAATGGGCCTTTGTGCTCTATAGCAGCGGAATCACCCAGAAGGGATGAGGCATGCAAGGACAGTAAGAGTTTCTGCTAGGGTGTTCCTCTGCCTTGGTCAGGGATCTTTTCACTGAGGTAGTAAGTGTTCATTCCAGTGTATTTGCGGCATTGTCCTGAAGAAGTACAGGACTGAGGTGAGTAGGAAGAGCTATGCACATCCTTGTGAGCTGGCGGCTGCAAATGGAAGAGCCTGTAGGACAGAACTGCTGATGTGCTGAGAGGAGGAAGAGTGTGACTTTCCCTGACTTAATGCCCTTTTTAAAAACAGTGGTGGTAGGGCTGGAATACATGTGTGCTAGGCATGCACTCTCCCATTAAGTCACCATTCTAGACCTCCCTGGCTGTGTTCTGAATGCTGTGATCTTTACTGTGATCCTGTAAGAGGGGATGAGTCTCCATGGTACACTGAGGATTGGAAGATATGGGAGCTGCCTGCTAGGTGCTTCCAGTGCCTGCTTTTTAAAACTGGATTTAGAGCATCTCTGTTGGACCCAGAGTCTGATCTAAGAACAGGGCTCACTGAGCCACTTATGGCTTTAAGGTTATTTGTGGTTTTAATAGTGGGATCAAGAAGAACTTCTTGATATAGTTTAAGGGCAGAGCAGCCTGGATGTCCTCTTCTGACTGGGAGGTTCATATACTTTTCAGGTCCTTAAGGAAATGTCCAAGTCTTTAAACCCACTGTCTACTAGATGTAAATTCCTTCACTTTTATCGCCAGGCTCTGCTGAACCTGGTAGTGTGCCATTCCTTTTATTTGTCATCCTTATCTGCTCAACTTCTCACGGTGTAAAAAAAAATGCAAATTAGCTAGAGTTTCAGAAGGAGCCAGGAGGCTTGTGTCTCAGGACTTGTGAGTGCCTGTATCACTTTGGTTGGAACTACTGAATGTCTTGGTGAAATGTCCTGGACTATGTGTCCTTGCCTGTTCCTGATAGCCAATCTCATTTAACTTGTATGAAATGTAGGAGACTGTCTTCTTTGTTTTTTTGTAAGGTTCCCATGTTTGTATATTATTCACTCTAAACATGTATTCATTGTTTAATGTTTTTCTAAATAAAGGCTATCGGATCTGTCATTTAAAAAAAATCTAATCTGAAAGCCAGGCGTGGTGGTGCACGCCTTTGATCCCAGCACTTGGGAGGCAGAGGCAGGCAGATCTCTGTGAGTGCAAGGCCAGCCTGGTCTACATGGTCTTTTTGAGACCCTATCTCAAAAAGACACCCCCCCTACCACCAAAAAAAAAAAAATCTAATCTTAGGGGCTGGAGAGATAGCTCAGCAGTTAAGAGCACTGGCTACTCTTGCAGAAGACCTGGGTTCAATTCTCAGCACCCACAGGGTGACTAACAGCTGTTGCTAACTTTTGTTCCAGGGGATCTGACCCCCTCTTTTGGCATCTCTGGGCTTTGCATGACATGGGTACACTTACATATGTGCAGGCAAAACACTCATACACTCAAAAAAAAATTAAATCTAATCTGAGTTTTTCAGTATGCTCCCTTGTTTTCTATAATACCATAGGAATTCAAATAGTCCTCATCTTCTGGGAATTTATTGTGCTTTCTACATTTTTTTTTTTCTGCCTTTATTTCAGTGATCTCTAGGGAACTTTTCCTCTTATGTTTGTAGTTCTGTCTGGAGAAAGCCATACCCAGCATCCTGTTGGTGCTCCTGAGGGTGGCACTGGAGGACACTTAGTGCTGTGCCCATCTTAGCTGGAGCATTGCAGCCCATTCTTGTGTCTCTATGGAAGATCCTCTGGTCCAGACTCCAGTATCTGCAGCCTACCATGTAGTACTCCTACCGGTCCCTCTTGCCAGCTGTCCTCCTACTAAACCCTGGCCTTTTTTACCTTCCATAGCCCCAACCTGGCTGTGGCCCTTGCCTGGCCCGTTAGAGATTCAACTTGTGAATTGGCCATTCCTCTTAGAAGTGGATGTTCATTGAAGTAATATATATGTGTCATCCCCCAGTCTCCTACTTTATATAGTACCAGATGCCTACATGTTAGCAGAAGTATCTGTGTGGGTACAACACACAAGAAAGTCTTTAGTAAGTTCCTACCCAAGAAGGTAGGAAGAAAGAGGGCAGGAGATGGGAAGGACAAGGGTGTAATGCTTGTTGGCATTTTACTTTGAAATGCTCAGTGTCCTAGAAGTATGTCTGATGCTCCACGCCCTCTGACATGCTGTTTGTCCTAAAGCAAGGAGAATCTGGCAGCATGTTGTGTTTCCTCATTTTCTGACATCTCAACTTGAATGCCACCCACTGAGGGCAGGGAACTCGGTTCATTCTCAATTAGAATATGCCTGACACAGAGATACTGCTTGTTTTCACTCACTGAAAGTTAAGTTGGTAGCTGAAATAGCAAACTGCCTTCAATAACTCTCTGGTGGACAGTGTGCATTAATGCAGATACTTCAGTGTTACTGAGAAACTGAGATACCACATCAGGTTGGGGCCGCAAGTTGAAGTCAGAATGTTCCAGAGCCAGTGCTCTAGTTGAGTGTTGTGCTCCCCACGCATCAGAACCATGAAGCCACTGTAACATGGGATTCTCCAGAGCCTGTAGGGCCAAGAGTGCACAGGTGCTCCCACCAGTCAAATGTGCTACCCTGAGCTGCAAGCCAGACCCCTTCCCCTTAAAACAGATTTATTTTTGTTTTATGTGTATGAGTGTATTGCCTACATACAGGTAAGTGCATCTGTGTTGTGCAATGCCCACAGAGGTCAGAAGAGGGCTTTAGACTCCCTGGACCTGGAGTTATGAATAGTTGTTAACTGCCAGCCATGTAGTTGCTGGAATTCAAACCTAGGTCTTTTGCAGGGGCAACCAGTGCTCTTAACCATCGAACCATTTCTCCAGCCCCTACTCTTCCTTTTTTTTTGATACACAGGCAATTATACTCCCCATATAGCCTATACTAGCTTCAAACTCGTGATCCTCCTGCCTCAGCCTTCCAGTTGTGGGGATGACAGGTATGTTAAAATTACCCCCCAACAGGGATGTTTGCCTATATCTTGTGTTTAGGTTTTTGGGTTTCTGTGATTTTTTTTTTTTTTAAGAAGATCCCCAGTGATGTTCCCGTTATGACATGAATTCTTTTGGTATTCAAGGCCAGATTTTTTTTGTGTAGAGATTTTTGAGGTGCTTTTGTCATTTCTACTTCAGGGTCCATTTTCCTTGGAGTGACTTTTGACTGCTTTGGTCTAGTTGTATCTACACAGCTAATGGGATATTTTTGGAATATAAATGACAAATCTGCTGGCTTCCCCATATACTCAGAGTAAACCCAAAAGGCAGGTATACCAGGTGCTTTGTGTTAGGTGCTGTTCGCTCCCTTCCCTCTGTCTCTCTCTCTCAGAGCTCCTAGGACTTGCTGAGCCTCTGTTTCCTGCAACAACATTCCCAGATCTTGGAGTCCAACTTCACCTATTTTCAGCTTAAGAGTCTTCCTGAGCAACTCCTTTCCTGATTTCCTGATAGGGTTTCCCATCCTCTGTGTCAGTGTGCTGCTCGCTTCTTCTGTAGTTGTCCCCTTGTCTGGAATTGATTTTGTCTGTGTTGTCTCTCTCTCCTCCAGTAAATTCTGTGGACAGAGGTCTTTGTGTCTTAGGCACCAGTGTAGCAGCATTGCCTTACACAATGCCTGTCACAATGGATGTGAGCACTCAGGCAGTACTTTGAATGAGAGAAAGAATTGTCTTCCAGTTCCATCATTCACATGTGGTCTGAGCCTGCAGGGGTAATGAACTTCAAGTGCACTTGTTTAGAAGAGTGATTCGGGGCTGGAGAGATGGCTCAGCGGTTAAGAGCACCGACTGCTCTTGCAGAGGACCTGGGTTCGATTCCTGGCTCAGCGGTTAAGAGCACCGACTGCTCTTGCAGAGGACCTGGGTTCGATTCCCAGCACCCACATGGTGGCTAAGAACCATCTTTAACTCCAGTTCCAGGGGAATCCGACACCCTCTTCTGACCTCTGCAGCATTGCACGACAGGGGTGCACCAACCTACATGCAGACAGTACACTCATAAAAAATAATAAATTAATTAAAAATTTTTTTAAAAAGTGAGTGATTCATAGTTCAGCCAGAATACTGGTTGATCTAGTAAATCGGAGAGATGTTTACAGCTTAGAATTGATAGTTTCTTGTAATAAATTGAGTATTATGAGTTTGGGAGATAACCAAGGAGAATTTCGAGGCTTCTGGAATATGCTGTTTTCATGTTTATCTGTGGGGGTGCTGCCGAGATTTGTGGCGGGGCCCACTTAATCCTAGGACGACCCATGTGGAAAATACGTGCAGGAAAGCACACCACGTATATGCAGGTTGAGGTTCAAATGCAGAGAGAGATTTTATTCCAACATGTCTGCTTAAATATCCATCATGATTTAATCCACAGGGCCGAATGCTAAATCTTTTCATCACTACTCTCCACCCCATGGGTGTGGCCAAGGAGGTACCATTGGCTTAGAATCCAACCCATCTTAACTAAGTTTTCCCACATTTATCATCTTCTCTCTAGGTCAGTTTTTTTTTTTGGGGGGGGGGTCTTTTCGAGACAGGGTCTCCCTGTAGCCCCAGCTCTCCTGGAACTCACTCTGTAGACCAGGCTGGCCTTGAACTCACAAAGATCCGCCTGCCTCTGCCTCCCGAGTGCTAGGATTAAAGGCGTGCGCCACCACGCCCGGCCGTTAGGTCAGGTTTTTTTTGTCTTTTGAGACAGGGTCTTCCTGTAGCCCCAGCTGTCCTGGAACTCAACTCTGAAGACCAGGCTGGCCTTGAACTCACAAAGATCCACCTGCCTCTGCCTCACAAGTGCTAGGATTAAAGGCATGCGCCACCACGCCTGGCTTAGGTCAGTCTTTTATTTTATGGTCTGGAATGGAAATCCTTGGTACCAAATTCCCAATTTATTCTAATTTGTCCAAGTTCAAGATGCTCTACAAGTAGTCTGTAGGGCATTGTCTCTACAGGATTTCATAGGATTTCAGCCTAGCCAGGCTTATTTCATACTTTAGAATGTGTGCTTTGAGCAGAAACTTTTGTATGCAAAAATCACGTCTGGACCAAACTTTTACTGTTACCTATAAGCTTGTGAATGTGTTAAAAATGGAAGTGCTCGCCGGGCGTGGTGGCGCACGCCTTTAATCCTAGCACTCGGGAGGCAGAGGCAGGTGGATCTTTGTGAGTTCAAGGCCAGCCTGGTCTACAGAGTGAGTTCCAGGACAGCTGGGGCTACAGGGAGACCCTGTCTTGAAAAGACCAAAAAAAAAAAACAACAATGGAAGTGCTCATCCAGCCTTTACCATGTGACACAAGAGCACTTTGAAGGAAGAGCTGTCAGTGAGCATATGTTAATGTCAGTGTACCAGTGACTTCAGGGCTGACTCTAATGAGTTCTAAAATCTTTGTGTCTCTCTCATATATTTTCTTTAAATGCTGCGAAGGCATTTAAAATTAATAAGCCAATTCTTATTTGCTGGTATTTATATCCAAAATGCTGTCAAAAGCCTTAAAGTTGTCATTTCTATGTTGTCTTTTTGTAAGTTTAGTAAGTCAGAGGCCTTAGAGGCCAACAGGATAGTGGTCCCCTCTAACCTGTTGGTGTGGTTGCTAGCTAGCATCTAAAGGTAGACAGTAGCCAGCTGCATGTGAGTGATCAGTGATAGAGGATTTCAGTTGATGTGGATAGGAGAGAGGGTTTATTTGCACCATTGAAATGTTAGCCCAGGTTAAACTGAGGATGTTAGAAATGGGGTTCCAAAATTGAGTAAGACCCATGGGGAAGAGGTAGTCACTGTCTCTCTTTTTTACTTTTTAAGGGCAAGTGACATTTCGTTGAGTAACAGCTCCCCTGTGTTGTGGTGGACAACCAAAATGTGCTGCCCTCTAGTATCCTTTCTGATCTGGCTTCATTGTAAGCAGCATTCATACATGAGGAGGATTGCCAGATGCTGGCTCTGTAGAGGGCACTCCTGTGCCTCTGTCTTCAGCGAGCTGTTTAGTGGAAAACCAAATCCAGTCAGTTCAGTGATAGAAAACAGGGGTGGGAGCAGATCAGCAGAGGTAGGGAGTTGTGAAATATGTTACAGAGGTAGGCTTCATTGTCCACCATAGGCTAGCCTAGAAGGCTGTGTAGGAGGGGAGTAGGTAGAAGAGGCAAGGGGGGGGAACAGCATTAGTGAGGGTGCACTTAACTAGCTGTCCAGATCTGCATGTGTACAGTCCCACAGTCCTGTAGATGTAATCACTACTCCTTTCCCTGTCTGTTCTAGGACTTTTATTAATTAGTGGTGTGTTGGGACTTTTAACTGCATCTCTAGCTATTTTCTCTGTTCACTCTGCCCTACTCACTTTGTCTTGAAGTATAGGAACTGGCTGGTCTTTTTTTTTTAAATCCCACTGTGTCTGGTTAGTACCGCCTGTTTGCACACTGGTGTGGAGCCATCTACTGGACCAGGGACCACCTACCAGTGGCACTATCCCAAAGAAAAATGACTACCCCTCCCCCAGCCATCATTAACTGCCAGTAGCTTCTCAGCCTTGTGGTATCTGGAAGGCAGCACTGCATGCACTCGGCCTTGCCCTCCAGATCTTACATTCTTTCCACCCTCTCCCCTTCCTTGATAAGTTCCCTGAGCCTTGGAAGTGGGTTGATGTAGGATGTCCCATTCAGAGCTGAGTACTCAGTCTAAAGTGTGAACTTTTTGTAAGATCTGTTTACAGTATATCCAGACAGTATGAATGGCAAGAAATAGAAAAAATGAAAGTGTGTACCTGCAGAGTGGGACATTAAATAATAAGGAATAGACTTGACTCCATTGGCTCCTTTTTTCTTTTTTTTTTTTTTTTTCTTTTTGAGACAGGTTTTTTTTTTTTTCTTGTAGCCCCAGCTGTCCCCTGGAACTCACTCTGTAGACCAGGCTGGCCTTGAACTCACAAGATCCGCCTGCCTCTGCCTCCCAACTTTTTTTTCATTTTTTAAAATTTTATTGATATATTATATATAATATATATATATATATATATATATGTACAAGATTATTTTACAAATTGAATCTAGATTTGTGTCCCCTCCAGTGGCTCTTAATAGAAGAAATGTATAACTTAGAGATAGAGGAAGGAAAGGCTGGAGAGATGGCTTGTTGGTTAAGAGCACTAGCTGACCCAGCACCTACATGATGGCTAACAACTGTCCATAACTCCAGTTCCAGGGAATCAGATACCTTCTTCTGACCTCTGTGGGGATTGCATGACATGGGTGCACTTACATACATGCAGGCAGTACACTCATATACATAAAATAAAGACAGATAGAAAAGAGGTAATGAATAGTTAGTAACCCTTGTAGCAAAGAGGGACTTTGGGGGGAAATTTCCTGTTGACTTCTTTTTGTAAAATTGAGATTTAAGCTACATTTCATAAAGTTGACATGCATTACATACAGATTAGCTTCTTTCTCAGGTACTCTGACCAAGATGAGGATATGGAAGCTCTCCACTGCCCTTTCCCAGTCTGTAGCCACCCATCCTTTTCAGAGTGGCCCTATTCTGACTCTTGTCACTGCAGCTTGATCTTGCCTGCTCAGGAACCTCCTGTAAGTGGAGCGTGGGGTAGTCCCATAGTCTCTTCTGCATCTGCTGCTCTTATACCATGTAACGTCTGAGATTTGTCTTTGTTGCTGGGTGGAGCAGAAGATTATCCCTTTTCATTGTTCTTTGTTTTCATTGTATGAATTTACCATACTCTCTCTTTTTATTTTACTATTATTTTTGAGATAGGATCTCATTCTGTAGCCCAAGCTAGTCTGGAACTCTCTGTGTAGCCCAGGGTGGCCTTGAATTATTGGCAGTTTTCTTGCCTCAGCCTTCCAAATGCTGGGATTACATGTGTGAGCCACCATGTCTAGCCCGTCCACCCTTCTGTTGGTGGGATCTTGGCTGTTTGCTGGTTTAGGCTGTGCTTGCTAACTTTTCTTATTGCTGTGACAAAATATCAGAAAAAGCACCTTAAGGGAGAAAGCACCTTAAGGGTTGTACCCTTACAGCCTTACAGTTTCTGAGTGTGGTTCGTGATGGTGGGGAGGACGTGATGGCAGAAGCGTAAGGTGTCTGGTCATATCACATCCACAGTGAAGACACACAGATGGGTGCTGGTGCTCAGGCCACTTTCTCTTTTAATTCATTCAGTCCAGGGCTCTAGCCCACATTTGGGGTGGGTCTTGCTGCCTCAGTTAGACTTCTGGAAACCCCCTCACAAGCACCCCCAGAGGTGTATCCTAGGTGATTCTAAATGTAATCAAGTTGAGAATGAGACATGTGAAGATCAGAGGACAACTATGTAGGGTAAGTTTCCTTCAACTTTTACATGGATTTCAGGGATCAAACTCATTGTCAGGCTTACACACAGCAAGTGCTTTTACCCACTGACCCATCTCACTAGATCATTTACAGGTAATCTTGTTGGTATCTTCTTGTGGACCTGCACTTTGATGTCTTCTGGGCATTGTCTTGGGGAAAGGTTTACTCAAGTATTTATCCATTTGGTCTGGTGCTTAGACCACTTTACACACCCAAGGATAAGCTCTTTTTGTACTATTTCTTCACCAGCACTTGGGCTTCTGGGACATTGGGCTAGGTATGTGCTTTTAGGTCATTGTGGTTTTAATTTCCATGGGCCTATATGAGATGTGAAGCTTAACTTGTGTATTTGCTTCTGGAAGCTTGTTTGCCTCTATAGTCTGGAAAAAAATCTTGGTCTTTCTAGCTTATGTGTGCCAAGCCTTTTGTTTAAAATAAAACTCTTTTCATTTATGCTTACAAGCTTTATATGGGTCATATTAACAAATGGAATTAAGGTGTTGGTATTTGAGGTTGTTTGAAAGCATTTTATATGAAGGTACATGATTTGCTTTTCCCTTTTCCAGTCTGATTGAGAACTCAAGATTTCTCATTGTTGCTTAACTTTAAGATTGCAGTGGTTTGGGCTGGAGAGACGGCTCAGCAGTTAAGAGCACAAGCTGCTCTTGCAGAGGACCCGGGTTCAGTTCTCAGCACCCATATGGAGGCCAACACCCATCCATAACTCCAGTTCCAGGGAATCTGACAACCTCTCTGATCTTCACAGGCATTGCATGACATGGGTGCACTTACACATATTCAGGCAATACACTTAGGCGCATAAAATAAAAATAAATACAAATATATTTAAAGATTATAGCTGTAAGCCAGGCCTGGTGATATATACCATTAATCCCAGTATTTGGGAGGCAGAGGCAGACAGATCTCTGAGATTAAGGCCATCCTGGTCTACATAGCAGCGAGTTCAGGTTACAGGACAGCTGGAGCTACAGGAAGATCCTTTTTTAAAAAACAAAACAAAGCAAAAAAAAAAAAAACCAAAAGATTATAGCTTTACTAAAAGTTGAAATCCTAAGGCAGACTTTGTGGCACACACCTTTTATTCCAGCACTTGGGAGGCAGAGGCAGGTGGATCTCTGTGAATTCAAGGCCAGTCTAGTCTACATATTGAGTTCCAGGACATCTGGAGCTACAGGGAGACCCTGTCTCAAAAAGCCTCCCTCCCCCCCCCAAAAAAAATCTTGAACAAAAGAATAAACCCATGAAACAAATTGACTATAAAATATGCCCTTGTTGGGGTGGCTGTCTGGTCCTTTGTATGATAATTAACTGGACATTTGCCAAATGGGAAGGAGTTTGTCCTTTAATCTTTTATACTTTATTATTTTTATTTTATGTGCATGAGTGTATTGCCTGTGTAAGTGCACCCATGTCATGCAGTGCCTGTGGAAGCCAGAGGAGGGCATGTTAGCTGCCATGTGGGTGCTGGAAATTGAATCCAGGATCTCTGCAAGAGCAGTCAGTGCTCTTAACCACTGAGCCAGCTCTCCAGCCCCCATGTCCTTCAATTTTTTTAAGGAAAAATGTTTTTATTTTTTTGTCCATAAAAATATTTGTAAAGAATATTTTATTTTTTTATTTTATGTGCATGAGTGTATTGCCTGCATGTGTGTAAGTGTACTCATGTCATGCAGTGCCTTCCAAGGTCAGAAGAGGGTGTTGGATCCCCTGGAACTGGAGTTAGAAACAGTTGTTGCTGCCATGAGGGTTCTAGGAATTGGACCCGGGTCCTCTGCAGGAGCAGTCAATGCACTTTAACTGCTAAGCCATCTCTCTGTGTTCTTTAATTTTAATCATTCTAGGACAGTTGTGTTTCCACCTCTCTGATGTGTCATAGAATTGATCATTTAGGTAGCCAAATCATAGTAACATAACCTATGATGGCTTGGGAGAGCCAGGGGAAGGAGAGGACTTGAGAAGTGCTCTTGAGATTTATGAACGTCTTGCTACAGCCCTGGCTGGGTAGTGGTGGGAATAGGATGTGGAGATGCTTCTCTTTGTATTCCTGGCCATGCTAAGTAGATTCATAGGATTCTTAGATTAAAATTGACTTTAGAATCAGAATTTATGGCTGCATAGTGGTCAAGTGTGTATTATAGAATGGTAACTGCTCTGTTGTATTAGTTGATTTAGGTTTAGACTCAAGGTTTTGTTGTAAAACTCTTAGAAACACATGCTGTTTTGAGTACTATGACTGCTCTGTGTGCTCTGCTCAGTTTGATGGGGTGCTGTGCCTAGACGAGGTGAACTTTGCTGTCAGAGTCACTAGGTTGGGGCCATTGTCTCTAAATCCCTGGAGGGATTGGGATCTCTTAGCCTCTCTTCCCTCTTCCAGTAACAGGAGTGCCTGTAACTATTATACATTGATACATTGGGAAGATTGGATGAGAAGTCTGGGAGTACTTTGTGAGGTATAGATCTTCACTGAAGGGAAGGCCTCACTTTGGGGACTTCCTGTTTATTTTCTTACCACGTGTTCTCTGTTACCCTGTGTGGCTGCAGCACTGTGGTGGGCACATGGAGGTTGGGGGCTCCTCCTCTTACCCACTGGGTGACAGGTGTTTTCAGGCCTAAGTTTATGTGTGAAATGGGAGTGATCACAGCACTGGTCACATAGATAGCCTAAGTTTGTTAACAGGTGTCAGATGTTTAGCATATTCTGAGACAGACACCTGTGGGCACTCAATAAATGTCGTTCTTTTTATTGTTAATGTCAAAGCTGATCTGGAAAATAGTGAAACTCGGGACTTCCCGAACCAGACTATTCCTTGCACTCAGTGCACTGAAACCAGATGGGATTAGTTCTTGGAGTAACGCACTAGGCAGTGCAGTGATCATCATGGGTCGGTAAGCCAGGTGCCCACCCTGCTGGAAACACCTTCTGAGTTAAGTTTCTGTCATTTCTAGGTCAGGTCAGAGTGGATTAGATACTCCAAAGAAAATCAACGTTACAGATATTGGACCATTTTGACTTTTTCCTTTAAAAAAAAACCTTTTAGATTTCCATTTATATATTTATCGTGTGTGGCTGTGCACATATGCATCATGTGGCATATACATGGAGGTAAAGCACAACTTGTGGGAGTTGGTTCTTGCCTTCCAACACGTGTGTTTTGGGGGTTGAACTCAGGTCATCAGACTTGGTGGCAAGCTCCTTTACCCTTGGAGCCATCTTGCCAGCCCCTCCTTTTTTTAGAGGAGGCAGGGATTTTGTTTATTTATTTTTGGTAATTTTATTTATTTATTTTGTATATGTATGAATGTACTGTCTGCATGCAGGTCTGTGCACCTGTGTCGTGCAACGCCGCGGAGGCCAGAAGAGGGTCTCGGATTCCCCTGGAACTGGAGTTCTCCTGGAATTGGAGCCACAGACAGCTCTCAGCTGCCATGTGGGTGCTGGGGATCGAACCCGGTTCCTCTGCAAGAGCAGTCAGCGCTCTTAACCACTAAGCCATCTCTCCAGCCCCCAGAAGCAGGGATTTTAAACCCAGGATCAAATCCAGGATCTTGCCTCATGCATTGTGGGCAACACTCTGCCACTGAACTACAGCTCAGGAGTGCAGATGACAGAACCCTAGCATGAAATTCAGTACCCCCAGCCTTGGTCAGTGGGTCCATATGGACTGCAGTGGGAGGGGCCATCCAGACAGCCATCATCTTAGCTTTCCTCTTGGTGATAGCCTATAATAGACCTAGCTGCTGTGGTCAGTGAAGGTGGCCTGGGAAAGGTGTTAAATGGTGTTTTCAGAGTTCTCTTACTGTGTCTGGAGTGCGTATAGAAGGCCCACCCAAAGGCCAGCATCCTGGGCCACAGGCCTGGGTAGCCACTTGCCTGCTGTTGGCACCACTCCAGGGTATCATGCAGTTTCCCTCTGCTTTATAGTTTTCATCTGTTTCAAAGAAGGAAAACAGGTGTGTGGAGCTGAAGAGACCAAAATAAACCCTTAAGTTGAGAAGGTGGGCCTTGTGGAGGCCTTCAAATTGCCGATTTTCATGAGTAACTTTGGAAGTGGAAGCAGCTCAGATGGGCTCCTGTATTGGGTTTGGTTCTGGTTAAGATGCCAGCTTAGATGTACCGGCGTGCTGCATTTTAACTGTCCAGAGTACATAGCATGTGTTTCTAAAAGATTCAGATATGACCAAAAGTCATTTCAAGCTAAATTTGTTCTGAGGGGGGTAAAGGGGGCATAAATGGGGACAGGAAGGACAGGGAGCAGTCACTGCGTTGATGGGAATCCTGAGACGGACAGGATGGATGCCCCTCCTGCCTCCCTAAGCAGACAAGAGAGCTAGGTGCTCTACCTCCTTAGTCTCCTGAGCTTCCCTCACTTCCCTTTCCTCTTCCTCTTCCCTTTCTTCTTCCCCCTTACTCCTTCCCCTTCCTCCCTTTCTTCCCCTTCTCTCCTTTCTTCCTCCTCTTCTTCCCCCTCCTCTTTCCTTCCCCTTCCCCTTTTTCTTCCTCTCTTCCCCTTCTTCTTCCCCTTCTTCTTCCCCTTCTTCCCCTTCTTCTTCCCCTTCTTCTTCCCCTTCTTCTTCCCCTTCTTCTTCCCCTTCCCCTTCCCCTTCCCCTTTTTCTTCCCCTCTTCCCCTCTTCCCCTCCCCATCTTTCTCCTGGTAGTGGAACACTCCACCTGCCTTTTTATCTGCTGCCCCTCACTCTCCTTTTACATCTTCATCTTTTCTTCCTGGAAACATGTTCAGGCCCTCTTTCCTAAAAGGTGGCAAGGAAGCAAGTTACTAAGTGCTTTGTTGGAATGAAGATGCCATGGAGCCAAGGCTTCCAGCCCATAGCACACAATCAAGCAGTGAGAAAAAAACAAACCATGAGGTTGTTATGAACCCTTGAGGTTCAGACACTTTAGCATGACAAATCCTGGACCATCTTTGCTAATAAAGTGTAACATATTTGTAAATTTTAGCATGTGCACCCAGAAGTTAACAATTTTTTAAAAAGTAGTTTGTTTCCTAGATTCTTTTTTTTTTTTTATCTTTTCTTTTTTTTGAGACAGGGTCTCCCTATAGCCCCAGCTGGCCTGGAACTCACTCTGTGTAGACCAGGCTGGCCTTGAACTCACAGAGATCCGCCTGCCTCTGCCTCCCTAGTGCTAGGATTAAAGGTGTGAGCTACTACGCCAGGCTTAAAGATGGTTCTTAGCTGTCATGTGGGTGCTGGGAATTGAACCCAGGTCCTCTGCAAGAGCAGTCTGTGCTCTTAACTGCTGAGCCATCTCTCCAGCCCTGTTTCCTAGATTCTTAAAACAATACATTTATTGGGGCTGGAGAGATGACTCAGCAGGTAAGAGCACTGGCTGCTCTTGCAGGGGACCTGGGTTCGATTTCCAACACTCACATGGCAGCTGACAGCTGTCCTTAACTCCAGTTTCAGGGGATCTGATGACCTCTTCTGACCTCTAAGAGCATTGCATGACAGAGATGCACTTGCATGTAGGCAGTACACATACATATGAAATAAAAATGATAGCTGGGCATGGTGGCACACACCTTTAATCCTAGCACTTGGGAGGCAGAGGCAGACAGATCTTTGTGAGTTCAAGGCCAGCCTGGTCTACAGAGTGAATTTCAGGCCAGCTGGGGCTACAGGGAGACCCTGTCTCGAAAAGACCACAAATAATAAAGTAAAAAATATAAAATAAAATATAAAAAATATAAAATAAGATATAAAAAATATAAAATAAATAAAAATAAAATAGATAAAAGTAAAATATTTTAAGAAACAACAGCATGTCATTATCTCATGTTGTCTAGGTGCTTCAGGCAACATACTGTCTTGTATTTGCTCTGGCCTCATGGCTTCTGGGGCTCTGTAGGGCTGTAGTTCAGATGGAGACTATCTGCAGGTTCAGCTGGGGCAGATCTTCCCTGACTGCCTTGGGCCCTTTGTTTCTTGCTGCTGTTGGTTGAGGCCACTCTCAGTTCCTTGAAATACCAGGTTCTTAGTTTGAGTTGGTGGTGGTAGTTTTGGGGTTGAACTCAGGGCTTCACACATGCTAGACAGTGCTCTCACCACTGACCTATATATCCACAGCCTTTTCCTCTTTGTTTTGAGACAGGAGCTCACTGCATTGTTCAGGCTGACCTTGAACTCACTCTGTAGCCTCACAAGGCTGAGAACTTGTGATCCTCCCATCTTAGCTTCCTGGGTCGCTGGGATCACAGGCCTGTGGCACAGGCTGTGGCACCAGGCTTGTGCAGGCTCTTTGTTTTTAGCATAGTCTCAGACTCCTCTGTGGGACCGCATGTGTCTGTGGACTGCATGTGTCTGGATGCCACCAGCTTTGGCCTGTTGTACCTCCCACAGTCATGCACACAAACCTTGGCTGTTTGGCCTCCATGAGCTGCTGCTCTGCCTGAGATGCTATGTTTCTTCTTGCCTGGACAAAGCTTATCTTTCCCTAGAGGCCTGACCCTCATGCTGTCTGTTCCATGTGTTACTGCAGGATCAGCTCCTGCTGAAAGTGCGTATAGCCTCTGCTCCATGACTGCAGCATGTGTGGTGTATCTGGGTGTATGGTATTTTATGCACTGTGATTCCAGCCTCAGTGTGGCTCATTTGGTGAGGGCAGAAGCCCTTCCTACTGGTCCATCCCCTACAAAGCTTGGTACCTAGCAGACAGCACCAGTGTGGTGGGTTGGTGGAGTGAGCTCTGCTCCAGAGCATTGGATGACACTGAACATGGCCGAGCTAAGCTTCAGTATATCTACAGTTGTACCACTTCTATGACCTGACCACCCTTTATTATTTTCTATGAATTCATAATTTTATCATTTTTCTGAGGCTGACAAAAACTTTTCTTAGAGATTACACCTGTTCCTTTTCCTGTTTTGTTGTTACAGCTCATCCTATGTCCTCAAACCTACTTGCTCACCAGAGTTTCACAGAAAATAGTTCATTTGTCTCATGTAGCCCAGGGTATTCAAACTTGGTATATAGCCAGAGATGACCCTGAGTTCTTGATCCTTCTGTCCCTGTCTTCTGTACTGTTATTACAGGCATGCATCAAATCTGGTGTAGGGTCTGCTTTAAAAAAAAAATAGGGGCTAGAGAGATGGCTCAGTGAGTAAGAGCACTGCCCACTCTGGCAGAGGACTGGGTTTGATTCCTAGCACCCACATGGTGGCTAACAACCATCTGAAACTCTAGTTCCAGGGGACCCAACTTAAATACATGCAGGCCATACACTCATATACACAAAATAAAAAATAAATAAAAAATTTAAAAATAAACAATAAGCAGGTAGGAGACTATAAGGTTATGCTCATGACCAATAAATGCCTTCTTTATTGAACATCAGGCATTTTTGAAACTAGTGGAGAAGCTGTCTGCTCTGTAATTGGAGGTCCCACACCATCCACTTCTCCCTTAGAGCCATGACTCGGAGTGGGAGCGGTGCCTTCTCCCACCGATGGGTGGCTGTCAGCCCTCATCCCTCTCCACTAGTCTGCTCCCACCTGCCGTGCTCCCCTTTGCAGCTCTTGTCCCATTTGTGACTTGGCCAGCATCTGCCAGCTGCAAATGGGAAGGAACCAGGTGTGTGAGGGGAGGAGCCTGGTCTGCATTGTGCCCTTGCTTTCCGTTTTACTCTAGACACTCCATAAATATTTGCCAAGAGAGGAAATGGTTGAATGAATGCCACACAGCCATTGAAAAGCAGTTTGGTGGGGTGTTTCACAGGCTGCATGTGCTGAGTTAAGAGGCCACTGGGGCTCACATGAAAGTTTAAAGGAAGACAAGTCCTAAACTTTGTCGTAAGATTTGGCTGAATGAATCAGTGGGATGGGGAAAAAATTCCAATCTGGAGAGTGTGAAAATGGGCAGAAACTGTTTCCCCATTGAATTTTCTGAGGGGTAAATAGCTTAAGATGATTTACAGATTTAACTTTTTAGAAATTAAAGGTGAGCAGAAAGAACAGTGGTCATCGTGCTATGCTGAGAGTCTTAATTGACAAAGCTAATGATCTAGAAAAACCTATGTTGGAAAATGTCACTTTATTATATGTGTCTGAAGTGCAGATGGGGAAACAGATTTTTTCTTTTTGCAGTAGATTCATTAAGTGTTCGGGAAGAGATCCTCTTCTGCACCATCTCCCACAGCCTGAGGCTGAGACTAAACCCCACTTGTACTGGATTGACATGCACCATCATGAGACCTGGGGCCATCTGTGGGCCGAAGGCACAGCCCCTGTCCCACACACTGTTCTGAATTGGATGATCTGTGCACCGACATGCACAGAGCAAGTGTAGCTGAGATAGAACAGAAACAGCTGACGCTTACTGAGTGCTTACTGTTGGCTAAGAATATTCCTCCGAGCACAGCAATCCCAGGCACTTGATCCACGTCATCCACATTTGGAACGGTTACTACCTTTGCACTGAGGCTGGTTGGACATGAGCAGGATGGTGTTTCAGGTGCCAGCTCTGCTGGAATAGCCGGTGGTAGCTCCTTGCCTCTGCTTACACGCCTGTCTTGTCCTTGTGTGCACCCAGCCCTTTGGCTCCTGCCCTAGGAGAGCTAAATACCAAGGTGTGCATACCACTTGCTGATGTTTATCTTGGGAAGACAGTCTGCTAACCTTTCATTTTGTAGAGAGTAGGACTCGTTAGTGCCACAAACCTGGTGGAGTGTTATTTCATGTGGTATCACAGCAATTAACCATCCACATGGAAATTATTTCCAGTCCTGTCTGTCTTTGTTTGGTGCCATTTAATTGGAAAGAAGTAGGGAGTTTTTCAAGTAAAGCCATGCTTGCTGTGATGAGTCCTTGAGCTGCCCTTGGCTTGGGTGCCTCTTCTATGTCCCTAGGAACACCCCAAGCACTCCTGGGTGTCTCACATTTGACTTTGCTGTATATGTGAACATTGATGAACACACATACCCCTCACACTTTCCCCTGCTCCTGGGCCCTGAGGGTTGGGTGTGCATAGGTGCCATGATGGTTGGGTGCAAGGTGACACTGTCCTTAGCCTGGCTGGTTAGTCTCACTGCTTGCCTTGGATATTTGTGGTCATGTCTCCCTGGCTCTCATTCACCGGGGCATGCTGAGGTCTGCTGTCTCCCTGCCTCTGGCTCCCTCATCCTTCTCTGCTGAGAAAGCCAAGGCTGTGTGACAGCTTCTTCCATTTGCTTGTCTCCATTTCCAAGTTTCTTTGTGTTTTTACCCACTTCCTCCCTCTCTGGCAGAGTCCTCCCCTGGGAGCTAAGGCAGGACTTCTGGCTTGGGTCAGGAATTTGGTGACCTTGCTCTGGACACCACTTTCATTTCCCTTCAGTTTTGATCCTTTATCCTGGGTTTATCTCTTTGATTTACAAGTTACCCTGGTGCTTTTGAAATAATAATCTTTAAATCACTTATATTCTAGACCCTACAGCCTGGGCCATCCCTGCTCCTGGCCAGTGAAATGTCCAGGAGGTCTCTGAGAACCACCAGCTGACTGTCCAGAGTCTTCAGTCTGACCAATAGTCTTGCTTCCCAAGATTCCTTAGGCACTGCCATTCCTGCCCCTGAATACAAGCATTCCCAGAGTTTCTACACTCTGGGGTAATAGCCAGCTGGCCTGCTTTTCAAATATTTTTTTTAATTTTATTTATTTTCGTATGTGTATGAATGTACTGTCTGCATGTAGGTCTGTGCATCCGTGTCATGCGATGCCGCAGAGGTCAGAAGAGGGTGTCAGATTCCCCTGGAACTGGAGTTCTGGAATTGGAGTTACAGACGGTTCTCGACCGCCATGTGGGTGCTGGGGATCGAACCCAGGTCCTCTGCAAGAGCAGTCAGCGTTCTTAACCGCTAGGCCATCTCTCCAGCCCCTAGCCTGCTTTTCAAAACCCAGTTCCAAAATCCTTTCTCATCTTTGATGATGGTCAAACATCATGTTCCTCTGAAAGATGGCTGGAGTCAATATATTGGATTTCTGGCCTTCAGTTCCAAGTGAACAATGAACAGTTTATCTATTTTCTACATAGTGCTTAAAAGATAGGCACTGATCAAACTATTCTTTCATGGAAAATTTGTTTCTAGAAATTGACTAATCCACAAAATGGTATTACCCTTAGAACAAAAGATTTTATTTGGGAGAGGAGGGGACAAGAGTGAACTCCATTTCAAAGCTATCGATCAGTAAAGCATTTAATTAAGAAAATAGAAGGTGAAGTATTCTTTTATGGAAAAGGAAGTTGCCTTGCATATTCCCACAGCTTGCCTGCAAAGAACAGAAACCAGGTGAGACTTGGTGTGGGCTGCACTTTGGCTGTGCTCCATTTTCCTGTTGGATCTTGTACCCAGTTCAATTCAAAGTAGATGTCTAACAGTCTGTTACAGAAGAATTTTTCTTCATGACTTATTTTCCTCAAGAAATTTTAATGCTACTGGGATGATAGCCGGCAAGTGCTGAACACATCTTGGTGCCCCTCCCCCTTATTGGTAGGATAATGTTTGACAGAGGTCTGCTTCCTATTTTGGATTCATAATGAAATGAAAAGGATTTTTTTCTCCAGTTTTGGTAGTTGAACCTAGGACATTATGCATCCAAGGCAAGTGCCCTGCCACTCAGTAATAGCCAAGGGTGTGTGTCAAAACAGTTTTCTTTTTAACTATATGTGTGCAGGTGTGTGTGGGTGGGATGTGTAGGTGTGTGTAGACCAGAAGACAACCTCAAATGTCCCTCAGGAGCTGTTCAGTGCACTTTTTGAGACAGGGTTTCTCACTGGCCTAGAACTCTACAGTAGTCTAGTCTGGCTGATTGGTGAGTCACAGAGATTCACATGTTGCCTCCTCCCCAGCCCTGGGAGTATAAGTATGTGCCTCTACATCTAGCCTTTTAAAATGTGGGTGTGGCGGTGCACATCTTTAATCCCAGCACTCCACTTGGGAGGCAGAGGCAGTGGCATGTGGATCTCTGTGAGTTCAAGGCCAGCCTGGTCTACATAGTGAGTTCCAGGACAACTGGAGTTGCAGGGAGACCCAGTCTCAAAAAGACAGGAAAAAAAAAATGTGGGTTCTGGGGATTGAACTTGGGTCTTTACGCTCTTGTGGCAAAACTGACTGCTATCTTACCCCCAGTCCTGTGTCAGTCAGCTTTCCATCAACATAATGAAATATCTGTGTTAATTAACTGAGAAAGATTTATTTCAGCTCATAGCTTTAGTGTTTCCAGTCTAATATCAGAGCCCTATTGCTTTGGACCTCTTACAGGGTTCCGAATGAAACACATTGTGTTAGGAGCATGTGTTGGAAGAAATTGCTCACTTTATGATCAGAAAGCAGAGCATAAGGGGGTGGGTCCCAAAGTCCCTCTTGAGGTCATGTCCCCATAACTAGAGGGTCTCCCATAAGACCTATCCTGAAAGTTCATGGCACCTCTCAGGGCCAGTCCTTTAATGCATAGACTTTTGAGAGACATCCAACCCATAGCACAACTGAAAATGAATATGAAATAATTTTTTGCTTAATTACAGGAAGGCTTCTAGCCGCTATCTCTGATGGTATGGGCATTTCAATCATATTTGGTTATTCAGGTGAGCATCTTAACTATGGTAGCATTCTGTTTTGACTCGCTCAGTTCATTGTAATTTTTTTTTTTTTTGTGGTTCTCAGCCTCAGCCTTTAACGGCTGCGCTATCCCTCCAGCCCTGTTCATTGTAATTTTAAGAGGAACATTTTACCACTGATAGTAAATTTCTAATGTCATTTGTCAGATTTTAGGGTAATTTATTTAAAAAAAAACATTTCTAGAAGCTACAAAGAGAGTCATTTATCTTTATCTTAAGTGACTGAATACTATGAAAAGAGTCCTGTGACACCTGTGTAGCTTTCCAAGTAAGTTTTTGTCACATTCTGCCTAGCTAGGCTGGCCTGAAGAAGTCCTATTGGGGATTTTATCTTTGGTACTTCCCCCTCTTCTTTTTATAATTGAATTTTTAAGAATTTCATAGAATATATTTTGATTGTATTTAGACCCCCCTTCCCTCTCTGCACCCCTCTTAGAACTTCCCTCTCCCCACTGCATTTCATGTACTCTCATATATATTGAAACCCATCAAGTCAGGGTTGTGTCCCCAAATGTCCTTTGGTGTTGGGTTCCTTTTGAATATTCTTTAGATATGGGAAGGGAATGAAATATGGATGCCCAGAAACTGCTCTCAAATACTGGAGCTTCATGAGATGGAGAAATGGGGTCAGCCATGCCTGACTTGGTATCCACAAGACCTCTGTGAGTCTAGGCACTTGGTGTGACCCAGCACTCAGCAGGGCCATGTACTGAGCCCTCACCTTTGTGGCCAGCAGCTGGTCAGGGTGCTCTGGAGCTTTGACTGTACCTTTGATTATCATTGGGCTTTCCTGCTAGCTGGTGATAAAGTAATGTGTGTGATGATGGATTCACATAGTGGATGTAGGGTCTGGGTATCCAGAAGACTCTCAATGTGACAATCCTCCTCAGCCATTATAATGGATCTAAGCATTACACCGAAGTAGCTCATCTTTAAAACTTTTTTTTAATTTTATTTTTTTAAATGTGTATGAATGTACTGTCTGCATGTAGGTTTGTGCACCTGTGTCGTGCAATGCCGCAGAGATCAGGAGAGGGTGTTGGATTCCCCTGGAACTGGAGTTAAAGACGGTTCTTAGCCGCCATGTGGGTGCTGGGGTGCTGGGGTGCTGGGGATCGAACCCAGGTCCTCTGCAGGAGCAGTCGGTGCTCTAAACTGCTAGGCCATCTCTCCATGATTGATGTCGCTCATTCTTTTTTTTTTTTTTTTTTTTTGGTCCTTTTTGAGACAGGGTCTCCCTATAGCCCCAGCTCTCCTGGAACTCGCTCTGTAGACCAGGCTGGCCTTGAACTCACAAAGATCCACCTGCCTCTGCCTCTGCCTCTGCTTCCCACGAGTGCACGCACCACCATGCCCGGCAAGTAGCTCATCTTTAAAAAAATGAAAATTATTGATTCTTTGAGAACTTCATACAGTATATTTTGATCATTTCTCATCTCCACCTGTACCTTAATGGTACCCTCTGTCTTTTCATATCTATGAGTTCTTGAGTTCTTTGGCATATCCCTGAAGCATTTTTCTTACTAAGTACCCATTGACTCCTTTGACTTCTCCTCTTTGTTTGTTTGTTTTTTGGTATTTTTGAGTATTTTTGAGACAGGATCTCCCTCTGGTTCCAGTCTGGCCTGGAGCTCATCGTGAAGTAAATACAGGGGCTGGAGAAAATGGCTCAGCAGTTTAGACACCGACTGCTCTTGCAGAGTACCCGGGGTTCGATCCCAGCACCCCACTTGGTGGCTAAGAACCATTCTTGACTCCAGTTCCAGGGGAATCCAATGCCTCTTCTGACCTCCACGGCATTGCACAACATGGGTGTCACCAATTCCCTACATGCAGGACCTCAGACATTCATACATCATCACCAAAATAATACAATAAGCTGACGTGGTTGCGCACCTATCCTCTTTAATCTGCTCTACTTGGGAGGCAGAGGCTCGGCAGATCTCTCGTGAGTTCAAGGCACAGCCTGTCTACAGAGTGAGTTCTCTAGGCCAGTGGGTGTTAACCAAGGAGATCCTCTGTCTCGAAAAGACATAAATAATATAAGAAAAATATATCAAATATACAATGAAACAAACCAACTATATATAATAATACAAAAATACAAGTTAAGGGGCTGGAGAGATGGCTCAGCAGTTAAGAGTACCTGGTTTCAATTCCCAGCACCCACATACCAGTTAACAACCCTTGTAACTCCAGTTCTGAGGTATCTGATGCCCTCTTCTGACCTCTGCGGGCATTGCATGGTATGTGGCACTTAATACTGCATGCCTGCAATACACACAAAAATAATAAATAAAATATTACATCTCAAAGAGGTAGTGATAAGAGGGAAATCTGGGTCCCCTCTTGGGGTGTTAGTCTTATTAATGAAAGAGTTCCTGAGCTGGGCGTGGTGGTGCACACCTTTAATCCTAGCACTTGGGAGGCAGAGGCAGGTGGATCTTTATGAGTTCAAGGCCAGCCTGGTCTACAGAGTGAGTTCCAGGACAGCTGGGGCTACAGGGAGACCCTGTCTCGAAAAAGAAAAAAAAGAAAAAAAAAAAGAGCTCCCGATCCTCATGCTTCCTCCTCCAAGTACTAGGTTTACAGGCTTGGCCATCATGCCCAGCTTCTTCAACTTCCTTTAGGCTTAAATGCTAAATGAACATTTAAGGGTCCAAAGTTAATTTCCCTATCCACATGACAACCAGAGTTGAAACTAGCCAGAAAGATGGTACCAGTATGAGAGCTTGGAAATAGACTGCTTTAATGACTGGTAAAACTGGGGTATCTTTAAGGCTGTTGAGTTTTATCAGAACTTCAGATA
The DNA here is from genome assembly GCA_009823505.1 of Rhizomys pruinosus. Classification (NCBI taxonomy): domain Eukaryota; kingdom Metazoa; phylum Chordata; class Mammalia; order Rodentia; family Spalacidae; genus Rhizomys; species Rhizomys pruinosus. The sequence continues at coordinate 480,493 of VZQC01007020.1, read as the reverse complement.
ACAGGATACTGGGGCATAATTCTAATGAAGAAGCTACCAGAAAGTGAATTCTGCATTTTTAATATGATGGAAGATAACTATATGTGGTACTTTTTCTGCTTCCTTGGGAAGTAATCGAGTCAGTAGTAGTCTTGTCATTACTTGCTGGTACAGACCTGCCTTGTAAGACCTTTTATAATGTCACTGTTGAATTCAGAAGAGAGCAGCACTTACCAAGCAAACATGTGCTTACCCTGTCAGAACTTCATACAGTTTATTTCCAGAGGTCAACTAGCTTTTTCCTTGAACTCCCGAACACTGCTGTCTTGGTTGTTATCCCAGCCTCATCAGTTATTAGATGGGTAGCTTGGAGTATCCTTTTAACTTCCCTGGCTTCAGTTTCCTTATCAGTAGAATGGGGCTAATAATAGCACCTTTTTCCAAAGAACTATGGTGATTAAGTATACACATGTAAAGTTCTTCTGGGCACCTCACACAGAGCCAGTAAGATAGTAAGATAGATAGTAATGCTTAGTGCTCTTGACCTCTGGAAAACATAAGGCTTTCTGTGTCTAGTTCGGGCCATTCCTTTTCTGGGAAGGGTTTGTAGGTATACTCTAGATGTCAGCTACCCTGTAGAGGAAGCTGATCATAATGCTCTACCTTACAAACTCTGGTGACTCTGGTCACACTGCTGTACCAACTCAGAGGATGAAGGATTCAGCCTGAATTACTGAAACCTAAAACAACAGAAATTAAAAATAAAAAAGTATATTGCAAAACTGAAGACAAGTAATTCTAGTCTACTTTTTTCATAAAATTGTATTGTTAGAAAACAATCGCTGAAGCTGGAGAGATGGTTTAGTAATTAAGAGGACCCAGGTTTGGTTCCTAGTACCCACATGGTGGCTAACAACCATCCATACTCCAGTTCCAAGGGAGTCTCATCCCCCTCTTCTGACCTTCATGGGCATTGCACAACATGGGTGCACTTACATACGTGCAGGCAGTATACTCATACATGTAAAAGAAAAATAATAAGGTATTAAAAATGTTCTTTCTTTAAAAAAAATAAAACAACTGGTTTGCCATCCTGTTGCTTTTGAGTAAGTATTGAGTTCTTTTTCTTTTCTTTTTTTTTTTTTGACATCCGTAAGTTTTTATGATGAATTTGACTTATAATTGATGATTCATGTTGAGTGACGTTTAATTTGTTCCACTGAATTAACATCTGAGCAATGCATGTTCTGGGGATGTCCGAATACAGGAGTTAAACAGTTCACATGAAAATAACTACAGGGGCTGGAGAGATGGCTTAGCGGTTAAGAGCGCCGACCGCTCTTGCAGAAGACCGGGTTTCGATCCCCAGCACCACATGGTTGGCTGCTTGAAGTAACAGCCATCTGAAACGTCCAATTCCAGGAGAAAATCCAGTTCCAGAGGGAATCCGAGAAGACCCTCTTCCTGACCTGACCCCGCAGCACTTGCAACGGACAGTGGGTGCACAGATATTCGCAATGCAGACAGTACATTCAATACATATACAGAAATAAATAAAAAAAAAAAAACTAAAGAAAAAAAAGAAAATAACTACGATATTAAGTCCTCACGTATAAAAATTATTTCAGTCATTTGGAAATTTTTGTTGATTGTTGGTTGGGTTTTTTGTTAGTTTTGTTGTTTTTGTTTTATTTTGACAGGTCTCCCTAGTCCCAACCTTCCTGGAAGTTAACGTCTGTGGACCAGGCTGGCCTCAGTCTCACAGAGATCAGCCTACCTCTGCCTCTCAAGGACTAGGATTAAAGGCAAGCGCCAACCACAGTTAGTTTAGTCTGTATTTATTTATTTATTTATTTATTGGTATTTTTTGAGGCAGGGTCTCCCTTTAGTCCCAGCTGTCCTGGAGCTTGCTCTGTAGATGAGGCTGGCCTTGAACTCACAGAAATCCACCTGCCTCTGCCTCCCAAGTGCTAGGATTAAAGGCATGTGCCACCCTGGTGTGGCTTATTTTGTATGTGTATGAATGTACTGTCTGCATGTAGGTTGGTGCACCTGTGTTGTGCAATGGCACGGAGGTCAAAGAAGGTGACAGATTACCCTGGAACTGGAGTCAAAGATGGTTCTTAGCCACCAAGTGGGTGCTGGGAATCGAACCCGGGTCCTCTGCAAGAGCAGTTGGCACTCTTAACCACTGAGCCAATTTAGTCCTTAAAATGAGTCTTCCTGGGCTGGAGAGATGGCCTAGCGGTTAAGAGCACCGACTGCTCTTGCAGAGGACCCGGGTTCCATCCCCAGCACCCACATGGCGGCTGAAAACTGTCTTTAAGTCCAGTTCCAGGGGAATCCGACACCCTCTTCTGACCTCTGAAGCATCGCACGACACGGGTGCACAGACCTACATGCAGACAGTACATTCATACACATACAAAAATAAATAAAAAATTTTTAAAAATCAAATAAAATGAGTCTTCCTTTGACAGAAAATCCTATCTTTGTTCACTGAAAGCCAATTAAATTGATAACTAATAGTCTTACCAGTGTGAAAATTACAGTAGATTTAAATAAATATGTTATGATTTTCTACAGAGAAGAAACAAAAAATCATGTAATTTAAAAAAATTTTTATTTTATTATGTATATGAATGTACTTTCTGCATGCAGGTCTGTGCACCTGTGTCTTGCAATGCTGTGGAGGTCAGAAGAGGGCTTCGGAGTCCCCTGGAACTGGAGTTAAAGATGGTTTTCAGCCGCCATGTGGGTGCCGGGAATTGAACCCGGGTCCTCTGCAAGAGCAGTTGGCGCTCCCAACCACTAGGCCATCTCTCCAGCCCCATGTAATGCTTTCTTACTAATGACTATATTGCATAATATAGTTAACCCTAAGGTAGACGAAACAGGAACATTTAAGAAAATTTTTAAATAAATAGTATTTGTAAAATAAAGTATTGAGTTCTTGATGGCACTGGCTTTTTTTCAGACCTGAGAACATGACTTGATTGTGTTTGAGTCCTCTTGTTAACCAGCAGACGGAAGTAGGTGTCTGAGGCAAAGGGAATAAGAAAGTAGATACAGCTCATCTCAGTCCCTTTTTAGATGAGGAGATGGAGGCACTGAGATACCCCAGTAGGTTCTTGGACTAGCCTTTCTAAGGGGCACTGCATGCTTGGAGTGAGTGGTTGTATGTGTGTGCAGGGTGGCACGTGTGCTCTGTTTTGCTCTTTGATGGACTCTTAGAGAAGGGCTTTCTCAGATGTGTTCAAAGACAGTGGGAGGGCTGGAGAGATGGCCTAGCGGTTAAGAGCGCTGACTGCTCTTACAGAGGACCCGGGTTCGATCCCCAGCACCCCCATGGTGGCTGAGAACCGTCTGTAACTCCAATTCTAGGAGAACTCCAGTTCCAGGGGAATCCGAGACCCTCTTCTGACCTCCGCGGCATTGCACGACACGGTGCACAAACCTGCATGCAGACAGTACATTCATACACATAAATAAATAAATAAAATATTAAACAAAAAACAAAGACAATGGGAAAAGATTGACACAGTTCTCTGACACATAGATGGTAGGAACAGGTTCTATTCATGAAAAGGGAAGGAGGTGCTTCTGGAAGCGGCCATCCATGGGAAGAAACATCCCTGACTGCTTCTCTGGGTCTTCAAGAGGGTTTGTTGTTCCCTTCCATTTTCTTGCCTGTTGTTGAGGCCTGTTGGGGTCCATTGAACATAGCTGATCTTCACTCAGGGAAGAAAGCTTTCCCCCTTGCTTGGAGGGAGATGGCTCTGAAGTTCTGTGTAAAGCACCGGGAACTCACTGTGGTGGCTAAAGACACATCCCTGTAATATTGAGCTTAGCTACAGGAGAAAGAAATACCAGGGAGGAGCCTGGGAGGTTGGAGAAGGGGACCCTGCAGTGGGGTGAGGGGCCTGTAGTGTCCTCTTGACCATCTTCCCTCTCTTAATTTGTCTTTCTTCTGACTTTGCCACTGGGCAGAAACTGCCTGAGGCAGTTAATTTTATATTTTCTTTTACTAGTCAAAGATACTCAAAATATTTGTCAGTGGATGAATTTTTTTGTTCTTTTTTATAACCTTTTTCCCTAATGGATACTTTTGTTTTTTTTTTCTTCTATTCTTTATTTTTTTTTTCATTTTTTAACAATAAGTAATAATTTATGAGTACAAGCATCCTTCATGTAAAACCAGTTTGCAAGCAGTTGTTCCCGAACCCACACAGCCCAAGGGTCCCACCATCCAGCTGGGGGGGGGGGGGCTTGTATGTACAATCAAGTGTTTCAAAATAAGTGTACCAGTCTATATTGCTGTATTTCACAACCATCACCCCAATGGCAGCCCCTTACATTCTACACACCCCCCCTCTTCCCAATGTTTCCCTAGGCTTAGAAAAGGGGCAAAGGGCACAGGTGGAAAGAAGCAAAACATTCTACTTTTCTGGAGGCTGTCGTTTTGTACTCTGGTCAGTGCGGGCTGTGTTTCCTTTCATGGGCTGACAGTTTGTCCAGGAATAACCTTCAATCCTACTAATGAAGCACAAGCAATTAGGGATATAGGTATTTAAACAGTACCATTGTTATGGTAGGTTACTTTGGTATAGACACAGATGTTTTTGGTGTATGTTAATCCATGAATTAGTAGTTTTTTTTCTGTAAAGTATGACGGGTCTTACTGTGGCTTATAACAGCGCCGAACCTGGATAATTTTCTTTTTTTTTTTTTTTTAAGTTTTAATTTATTTCTATATGTGTATGAATGTAACTGTCTGCATGCAAGTTTTGTGCACCTGTGTCGTGCATGGCCGTGGAGGTCCAGAAGAGGGTCTCGGATTCCTGGAACTGGAGTTCTGGAACTGGAGTTTCAGACGTTTTTCGGCCGCCATGTGGGTGCTGGGGATCGAACCTGGGTCCTCTGTAGAGCGGTCAGTGCTCTTAACCAGCTAGGCCATCTCTCCAGCCCTGGATAATTTTCTTGTTAACTTACCTTCAAGCTTTTTTTTTTTTTTCCCAAGTCAGTGAATATTTGTTGAGTAAATAAATGATTGACAGTTCAAATGTGGTTGATTAGGATTGATTTTGGTTTGTGATTGGGTTTTTTTTTTTTGTGGATATAAATGGTAACTATAAAAAAATAATTGGTAACTAATAAACATGCTACCAAGATATATTTTTTGCATTGTTTTGGCAAACTGCAGTTAAATTTATATTGCATGTAGATTATAGAGTCAATCGTCTAAGAAATAATCTTATAGATGTAATGCTATCTATTAAATAAAATTTTTTTTCTTAATTTTTTTTTTTTTGGTCTTTTCGAGACAGGGTCTCCCTGTAGCCCCCGCTTGTCCTGGAACTCACGTCTGAGACCAGGCTGGCCTGAACTCACAAAGATCCGCCTGCCTTGCCTCCCAAGTGCTAGGATTAAAGTGCGTGCGCTACCACGCCCGCTTATTTTTAAATTTTTTTTTGGTCGAATTTTTTAAAAGTTTTAATTTAATTTAATTTCAAGCTAATATATATTTACTAGAAAAATTCTCTCTGTATATAGAAGTGAAAAGCAAAAGGTCTTAATTAAATGTGTATCAATGTAGTTAAATTTTTATTTGGTCATGTTGAGTGAATTTGAAGAATTTTATGATGAAAAAATTCCCCCAGAGAATTGGATGTAATCTGTGTTTAAAAGTAAAAGTCTTAAAAATTGATTTTTCCCTCAAGAGCTGAATATATGAACCATACTTTGATTCTGATTTATGGTCATCAAAGCCAAGTTGTGGATTCAGTAGATACTTTATGGCTTGTCTTTGTTAAACCGTGCTGTATCCACTTAGAAAGCTGGAGCTACAGGGAGACCCTGTCTCAAAAATACCAAAAAAAAAAAAAAAAAGAAAGAAAGAGAGAAATTAAGAAAATACAAGCAGAGGGCTCATTGGCCCCCTAGAAATTTGCTTTTTGCACTGCTTCCAGTTAGCGTTGGTATGGGTTGATGAGGAGAAGCCTCAGTATACTTAACTCGCTGTGTGTCATGTCTACTGTATCTAGCTAGCTAGCTTTTCTTTGGTTTCTCCATTTTTTCCTTCATCCTGCTTTTCTGGGTGAAGTCCCTCTTCTTCCCTGGGTTTCCTCTGTGTTGGATGTGGCATTGTTTTGAAGAGAAGCGGGGGGGTGTCTCGCAGCCTCTAGGACTGGTCCATGGGGCTGCCTGTTGCTTCCCTTTTCTCTTCTTTGCCCAGGAAGCTCACGTGGCATTACATGGGAAGCCCTGGAGATCTCAGCCCCCTGAAAAGCTTCCCAGTTGGGAAGTGTGTGACTGCATCCACCCCAAAGTCATGTGAGTTTCTGAGTCCTATTTCATTGTAGTAGCAGTAAGCAAAATGGGACCATCACTTGAGTTATGTGTGTCTATCCTTGGCAAATGAACCTTATGTGTCTTTTAACATATGTGTTTAAGTCAGACGAAATAGATGCATTTTAGTCAGATCAGTTTAATTACACAGTTTATCAGAACAAGCTAAGTACAACTTATAAAATACATCTCAGTAGGTGTTGAATAGTTACTGAACTACATGTGTGTTTTGAGAATTAGTAATTGATTATACATTAAAGCAGGTTGTAAATTATTTAAAATAGTATTTAAGAGTCATTTTGTAGACTGATCCACTTCCCTTTTAGCATATTTGAACGTCTTTTGAAGTGGTGGTTTAATGTATTTAGGTTGGTCTCCTTACACATCAGTCTAGGTAGGTAGAGGAGAGATTCTTCTGAATAGTAGTGATGGTGGGGTCTGGGAAGATTTGTCTTCTAGGCCCTTTGTGTGCTAAGATCTTTCTTTTCTTCTTACAGTGTTTTCAATCTTTAGGCCAAATATGTTTCATTTGAGATTTTTTTTTTAGGCCAAATATGTTTCATTTAAGAATTTTTTTAGCATGTACCTTTCACTCTGTCCTTGGAAGTGCATTTTAGAGCATTTAAAAATGCTTATTGCTCACTGTTAAAAATAAAACAACCCTTGATTCAAATGTATTCTGTTCCTGTGCAGAACTGTTTGTGTTTAAAGCTGCTTCACATACTAAATGTTTCTGGATTAGGATTCACATAATAATGAATTCTTCTTATTTTGGTTCTCCACAAAGGTTTGTTGTATGAGTTAAAAATAAGATGGCAGCTGATTCGTGTGGCACACAGTAACTGTTTATTTAGTGTAAGTGTGCCATGTCTCTCATCATCCTGAGGAATTTGCATGCTGCACAGCAGCCATCTTCTTTTATACTTTATTAAATATCTGTCAATTATAAATATCAAGGTTTTACATTAATGTCAAGATAGTACATCAAAAATTCATAGAATATGTGACTTTTTCCAAGGGTATTTAATACTTAATGCATTTGTGTCATTTTTCTTTTCAGAGATATTGACAGGTTTTATTAAGTGTTTGTTAGGGAGATTTCATTTTTATCAAGGGACTATAAAGAGAAGCTGCATGCTAAATCAATTTTTATAGCCAGAATATCATTCATTTTTTTTCATCTTCAAACACTTATAATCCATAGGTTTTATTTAAATTTCTTCTTGGTTTATTTTTGTTTTATGTGAGTGATAGTTCAAGACAGAACTTTAATAAGGACCAGATGCACTGACTGTAGTGGCTTTTAATTTCCTTAAGCATCACTACCAGACCCATGCAAGATGGTAAATTCTTCAAAATGTCATACTTACATATTTAGCAATATTGCTCCTTTTTATTGAAGCCAAACAAACAATTTTAGATATTAGTCTTTCTCAGATGTAGTGATTATTTTTTACTAGGCATGGCATTACTGTCTCAAGGAGAATGCCTTTTTGGATAGAGACGGGAATGGGAGCATCACCTGGTTTTGTGTAAGGATTCCAGAGTCCTTTTCATTTTTATTTAATTAATTTTTAAGAACTTTTCTTTTGAGATAGGGTTTCATACAGCTCATCCCCCTGCCTCCACCTTCTAAGCGCTGGGAGCACAGGCAGGTATACACTAGCACCGCTGGCTTTAGGACCCTCTTTAAAAGCAGCTCTGTGTGCTTCTGTTCTGATGGTGAGCATTAGCAGTTTCCCCAGCCTCAGGTATAAGATGCAAGAGGTAAACAAAACATCCGTTACTTACAGATTCTGAAGAAAATATGTGGCTACTTTCTGAAGCTGTATAATTGGGGTTTAGGGTGGAGCAGTTGGTGATTTGCCAGGGCTCCCTGGCAGGTTCCTGTTGAGCCCCCATCTGCCTCACAGGCCTCGTTCCTGTGTCTACTGAAGACACCTGCACCCACCCCATTGTAGGAAGCTTTCTTTTTATGCCGAACAGGGACCATGCGGCCCAGCTAAGGGGGATGGGGACACAGCGCCCGCTTTGTGGACACTGGGGAGCTGGCCTCTTGGCACAGAGACCAGCCAGCTACTTCCTGTAGCCCAGCCTAAGTGGTAATTCCAACTTGGGCTCTTAGCCTGGACCCACGAGACACGTGTTCCATTCTTGGCCGTGACTTCTCACCTGCCCAGAGCCTGGACAGGAATTTCAGGCTGATGGCTGATCACCTCCCTTCAGCCAATACCCAATCACAACACCAGCTACCCAGATTGGTGATCCGCAAAGGACTCTCTTTCCGACCTACTGGCCACCTGAACGAAATGCAGGCCTACCTTAGCCTGTATGTGTGCAATAATTAATAAAAAATAACATCCGGGAATTCTATGATGATGTTACTATGAAATTCAAATTTACTCCTTGCCACAGTTTGCTTTTATAAACCAAATGACGTCAGTTCCCAAAACCAATCATAAGTCTCCCAATTCCTCGCCATTGCACACCTTGCCCCACCCAGCATCACCCACCCAGGCCATGCTGCTTGCTCCTCCTTGGGGGCGGGACCAGACCCTCAGCCATGCAGTGCCCTGAGACATGCTACACCCCATGTGTGTCTGTGTCTCAGAAACAGTAGTTACAGCCGAAGTCAGTTGATTACCAAGAATGGGGGTTCTGTTTCAACTTTACATTCTCCCCTGTGCACAGGGTCGAGCATCTCTGTTGGCAAAGCTGTTGGTTAGGCTGAAGGAGCTCTGTCCCAGAGGAGAGGGATGCTGTTGTCCTCACCTGTAGTAGGAGCTGAGACATTTTCATCTGAGGACGTTTTTAAACTTGCAGTTTACTTGAAATGAATTCTTGGAAGATGTTTTAAAATTTTAACTATGGAGCAGGGCAAAGTCTCAAATGAAAATTGTTTAGACATTTGTCTTAGCTTTCATTTTTTTCAAAATAAGGCAAGACATTCATTTCCAGCAATTTTTTCATAGATGGATCATTTTCCATAATAGAATATATAGAGATTCTTATAAAATGCTATATAAAAATTTTAAATGAAAGATAAGGGTTTATTTAGAAGACAAATACTACCTCCATGAAGTATGGCACTTGTAGGCTCTGACTTGCTCTTGGGAGCAGTCCTGGAACTCAGTGTTCATTCTACTGTGGCTCCAGTAGGTGGTGCTGGTGTCACAGCAGCGAGAGCCCTGCTGAAGTGGAAGCTACTGGCCAGCAGTGTCCCGTTTTGCTTCCATGTGAAATGAAGTGCTTGTGTCAGCGGCAGAATCTGATACACTAGGCTCACCCTGAATTTTTGAGACCAACTATTTCTAAGTTTCTGCAAATATTATGTAACCATACAGGAAAACAGAAGCCAAATTCTATCTGAAAAATACATTCATACTTTTTTTTAGGTTTTTAATGATTTCATTAGGCTATGAGGTTGTGTAAGAAACTTCCATGTAAAACTGAAGGAAGGGCACATGGTGGTGTTAAGTCACCCATGTTCTTAGTAGAATCCAAGTCTGCTTAAAGATATTTAGCTGTAGGAAGATTCTTCAAGTCCTTTTGAAAATGGAAAATTGTCATCTTTTCTTCTACTTAATGTCAGACTTTTGAGGGGGAGGGTGTTAAAAATTTCAGTATTTATGGGATTTAGCATAGGAATTTACCAACTTTCAAAAGGCCCTAGTAAATTCCATAGTCATAGTGAATTAAAATATATTTTTAAATAAGAAAACATTTCCCATGGCTTAGAGTTTGAAAAGAGACATCTGCAATGTGTTTTCAATATATATTTCAAAGATAATGTGAGAGATTTATCATAAGCAGAAGGAAAATTCAACAGTAGAATCCCTTTCTTTACAGTTTTGAAGTTTCTCTGTTACTTCTTACCAGATCAGTTTTGAAGGAGGGGAGTCCTGAACTCTTCCTCAGCTAGTGACAAGCAGAAAGCACACCTGGACCCTCACAATACAGGGTTACACACATTTGCTACAAAAGAAACATTTGAAAAACTCAGTTCTCCAGACTCTTGAATGTTCACTGGCTGACCCTCATTGATTCCCCTTCCCAGAGATGTGATTTCCTGAATCAAACCAGAAATGTCCCTGCATGATACACTATTTTGTATGTTGCATTAATGTGTCTACTTAACTTCACTTTCTAATACACATATTCATTTTATGTAACTTGGTTTCATTTATGTGGAGCTGGGTCTAGCTCTGCAGTCCAGGCAGGTCTCCCACTTTCGATCCTCCTGCCTCAGCTTCTCAAGTGCTGGGATTATACCACCACACCTGACCAAACATGCATCTTAAAGACTGTACAGATATATTTTTGCACTTTGACTTTTCTTCCAAAGGGTTAAAAGTAGACTGAGAAGAGGAAAGAAGCACCTGGGATCTAGTACCCACTTGGCAGCCTTTCTTTTGTAATATATAATTTGCCTAAAATTGCGAACTGAGAACAAGCTTTTGTTTTCTAATTGATTTACGGTTTGAGCCACTTTTACCTCATCCCCTACTATCCTGTGTATGGTGCCAGCGAGTACATTACAGTGAGCGATGATAAATTACAGTTTGCTTGTGATGCCAGTGTGTCGAGTAAGAACTGCGGCTGCACGAGCCCGTGCATTAACAGTGGTGCAAAGACTGGACAGAATCTCATTTCTAATCTGAAACAACTTGTGTGTTCATCTGATAACTTAACCGTGATCTGTGACTGTAATTGAAACTGAAGATTTAGGTTACAGTTACAGCTTTTAATTTCTTAATTTAAGTGCTGGAAAGTTCTAAGTAAGAAGGATGTTTGAAGAAAGAATAGGAATCATAAAATTTTCCAAGTGTGAAGTTTTGAGTATTTTTAGCAAATGTTCTTTTGTCTAGAAAATTATTATTTACAATAATGCTGATTTGTGTTTTGTCTTGGTCTCACTTCTCAGTCACTTACTCACTCCACACTCTCATGAGACCTGACTTTGCTTGGTTTTCTGTGCTTGGTCTGTTTTCAGTGTGAATAATTCATTTGTGAATTTACCAATTTCCATCAAATGATGTAAATTAGAGATGTGTGAAAAAACTTCAGTGCACCAAAGTGCCTGGAATTGTTACCTTCTGCCACATACAAGGATCCTTGAATCTATTCATAGGGCCTGTGCCACCATGGTGGCCTGAGATCCCAAGAAAGGCCGGATCACACTCCTGGCTTTGCAGGCAGGAGCAGATGCTCACGATGTGGGTGTGCCTGCCTTTGTGAAGTCAGTCCACCTTAAATTGTATTTTGTGCGGTGTCTGTGGGTTCTAGGATCGAAATATGAAAGAGCAGATTTATGGCGGCTGCCGGGCACGACAAATTAAGTTGACAGTGATGTATGAGGGCGTTAACAGCACGGTGATCCCTCAGTCTCGTGGCTGGACGCCTCCTGCTTCATTTGGCTCTTGTTAGGATCTGTTAGGCAGCTAAATAATGAAATTCTGTTGACTGATTTCTGTTTTTCCCTTTCTCTCTTCACCTCTGCTTCCTAAAACTTCTCATTCCCAGACTCATCCTCATGCCAGCAAACTGCCCTTGAAGGATTCTTTCACATATGAGGACTACAGGTTGGTGTGCGGAGTGGAGTGTTGAGGGTGGTTTCCAAGGGAACCCAGGGTCTGGAGGTGAGGGAAGCTCTTCAGCAGGGGTCCTGCTGTGAGGAGCGTCTATATCTATAGGCATTGGCACTTTAATAGCTGCCTAGAAATTTGGCTGTTAGCCTGTAGTGGTGGGGCTTGGTTGACACAGGCATGTTAGGTGTTGCTAAAGGAGTATTTTCCCTTTAAATAGATTATATTGGTGTAAAGTAGGGACTTTTTAATATAAAGAGCTAATGCGCTACACAGTGTTATAAAAATGTGCATTCCACATTTTCTATACTCTTAGAGGATGTCTGATTAGAAGGTAGCTATATCACTTGTTTTTCAGTGAGGCTCAAAGTAGGTGCAGAGTCTGTGCTTGGGTGAGAAGGGGAGCTGGCTTTGTCATCTGGAGCCACAACAAGGCAGAGGCCCCTGCTCACTTCTGCTGCTTCTTCCTCCACACATCCAGCCTGATCACACACTCACACATACTCTTCCTTTCCTCTGGCTCTCCTCCTTCCCTTCCTCCCCTCCCCTCCCTCCTTCCTTCCCTCCCGTCTTTCCTCCCTCCCTCCCTTCTTCCATCCTGGATCTGGCTTTGAGTGGTGCCCCAGTTTCTGAGTTGGTTCCATGACAGGTGGCTTTTGGCTGTTTCACTCTAATTTTTTTTTTTTTTTCGGTCACAGGTGGGCAGTCTCTTCTGTTATGACACGACAAAACCAAATTCCCACGGAGGACGGCTCCCGGGTGACCCTGGCCCTGATTCCTCTATGGGACATGTGCAATCACACCAACGGCTTGGTAACGCTCTCTGCTATGGGCTGAGTCTGGGAGGCTGCTGAGCTTCTTTCTGAGTGGACAGTCCACTCGGGCTTCCTGTTCTTCTCTCTCCTCCTGCCTCCCTCCAGTGGAAGCTAGCTGTTCTCTCTGCCTTTGTTAACCTCATACTAAAAACTGAGACCTTGAGTCTTAGGCCACTTTAAAAGCTACATTTGTGGACTTTACACCATAATTCATAATTCTAGCTCACTAGTTCTTTTTTTTTTTTTTTCCCATTCTTTTCGAGACAGGGTCTCCCTGTAGCTCCAGCTGGCCTGGAACTTACTCTGTAGACCAGGCTGGCCTTGAACTCACAAAGATCTGCCTGCCTCTGCCTCCCAAGTGCTAGGATTAAAGGCGTGCACCACCACGCCTGGCTTAGTTCATTCATATTCTTACTGGACCACATTCTAAACCCAAATTTCTTTTTTCTTATTCTTTTAATACTAATTTATTGAAGAAAATCTTGAATCTTTCTGGCTTTCTTGTTGACAGTCCTTTTCTTTTTTCTGCTGACCCCTCTCCCACCCTTGGCCATGTCACTGACCTGCTTTACTCAGAAGCCCTGTGTGGCCAGGCTTGTGTGCTAGGCTCAGGGCACTGCAGGGGTGGCTGTCTCATTGGGTACAGATATGATGACATACAGGAATCTTCTTTCTGTGCCTAATTCTGTAAGGAAGGAGGGTACAAGATCTGTCCCTCAGCTTCCTTGAGGCTCTAAGCAACTCCAACCTGGAGCTTTTCTCTCAGTGCTGAGGAGTATTTCCTAGTAATCATAAGTAGAAAGCCATTAAAATCCATATTGGTTTGGATTTTTCAGCATTGTGCCGGTCTACAGGCTTAGTTGGGTTTTGTTTCACCTTTTTCAGTGTCATCTCTCTCTGTTATTATCAGTATCATAAACAGATTAAAGAAATGTTGCAAATGATCATTTCGCATTCATACAATAGCCAGAAAACACTTGCTGTAAACCCAGTGCTCAAGACAGACTGCTTGAGTGCTAATTTGGGTAGGTTTTTCAAATCTTAAAAATATTTAAGTTGTAAAAAAAAAAAATTTAAGTTGAGTCAAGGAAGAATTGTTACACTTTTACAATTACATTTTTGCCTTAAGTTAGATATGCTTAATTTAATTAGCAGTACTAAGAAATGGTAGCGTTTTAGGAGCCGGGTGTGGTGGCGCACGCCTTTAATCCTAGCACTTGGGAGGCAGAGACGGGCGGATCTCTGTGAGTTCAAGACCAGCCTGGTCTACAGCGTGAGTTCCAGGACAGCTGGGGCTACAGGAAGACCCTGCTCAAATAGACCAAAAAAAAAAAAAAAAAAAAAAAAAGAAAAAAAAATGGTAGCATTTTAACATTTTCATTAAAAAATATAATTTTACATTCTTTGTTCTTTTTTCCCTCCCTCAGAAATATTTTTAACTGGTCATAAGCTTGAAGTTTCAATGTTTTTTTCAAGTAGCTTTGGTATCTGGCCCTCGTATTTTCATTTTCCCTTTTTATTTGAACTCAATTATTGCTTCCCAAATTTAGTTCTTAGAGTTTATTTTCACTTTCATAGTTGAAAATTCAAGAGCCTATTGTGGTAGCACATGCCTTTAAAGCCTTTAATCCCAGCTGCAGCTGTAGCTGAGGGCTCAGTCCACCTCTCCTGTCCTTCGGCTGCTGGTGGCACTTGTATACTCAGGTCTACTTGGCTTTGGTGTTTTTCCCTGCCACTGTGATAAAGCTGTCCACTCCCCCTGGGTAAGATATTGCCTGTCTTCCAAAAGTTTGTTCAGGAAGCCAGCACGCGTCCCTGCCGTGGCGGTCTGCCTCACGCACTGACGACATCTTTGTTGCACTGTTTTCATTATTGTAAGATTTCATGAGAAAGTCAGTGTGGCAGGATTTAGAAAATGAGATTTTTAAAATTCATTTCTTATTGTGCTTCATACATATTAACACTTAACCTTTTTATTTTTTTATTTTTATTTTTAACCTTTTTAAAATAAGGCATTTGAACTCAAGGCTTTACTTTCCAAGCAAGGGTATTTCTTTCCTGTGTGTCTGTACTGACAAGCCTCCTGTGAGCCTGCGCTGACTCTTACAGAGGAACTCAGTAGGAAGCTGGAGCCAGCAGTGCTGCTCCCTAAAACAGCAGCCCTGGACTCTGGTTACACCAGTGTGGAAGAACCTGGTCTAGCAGCAACAGCAAGGAGAGGCAGAAGGCATGTGTGGCTGAGATTTGGGTGACACCCTTAGCCACCTGCAGAAATATGTTTTAGACTGGTTCTAGGGCACAGTCCTAAACTATAGGAAATACACACACGTGTGCACCCACACACATGTACAGAGGACAACACTGTTAAAGTGTCTTCCTTTAGTGGAGTTATTTGTTTGTTTAAGACAAGGTCTCCCTGTAACCTCAACTGGCCTGGAACTTGCTATGTAGACGAGGCTAGTCACAATCTCCTAAGAGATTAACCTCTTTCTGCCTCATGTGTGGCTAGATTAAAGATGAGCACACCATGTCTGGCTTTTCTTGTTTTTGAAACATGACCCTATACCTAGAGCTCACTGTTTTGGCTGGCTCACTAACCTGAGAGCCCGTGATCCGACATTGTCCCCTCAGAGAGTGCTAGAGTTCTGAACTCCGATCTTATGTTTGTATATCAAGCACTAACCCACTTGGCCATCACCCCAGCCTGGAATATATAGCTTTAAAATTTTCGGGGCTGGAGAGATGGCTGAGTGGTTAAGAGCACTGACTGCTCTTGCAGAGGACCTGGGTTTGATTCCCAGCACCCATATGGCGGCTAAGAACCATCTTTAACTCCAGTTCCAGGGGAATCCGACAAAAAAATAAAATAAAATAAAAATTTGCCTGGTCTGTTCAAATTAGTGAAGTAGCAGGCTTCCTTTCTTGAGATCATTCTTTTTATATGAGAAAGACACTGCAAGGTGGTTTATAGGCCACTGTGTATGTTCTAGTATATATACAGTGTCTGTTACTCTGCCAGCTAGTGTGAAAAGATAGCTGTGCAGTCAAGTAGAATTAAATTAAGGATCTTTCAAGGCCCTCTGTTTAAATATTGAAAAGTTTAAGATGTTTGTGGATTCCAGGCTTGGTGTACAAGCCTGGTTTTCACCATAGAAGGCAAGGGCCTCCCTGCATAACCTGCCCAACCACACCTCAACATCTACACATCTCATCTACCCCTCTGGCTTCTTGCTGTCCTTGACACCAGTTTTTTGTTTTTAATTTTTTCAATTTTTATTTATGTGTATGAATGGACTGTCTGCATGTAGGTCTGGGCACCTATGTTGTGCAATGCCGCGGAAGTCAGAAGAGGGTGTCAGATTCCCCTGGAACTGGAGTTCTCCTGGAGTTGGAGTTACAGACGGTTCTCAGCCGCCATGTGGGTGCTGGGGATAGAACCCAGGTCCTCTGCAAGAGCAGTCGGTGCTCTTAACGGCTAGGCCATCTCTCCAGCCCCCCTTGACACCAGTTTAGCCTGCCTCAGGACCTTTGTGCTTGCTGATACTCCTGCCCAAAATACATGTTCCTCACCTGCCTATAAGGAAGTGAGGCCACCCTGGTCACCCTTTGTAAGCTGAGCACCACTTTGTCTTGTCAGCTTCCTGAATTGTCCATGTGGTATATTTACACCTTTGTTGTGGTGGTTTTTAGATGAGGTCTGTGTAGCCAAGGTGACTGTAAACTCCTGATGCTTCTGCCTTCACCTCCTAAATGCTGGGATTACAGGCTATTCCCTACGACCTCTACCTATTATTTTGGGAGGTCCGTGAAATGGCTGATTTTGTGTGTGTGCGTGCGTGTGTGTGTGTGTGTGTGTGTGTGTGTGTGTGTGTGTGTGTGTGTCTGTCTGTCTGTCTGTCTGTCTGTCTCCTGTCCAGTGCCTTCATGTACTCCAGTGTCTGGTGTTGTGAATGAGTTCGTGAGTAGGGAATCAGTGACCCTAAAGCATCTGCACTGCTGCCAGGAGCAAGCAGGGAGAAACAAGCTGAGACTTGCTCAACTGTGATCCTTCTCTTCTCTTTTTCCTCTATCTTCCCCAGGTTTTATCTGATGAGCATGATTGCTCTAGCCCTTCCTCCATCATAATGAAAGCACTTGGACACATCCTAGGAGGAAATTTGGAAAGCACAGAAAGATTAAAATGATCTGTAATCCTCTTTCTTTGGGGGTAGTGTATCACACTCTTCCTCCTGTAGTGCTGCTGAATGGGTAAACTAAACTGGAATGTAGCTGTAGAAGCAGTGCCCAAGCCAACTGCAGATGACTGCAGATGAGAGTCATGTGCCCAGGCAGGCTCCAGCTCTCTCCCTGCTGGCACCCACACTGTGCTTCATCTAGATTCGTCAGTACCACCCTACTTTCCCCTCTGCCCATCCAACAGACAACTGAGGCTCTTGGTAGGGGGCTGTCCTTTCATATTTTTATATTTTTTTTCTCCCATGTGTGTCTCCCACTAGACTCTCCCCATAGATCCACATAGGGCTTTTTCCCGCCAGAATGGAATGGGCACTCACATATTTATAGATGGTGGATTTACTGGGTACACAGCACATGGAGCTGGGTGAGGAGGCGATGAATGACCCAGTGCAGCAGAGCCAGGAGGTGCCCCTGGACCAGATGCCCAGCTTTTCAGCATGTCCTGATTTGGATGTGGAATTGGGTCTGTATCCATGACTGTAGGTTTCTGCTTATGAGTCATTTCCAAAGCTCCTGAGAGTCCTTCGCTGGCATCAGAGTCCAAATAGCCTAGAAGGCTTCTGGGGTTGCCTCTGCTGACAGGACTGGCAGGCAGTATCCCCAAGGACCATGAAGCAAAGCAGAGGCCCAAGTCCTGTGCTGTTCTGCAATACTTTAGGAGCCTGGCTACAGGTGAAAGGGGCTTTGTGTAGGCTTTGGGCTGTGGCAATGTGTGTGTAAATGTATTTTTTGGTAGCACCCTAGAGGATAAGCTAGGAAGTGCCACACAGACAGCACTCACCTCTGATCCTCACTGAGGACAGCAGAAGGGGCCTACTGTGTGGGCTTCTCTGGACAAGTCACTTTCTC
Source organism: Rhizomys pruinosus (assembly GCA_009823505.1). NCBI lineage: Eukaryota > Metazoa > Chordata > Mammalia > Rodentia > Spalacidae > Rhizomys > Rhizomys pruinosus. The sequence goes on along the minus strand of VZQC01007020.1, from coordinate 462,681 downwards.
AGCTATGACTGTTAGTGATTTGGGAGATGCCCGTAAATTATCCCTCTGCACCTCTTGTCTTTTCTCCCTTGCAGTGCCGCACTCTCTGCCTTGTTTCCCCTCCTTCCCTAACACTGAAATTCTGTGTCACAGCTGGGCGTGTGCAACTTTGCCAAAAGGAGTTGAGGGTCAGAGGAAATGCTCATTCTACCTGTTATGAGAGCGATCTTTGGGGGTTAGAACAATGAATCAAATGCTGGGTGGGACTCCATGGAATTGTTTTAATCCAAGCCATGTATTTAAAATGTTGTAAGTAAAAATGTTGTAGAGTGCTTGGCTTCATTGGTCTTTGCAGATCAGAAGCATGCAAAATTGTATACATAAAGTTTACAAGCCTATGTATCCAGACATACTGGAGGGTTGTGTGATTCTCCCTTCCAAATGCTGTGGCCTAGGCTTGGACATCACGTTCTTTGGGGCCCAGTTGATACTTTGATTAGCAAGCAGTACTTATAGCTGAGTTGTTGATTCTCCAGGATGAAGTAAATGTGCTTCAAAAGGAACCAGTGGGCGTTCATATAGTCTAGGAGGTTGGCAGATGCTCAAGAGGGATGGGACACTGAGGAGTTTTTACTTGCATTGGGGGCCCTGTTGCCTGCTCTGGAGTTTGTGCCTCAAGGGAATCTTTTCAAAGGCAGTGTCAGGTATTGGGTTCTGTGTGTCAAATACTCAGAACATGGATTTAAGGAGTCCCCTGGGCATTTGGAGGATGGGGAGGCCGGTATACAGATAGATATACATGGAGTTAGCTAGGGACGATGGGACTTGCAGGGTGCAAAGGAGGCAGAATGAGGAGGGTAGAGAGTGAGGGAAGGCCTCCCCAAAGAAGCCAGGTTTCACAGAGCCTTTAAGCAAAGCAAGAGTTGACGGTAGCTCCAGGCAAGAAAGAACTTGGACTGCTCAGAAGGGTTTGGGGAAGACAGAACAAGAACTGCAGCCGTGCCAGGGGAGTCGTGAGTGCAAAGACACAAAAGGTATTTGGGAGTCAAAGTGCTGGGAGATTAAGGTGCGGGTATTTCTGTGTGGTGCTGCACAATCCTTGCCAAGATGAGAGAAATGGAGGAGACCTGGCTTTGAGGTCTGGACAGAGGATTTTTCTGCACTGTCCTATACAGAAAGAGAGGGAATAAGAAACATTTTGCCTTTGCTTTAGAAAGCTTCCAGCACTCCCCTTTAAGTTCCCTTAGAACCTCTGTCCTCTCATTGCCAAAGGCAAACCTGACAGAGCAGCCCAGACACGTTTGCCTTACCACTCCATCCTTCCTTCCTGTCCAGATCACCACGGGGTACAACCTGGAAGATGACCGATGTGAGTGTGTGGCGCTGCAGGACTTCCGGGTTGGAGAGCAGGTGGGTTTCAGGCCTGGTGTCACTAGGCATGGCCAGCCCATGGGCACAGAGTGAGTGGCTGTGGTTATTTTAGAAAGGCATTGATCATTAGGATTACTTGTTTTCTGGAGCACATCTTGAGACATAAAAATGTTTTGAGTTGTATTTTGTGTCCACAAAGAAAAAGGATTTAAATGTAGTTATTTGCACAGTTGGCCCAGGATATGAAACCTGGTATTTGTGAGCTGAACTTTGTCTTATGACACTAAAACAAAATTTTTATTTTGTAAGATACATTACTTTTGTTTTCTCATCTGTTAGTTATTGAAGGGATGTTTAAAAGAAGCAGGATTTGGTAGCCAGAACATAAGGAATCCAGATAGCCACACTGTCATCTTGTGCCTTCACTCTGCAGTTTGGGAAAGCAGAGTTAAGCTTCTTAGTCAGCTTAAAAATAGACCTCTATAAATCTCTTCATTTTTTCAGAGTTCCACACCCAAGCACATAATATAAAACCAGAGCTAGTCGAAAACAATTAGTCTAACGAAAGGCTGATCTTCCCTTCAGAAAAGATCAGAAATCCTCCTGCTAGGTGTGGAGCTGCACGGGTGGTGGACTTGGGCCACTGGCAGGACTTGATCCAAACTTCAGTTCCAGAAGACTCCCTTGTTTTGGAAGGAAGGGAGGGAGAAAGAAAGAAGAAGGAAAGGATGGTGCATTCCAAAGGACAGGTAGATGGATGAGAGGCTCAGGGACCCAGGGACTGGGATTCTTGGTCAGTGCCTCCCTGCAGCCTTTCCTCTGCCCATTGGTAATGGACATAGGTATTTGGTTTCATTAGTCAGACAGCTTGGGCATGCCTTCACCCTTTATGTAATATACTATACCAAGTGGGTATATGGGTGCTTTATATCTTGTCTTTCGCTTTACTGTAAAGTCTCATTGACTATGTGAGAACTAAGCCTTCGCCCTGCTCTGTATGGAGAACACATGCTAAGTTTGTTTTATGTTCTATTTTTTTCTTTACCAAATCTTAGATTTACATTTTTTATGGCACCCGGTCAAATGCAGAATTTGTGATCCACAGTGGTTTTTTCTTTGACAATAATTCACATGACAGAGTGAAAATAAAGCTTGGAGTGAGTAAAAGTGACAGGCTCTACGCCATGAAGGCTGAGGTCTTGGCTCGTGCCGGCATTCCAACGTACGTAGAATTGGTTGACTGTTTCTTGTGGTGTTCCAGTGTTTTCAGCTGTGTGGTGTTCAGTTGCTGGGTTGATAAATCTTCTCTACAGTAGTCTATCTAGTCCCTTTATCCCTGTCACACAGCACTTCAGTCTTGGAGGTGTATGGTGATTTACCAGTGCTTCTAGATAGACATAATCGTGTGTCTAGGAGCATTCACTGTCACTTCCAGAGGATGTGGCCTGCAGTCCTCATTAAGTTAAATAAGTGCTTTGGTATCATTAATGTCTTTCACCTTGAAAAGGTTAATGACCTGGATCAATTTGTTTCATTTAATTCTTTGCCACCATTAGTTTCAGTAATGAAGTCATGATCCTCAGCAATTCCAAGAATTTCTGGTTAGATTCTTAAGATTTTCTTGCATTTGAAGTATAACATGATAAAGAAGATGAGAATTATGATTTATTAGCCCTCCAGGGACTAGAGGAACCATTCTTAATGAAAATGGATTATCCAGACCTTTTTATTGAACTTGTCAATATTTGATTAATGATTGAAGTGTGAACTCCACATAAATTATTGTTAATGTTTCTTAAGGACTGTGGGTGTGTTTAATTCTCTTACCATGTGTCTGTGGCTTCAGATTAAGCCATTAGGCATCAGGCATGCTTGGCAGAAGTGGTCAGTGCCTGGCAGGGCACCCCCACTTTGAGCCTCACACTTCACAGGTGCACTCCATAGTTCACTGAGGGTCAGCCCTGGTCTGCTTGAGGCCCACCATTGGTGCTGTGGACTGGAGATCCTCAGATTCAAGGACGCCCTCTGGAAGAGGGCGAGGCAACTGACCTTGCTTCTTGCTCTTCTCAGCTCCAGTGTCTTTGCGTTACATTTTACTGAGCCGCCCATCTCTGCCCAACTCCTGGCATTTCTCCGAGTATTCTGCATGACTGAAGGTAAAAATCATTTCAGGAAAAGGAGGATTTTTTTTTCTAATGTGGTTAAATGTGAAGCATGGGGATTCAGATTAAAGATAACATTCTTGAAGCAAGAAGCTCATTAGGGTAGAGAGAAGGTGGCAGTACTAGAGAAAGAATTGATCTGTTATATACACTGGGAATGTTGGGTTCCAGATGTCCTGAAAGAATAAATAATACTGCACCTGTCTTAAAATATCAGATTCTTGGCTATAGCCTCTTATTTCAGACCCAGGAAGAGTTAAACATAAGTACTGAGCATCCATTTTTTATTGCTTACAAGTCATCTGTGTTTCCTATACTGAGATTTGATGTGGTAGGGTTATGTTTTTGTTTTCCATCCTAAACTACAAATCACTGGTCCTCAGGTTTCATTTGGAATTGTGTGTGTGTGTGTGTGTGTGTGTGTGTGTGTGTGTGTGTGTGTTAGTGTATGTTGCTACTGTTTTAAGCTTTAATTCTGTGTAGAATAGATGGGGTAGAAGTAAGTGAATGGATGAATGATTGAACAGTTAAGTTTTTCTAGAGCACAGTTGCCTGAGCTTTAGGAAAAGGGCAGTACTGGTTAGAGCAGTCCACTGTGGCCATGCCCTCAGGTCTCTGGCTCCTATTTCTTGTGTGTTCAGGTTTGCCAGTTAGCTGGAGGTAGAAGAAACTTAGTCCCAGGATGTAGGCAGGTGAGTGCAGAACCAGAACCAAGGTCCTTGTCATTCAAATGGGAGCTTTTGGTGCCTTTGTACTTTTCTTGTTTGAATTCAGTGAGCACAAATTGAGGATAACCTGTGGGGTTTTCTTGCATATTTAAGGATATAAAATGAAATGTCACAGTCTGTAACCTCAAGGAATTTGCAAGGATGAGAGATGTTGACCATGACAATCCTGTGACCTGTGGAACATTCACTGTTTTGTGCTGATGATGCTCAATGTCATGCTTGCTTTATTTTCATCTCATCTGACTCGTAGATAAATATTCCATTTTCAGTGATCTAGACTCTCCAGTGAAAGGAGGGTGGGGTCCCTTAGGCAAGGGTCACTTCACTAGTAAGAGATGACCTTGAGGTAGGACCATCTGGTACTTCCAGAGCCAATACACCTGATTTGCAAGTAACAGAATTCATGGAACAATTTTTTAGTGGAGAGAGACAGTTGTTTGCCTTAGACCTTATGGGACAGTTTTAGTGGATAGGAAAGGAGGAAGAAGAAGAAGAGTAGAAGCCTATGAAGACATTCCCAGAGGAGCAGAGAACTTGCACAGGCTGAGCAGGGAAAGTGTACTGGGCTCTGGCTGTTCCCAGGTTGACCAAATGCAGGCTGCACAACAGGTGGAATGAAGTCTGGGCACCCTGCCCAGAAGGAGCACAGGGGTTCACTTTGAGGGGCTCTAGGCTAGAAGGAAGCCGGCTCCTAAGCCATGGGCTTATTCTCTAGAGTCCAGGCTAGCTGGCTCCTGTTCTGTATGTTTTGTTCCTCCAGGAATGTGAGCCACTTCCTGTAGGTATTTGCTGCAGAAAGATCTGCCTCTGCCCTGCTTCCTCTATTGAGGAGAGAATTGTGGGGCTGAGGAACAGTAACAGCTTAGCATTTGAGGATTTGGGGAAAGAAATATATTTCTAGGGCCTTTTTAAAATAAAGATCATTATCTCCATACAAAGACTAAACCAAAGAATGAAGACTCTAAAATTCTGCATGTAACCATACAACTGGATAGTTCTGGGTTTCTTTGTTTTTGTTGATTTTTCTTTTTTTTGACATTAGATAACTTTCATTTTCTTGAAAAAAAAAAAAAAACAAAACTAAATCATTTTTGGCTCTTTGCTGCTTTTTCGTTTCCCTTTAGTCATAGGAAGACAATTTGTCATGTCAAGACAATTGATGCATTCTTTGAATTACTCCAACTAATACTAATAAAAGTTGGGTTTGCTGGCTGCGCCTCCTCCATTGAATTGTAAATAGTGACAGCTGTCGGGGATTTTGCTCTGAAAGAGATACTGTCTCACAGTTACATAAGAAGCATGGGTGTGTTTGTGGAGCTGAATAGTATGGGCAGGAGACAGAATGCTCCCAGCCCTTGCTACTTAAAGGCAATTGAAATAGTCATTTGTTTTGTGGCTATTTTAGATTCCTGACAAGTGAGAGGTACCTAATCTTTCCTTCACTAAGGTTTTGAGTCCACTCCCTTGCTTTCCTTCCATCCTTGGCTTACTTGTTACAAGGTGGGATAAATAATTACCAATCAGAAGGGTCCTTGAAGGGTCCTGGAGTGGTTGTGATTACCTTAGTGTCCTTTTGACCCAGTTGACAGGACTGAGAGACTGACTGACCCAGCTCAAAGGAAGGGTCCTGTCACAGTGAGGAGCATGAACCCATAGGATGGCATCAGACATCCAGAGCTTCTCAGGGTTCCTTGTAAAGCAGTGAAAAGTGGAGATTTCTAACATGAGTGTGGACTGCCCAGTAGGGAGCCCTCACTTGGCCTCCTGGCCTGAGCTCAGCTCCACTTGGAGAGTCTGGAAGTGGTTAGTTGACAGTCAGGGAGAGCTGATAGCTGCAGGATGATGGTGCTCTGGGAGATTTGACAGAGAAAAGCTGTTTCTCTGACTGATCACTTGCTTATCTCTCCTGTAGAAGAGCTGAAAGAACATTTGCTTGGTGACAACGCCATCGACAGGATCTTTACTTTGGGGAACTCTGAGTTTCCTGTTAGCTGGGATAATGAGGTCAAACTTTGGACATTTCTGGAAGATAGAGCATCACTTCTTTTAAAAACATATAAAACGACAATTGAGGTAATTATGATTGATAAGTGTGGATTTGAACTTGATTATGCTTCTAATGTTCTAATTCTTTTCAAAATTCCCATTTTTCATTTCTCGTTCAGTATCAGTATTTTTCTGTTTAACATATTTATACTCAAAATTATGTTGAGATATTACTGATTCAATGATAAATTTTACAAATTAGTATTTAGTACTATTTTAAAGCATCTTGAATTCATATGATTCTACAAACATACATTTGCATTTAGCTTCAAATGCAGAAAGCCTCTCTCCCTCCCTCCCCCATTGCACAGTACAGAGGGTGACATTTTGGGCTTTCCCTGTCCTCTTCTTTACCTGTATTTTTGAGACAGAGTCTCACTAAGATTGCCCTTGGACTTCTTGTAATCTCCTGCCTTACCTCCAGGGCAGCTGAAATTATAGACCTGCAGCACCAGGTCTGGCTGAAAGAGGTTCTTTCTCTCTCATTGAGTAATTCATGCCCTGAATTCTGGTGCCATGTCAGGGCTCAAGTCAGGCAACTGCTCAAATGGGCAACATCATCTGTCCTGCATTGTCCCAGTTTGACATTGGTGCTACCTTTGTTTTACAACTTTTTATTGAAATGTAAGATTCATAAATCAGAGTAGTTTGATGGAAGGAAGTGTAGATGCACTAGCGTATCCAAATGGTCAATTCTAGAACCTTCTAGCATCCCTTGAGCTGATCTGCCTCCTCACTGCATCTTTGCTGATTCAGAGTTCTTGTCATTAATTCTGTTTTTTATTCTCCAGGAAGATAAGAATGTCTTGAAAAACCCTGATCTTTCAGTCCGTGCAACAATGGCCATCAAATTGCGCTTAGGTGAAAAGGAGATTTTGGAGAAGGCAGTGAAGAGCGCAGCCGTCAACAGGGAGTACTACCGCAAACACATGGAGGAGAGGGCGCCGCTCCCCAAGTATGAGGAGAGTGACCTGGGGCTGTTGGAGGGAGGTGTGGGAGACTCGAGCCTCCCACTGGTTCTGAGAAATCTTGAGGAGGAAGCCAGTGGGCAGGAGTCCTTAAGCCTCAAAGAAGCTGTCAGCAAAGCCAAGGCTTCTGGAAATGGGCTCCTCAACGGGGAGAACTCAATCCCCAATGGGACCAGGTCTGAAAATGAAAGCCTGACTCCAGAAGAGAGAGCCATTGGAGATGCCGAAGGATCTGCAGGCAGTGCTGACGAAGCAAAAGAGCAACTCTGAGTGCTGCGTGCTGCATTGGGAAGTCGGTTTAGCAGAAGTTTTGAACAGCTCACTTACATCGCTGTGTTCCTTGTTAACATTTTTCTTTCTGCAGAGAGGAAAGTATGTTTTTGCTGCTTTATATAAAAAATGATTTTTTAAGTTATTTTAAAGATCTAGCTTCCCTTTTTGATTAAGATTGCCATCTTGCTTCTGGGCAAAACAGACACATTGATAGCCACAAAGGGGAAGAGGTGCCTTCGGAAGTGTTTGCAGACCCATTGTGGGCACTTTTGTTTTCTTCCTGGGGAAGAAGTCGGCTCCTCGCTCAGCTGTATGTTGGTAGGCCTGTCATGCTGCCGCCCGAGTGAGAGCCTGCACTGTCTGGGCCGTCAGAGTCCCAGTCGGATCCTGGGTGTTCAGCAGAGGGTGGGATGAGCCAGCAGAGCAGGGCCACAGCTAGGGGACTACCTGGGGAATCTGGACAGTCTTTTTTTCTTTTTTTTTCCTTAAAATAAATATCCCCAGTACCAAAAGAAAAGGTAAGGTGGCAACCTTATTTTTAATAGTTCACAATGTTGATGATCATCCTAATTATATAAATCTATATATACATATATCTAGTGATTTCTAAAGATTTGTTTACTTTTTTGTGTTGTTTTGCTGTATTAAAAACTTGTCCTTTTCCTTCAATCAAAGTAGGATGTGCATCCTCCTCCTTAATTTTAAACGCTGGCTCTGATTTCACAGTGGTGCATTGACCTCCCATGACGGCAACAGATTGCTGCAAACACGTAGCAGCCACAGCTCCACATAGTGGTGTTCAAGATGACATGGCTCCTTAGCTTTTCTGGTTTTCACAACAAGCTAGAGATTTTCAAAGCTACCCTTTTGAGTAAAACCCCTTATTAAAAGGAAAACGTGATTAACTTTTTTTTTGTCTGTTCCTTTTCTTTGGAAGCGGGACAGGCCCTTTGAATGGAGCTTTTCTACAGACCATCCTACACGTTTCTAGACCATTTTCAGAATGTTGACATCCCTGGCCTATGCTCATGCCTGGCATAGAAACTGATAGGAGCTGGCCTGGGTGCCCAGAGGCCTGCAGAGCATCTCCCATACCCCATCAGCTGTCGGTGGGGCTCCAGCAGGGCCACAGGCAGCAAGCCTGGGAGGGAGGCTTGGCTTCCAGGGGTGGTAGAGGTTGGGTCAGTGGGGAAGAGTGAGTTAGGTTTACAATCGCAAGTTTTCACACCATCTTTGATGTCCTGACTATTAAGTCATGGCTTATTCTGAAACCCTGTAAATTATTTACTCGTTGCTTCATAAGTGCTGGAGGGATATATAGCTAGTTGTGTGGATTCTTCCATGTTCCTCCATCGGAAAGATGGGGCTCTGTGGGCAGATAGGGTGGTTCCCTGCTGAGGGTTGGGGTGAGGGATGCCCTGGGGCATCGCCTTTTACTTAGGTCAGGTTTATCTGCTGTATTGGACACTAGTGTGAGCTTCGTGTGAGGCAGCGGTGTTTATAACTTCACATGCTCCTATTGTGAGTGTTTTGAACTTACTGTAGGAGGACAGTGTAACACCAAGTCTGCTGTTAGCCTTGTACCTGGGCCATGTTGTGAGGTGTGCTAACTAGATAAGCTTGCTAGTCTGCTGTTAGCCTTGTACCTGGGCCACGTCATGAGGTGTGCTAACTAGCCTCTAAAGCTTGTAGACTGACCTCTGTGGTCCTCTGCTAGTCTGGTGTTAACAGTGCGGAAACAAGAGCTTTAACTTAATTTGCCTGTAGATAAAGTTTTTCAAGCCTAGTAATGAAAATGCTTTTTGCAAGCATGCGTATAGTTCTGGTGTAAAAAGAATCTTTGGATAGGATCTCGTAACACTAATTGCTGGGGAAGTATGAGAGAGTCAGGGCTCCAGCCCCAGTCCCAAGTCTACCAAGTTCCCTTTAATCCCAGCACTTGGGAGGCAGAGGCAGGCGGATCTAAGGAGTGAGTTCCAGGACAGCTGGGGCTACAGGGAAACCTTGTCTCAAAAATACCCCCCCCCAAAAAAAATTCCCTCTTAGGAATAAGAGGCAGTTCTGTCAATTCTCTTATCAGTAGAGTCTGTGAGTCACAAAGTGACAATGTCAGTTGTATTGTAAATAATTACTTCTGTTTTAAGCTGGGTTTGGTTGTCCACTCTTTTAATCCCAGCACTCAGAAAGCAGAGGCAGGAGGATCTCTGTGAGTTCCAGGCCAGCTGAGGCTACAGGGAGACCCTGTCTCAAAAAGACCAAAAATAAGTAAATATAAACATAAATATAATCAAGTAAAATCTGTTTGTGTTTAGGGTCCCCTAAAACCAAGCATTTTGATGTTGGAAGACAGAATATCTGTTGAGTAGTTCCAGAGTTGGTAGGATTGCCCTAAAAAGACTCTTTAAGGTGGCAAAACCACAACACATTTTAGCCCCCATTCCATTCACAGCAGGATGCTGCGTACATGGCTCCCAGTCACTACAACTAAGCATTGGAAAATTGAGGTCAAGTAATTCAATTGGTGTTGAAGAACCTCATTGCCAGGCCGTGAAAATGGGTTCATTGTTTCCTTTCTCTCCAGTGCTTTTGGAGAAGAGGCCACTGAGCCCAGTCTCTAGGAAGTGCCACCTTGCCCTTTTTCCTCCCTAGGTGTGTAACTGTGTAAACAGTTCACTGGCTTGAAAAACCACCCAGTTTTTCCTGAAAACTGGAAATTGATAGTTTTCTTCCAGTGCTTTCTAGAACAGACCACTATGGTGTATTTAATTTTGAGGGAGAGAGAGAGAGAGAGATACTAAAAATACCCCCAGGCTCTCAGTATACCAAGTCTTAGTGAATTAAATATTCACTTAAAAAATGAGAGAATTGATGGGGCTGGAGAGATGGCCTAGCGGTTAAGAGCGCCGACTGCTCTTGCAGAAGAACCGGGTTCGATCCCCAGCACCCACATGGCGGCTGAGAACCGTCTTTAACTCCAGTTCCAGGGGAATCCGACACCCTCTTCTGAACTCCGCATGCATTGCACAACACGGGTGCACAAACCTACATGCAGACAGTAAACTCATACACATAAAAATAAAAATAGAAAAGAGAATTGAGTCAGTGGGTACAGTGATTGCCTAGTATACACAAAACTCTGTTCAGTCCCTTGCACTGCATAAACTGGGTGTGATGTCATATACCTGTAATCTCAGCACTCAAGAAGGGGAGCAGGAAGATCACTGGGGTGCATAACACCCTGTCCCAGACAGAAAACACAAATGGTGTTGGAGAGATGGTAAAGCGCTTGCACAAGCATGAGGACCTGAGTTTGGATCCCTAGAACCCATGGAAAAAGCTGAGCACAGTGGGCCTTACTGACCAGCTAGTCTAGCCAGTGAACGGGCTTCAGGTTCAGGGAGGGACCCTGCTTTCAAACAATAGAAGGGTTGAGGAAAACCCCCAACATCTATCTCTGTCACACCCACTTGGGCACTCACATTACACACCACAAAAACAGGAGACTGGTTTTCTGTGTACTATCAGTTCTTTTCATTGGTTGGTATTGGCATGTCAGAAAGAAAGAATAAGAAACTCAACCCAAGAAGTGCCTTGGAAGACTGAGCGCTGAGCCATCTTCTGGCCAGAACCGTGGGCTGGGTGAGCTGCAGAAAGCCCAGTCATCCAGGTACTGCTACAGCCGGAGCTGTGCTGAGCAGCTTCTCATAGGCGGTATTGTAGCGTGTTCCCTCTGGTTTAGGGAAGCCACTCTGCTCAGCAGTATGCAACTGATAACCTGACCCAAGAATTCAGTTCACTTTTATTTAAAAGTCAATTTGACAGAGGTATAAAGTAGAACCCATAACCTCATTAAGGGTCACCCTACTATTTTAATCAGCATCTTATATAATATATTCCTAAAGTTCTGTGTGGAAATTGAATTTGGGTAACTTGGGTTGTATTTAAATGTACCAGCAAATTTGTTATTTAAATGCAACTGCCTTGCTGGACCTGGGGGTGCTAGGGCTAGGGAGAGGAAATCCTGGAGGAATATACTCTCCCTGTCATCACAGATTTGAGGAGCTGTCCTGTGAGGGAAGGCCCCACCATCTTAACTCAAGGCTCTGTAGAAGGCCCAGTGTCGAGTGGCTGAGGCATGTCAGCAGTTCTGAGAGGGGTGGCAACCCCTGCTCCAGACCAGACAGGCAGTGACCTCTGAGTAAGCCCTCAGCTAAGATTGCCTGGTCTGGACCACACAGGCCTAGTTCAGTCTGATGGGTTGGATCTGGGATCCCTGTAGCCAGCCTTCTCTGGGGTGTTTGCCCCTGCACTCTCTAGAGAGCACCACAAGGACCAAGGAGACAGGAAATGTTAGACCTCTGCGTCTCTGGGTTCAGCAGCTGTTCCTATTCTCAGGAGTGACCCACTCCTGGGGAGGCAGAACGTTCAGAGGGACCAGGATGCTCTGCCAGCAGGAGTGTTGAGCCCCTGCCCGTTGATTGAGCAGCAGCAGCCCTGGAATTAGCAGTGCTGTCTTCTTGGTGCTGTGCTAGGTTTCATGGATAGCTTGGACACTCAGAACCCTCTTTGCCCCTGTGCCAAGGCAAATGTTAAACAACCTTATCCCAGCAGTGGGCCCCATGGCTTTGGAGAAGACTAGATCACAGGCTTCAGGCACTGGAGCTCAGGAGGTGAGGAGAGAGAAGGCAAAGGAGTTTGAGGTCTGGGACTGAGAACTTGAGGCATTTAGGAACAAAACAATACTGTGGAGATTGAGTTCTGAGTTCCCTATCAGAGCCCTGGTCCTTGAAAGAAGAGGCCATGGGGGATGGTCCCATCTTGAAGCAAGGGAACTTTTTAAAGTAGGAGATGAGTAATCAGCAGCTCTGCCCAACACAATTACCGGCCTTGTCAGTCCTAGAGACAAGAGCGCACAGAGGTGTGTGCTCATGGTCTCCTAGCACAGGCCATGGAGCTGGGGACCTAACTCGGATAGTTTCCCCCCAGGGCCCCTCCAGCCTCAGTGTCTGACGGCCTCTTGATGCCTTTGTGCTCATGCGGACCACCGTCAGCCCACACTCTAGCCTACCTAGTATGCATGGAAGATGTTTTGTGCATATAAACACGTCATGTATGTGTATCCCAGTTTTCTGCCTCTAGGCCCAACTTTACAAGGAGTTTGTGTGACTTGGATGGTTGTGCAGTTCTGTGCGGCCTGGGCTGGCTCAGGTCGGGCATTCCAGCTGCTCAGGGTAGGCTGTCAGCGAGGAGGAGTGCTTGTCTATGGGAGTGACAGGTGTTCCTGGGCAGAAGGTCCAGAGGACATCATGGTCTTACCTCCTCCTCCCCCCTCCCCCACTTGCCTTCCTCTTACCCTTGTGGGGCCTGGCTCCTCTTGAGTGTTCTTGTAGACAAGGGTCAACTTATGGCCTGGCCTCCTGCTGCCCTTTTCCATCTTAATGTGAAGTTCCAGAGGAGCTACTTTTAGCATCATGAGGTCTGCCTAAACCCCTCAAACCAGCTGGAGGGTATGCCTGAGTGTCTGCCTCTCATGAGTCTTGAGCAGTATTCTTTCTCCTTGAGTCCTCTCCACCTCCCACTCATAAATAGCTCCTCCAGGATGACAGTGAACCAACTTAAACTCCACTGTCAGTGACTCCTGGGACCCAGACCCTTCCAGAGTGTTTACATATTAGCCCGCAAACAGGATGTAGCCCAGGAAGTCAGGCAGACTCCTGAAGTAAAATACTGACCCATCACCTTCTCAGGTTTCTTGAAGCTCAGGGCCTCAACTCTCCCTCCTTCCCTCTATCCCTCTGTCCCCCCTCCCTTATTCCTTCCATTCCTTCTCCCCTCTCGCCTTTAAAATTTTTATATTTTTTATCTATATGAGTGCATTATCTGCATATATTTAAGTGCACCCATGTCATGCAATGTCCATGGAGGTCAGAAGAGGGCATCAGATCTCCTAGAACTGGAGTTACAGATGGTTGTTAGCTGCCATCTGGGTGCTGGGAACCAAACCCAGGTTTTCTGCAAGAGCAGACAGTGCTCTTAACTGCTGAGCCATCGCTCCACCCCCTCTTTTTTTGAGAAAGGTTTTAAATTGTGCAGGCTGGCCTTCCGAGGTATGCACCATCATGCTCTGTCTGATGAGATGCATGGATTCCATAACTGCAAAGTGGAGTGGACATGGGGACCGCTAGGAGGAGGCCAGCCAGAAATGCAAGAGGGATCTGGCTCCCAGGTTGTTGATGAATAATGGCAAAAAGCTGAAGACGCTAATCATGTCCCAGGATGGGGCAAGGCTCAGGGTGCTGCTGTCATATCCACACACAGAAAACATCATTTCATATGTATATATTTCACTGTGAACTTGACTTCCACGTCTTACAGATAGCTCCAAACAAACCCTCCCCAAATGTCAATCCAAATGACAGCATTTTTAGAGCCGAGTGCACCTCAGTCAGACTAATCCTGGAGTAATCCGTGGTTGGCCTTGGAACGCATTGTCAAGCGGATCCTAGAAGACAGCTAGGGAAGCGGCCCTGCTCCTTCCTACAGTTATGAGAATGTTTGTTCTCTTCTGGTTATTGGTCATTGTCAAAGTAGCTAGCAGTGGGCTTATGCTCTCCAGTGATTTAAGTGTTGACACCAGAAAGACTGCTGTCTGATTGCAGTCAAGGACTCAGTCCTAATGCCTCTTGGACTTTAAAGGGATCAGGGTGAGTGTTTTTATTTATTTTTATTTATTTTGTCTTTTTGAGACAGGCTCTTCCTGCAGCTCCAGCTGTCCTGGAACTTGCTATGTAGACCAGGCTGGCCTTGAACTCACAGAGATCTGCCTGCCTCTCCCTCCCAAGTGCTGGATAAAAGTTGTATCAGGAGAACAGGGAAATGGGCTTTCATTGCCTAATCTGCTCTTCTGGGTATCTTGGGTCATATCAAGGACATGTTGATGCCATCTCCTTACACCACACTCTCACACTTCCCAAAGCAGGTGTTGAGATAGAAGGCCTGGCCTGCTGCAGCTGTCAGCCCATGCTAGCAAAGGAGGAACTTTACATAAAAGCCATGATAGCTTTACTTTTGCAAGGCTGGGCTCCAAGTGGAGAGGAGGGTGGAGCACAGCCTGGGCCTGTGTACCTCGACTCGTTGAGATGCTATGGGACCACCAGCTTGGAACAGCGAGCTCACAGGGGGTTCTGGCTGCTTGGCATAAGTTACCTAGGTGAGTTCTCAACTTGCCAAAAGCTCTCCACTTTGCAGGTGATGGCAGGCTGCCCCTTTTGGTATTCCATGCCTTTGACCTGAATTTGGCAGGTGAGGGGTAACAAGGGGACTATGGAGTATACCAGTTCCTTAGAATCCTGGTGGGCATTGGGTGGCTGAGGCAGCTGCCACTCCTAGGTGCTAGAGCAGGAAGCCAGGGCCTTGCTTCATAGGGGACAAGTGTAGGCCCAGTCACTGCTGGTCCCACCATACAGATGGTCTTTTTGCATGGTCTCAGCCAGGCTTTTCCTCTGTATACTTTGGTCCAATGACATCCACATACTCCCAGCTGTTACTGGAGTAGTGGATGTGTGCTGGGCGCTGGCAGGATGTGAGGTGAGATGCTTGTTGACAAAGGAGGATGCCACCACACCCATCCCAGAAGCTGGAGAGGGTCCCTAGGGGACGTTACAGCAGCACGAGGTCTAAAGGTCCTCTCCAGTGTCTAGTGAGTCACTAATGAGAAACTGGCCAGACAGCATTGGCCCACAGTACTCAAAATTGTAGATGCCTGACTGCTCTGGCAACCTAGCTTTTCTCTGTACCACCACCAAAATGAGGTTCTTTTCTGTTGACAAAGAACAGTGAATTTGTCTTTTTTTTTTTTTTTTTCACAAGTGTTTTGGAAGCTCTGGAAGAGAGGATCAACACCGTGGGTTAGACATTACATTTCCAGCTTTTCTAACAGTTTAGAATTGTCCAGGTGAGTACAGTTAGAGTGAGGAGGCCCCGGGCATCCAAGCCTTGCCTCGACCCAATAAAGATTGAAGTTGCTGTTACTTTACGTAAATTAAAACCTGCGGGGCTGGAGAGATGTCCTAGCGGTTAAGAGCACCAACTGCTCTTGCAGAGGGCCAGGGTTTGATCCCCAGCACCCACATGGTGGCTGAGAACCATCTTTGACTCCAGTTCCAGGGGAATTGAACACCCTCTTCTGACTTCCTCGGCATTGCACGACATGGGGGCACCAACCTACATGCAGACAGTACACTCATACACATAAAAACATAAAAAAACCCTGCATGACCCTGGCCTGCCTTTTGGACCTAGCTGCTCCCCAGCACCAAGATCACCAGTATCTACCTCCCAAATGATAGAATGTGGGAAACTAGCTCTTAGCCCCACTCGGGGGCTCATCCCATGGTCCCAAGCCACAGATCATCTCCAACACCCCTTGAATGGGCAGTTACTTCTGTGTGAATGACTGGCCCCAACCTAACATAAGATCTTGGCTTCCTTCTGTTGTTCTGGGCTGTTTTGTTGTTGACTTCCCAAGCTACCTGTGGCCATAGCAGCGTACATCTGTCTGCGAATGTTTCAGAGTCTAGAAATCCATGGAACAAGTAAGTACCTCTCCCTGAAGGTTGTCTAGGGAAGCCAGGGTTTTCTGCAGCAATTAAACCGGGTGATTGGATACGGGGGAAACTTTATAATTGCTCACAGGTAGCAATTTATTAGGATAACTGTTACTGGTGACATGTGTCAAAAAGGTCAAAGTTTATATTTCCTTGGACATTAACCTAATCTTTGAAACTCCAAAAGTTACACTTTTTGGTCATTAATTTTTTTTACAAGCAGAGATTTTGACAATTAACCCAGTTAATAAAGGTCAAATTTCAATTTTTTCCAATTTCTAGAGCATTTAAGTTACTCCTTTTTGAAAATGGGAAGATGGTGGATGATAAATAGTTATTAAATGAATACAAGGATGTAGTTCTACTGTCAGCCTGACGACTGTGGAACAGGTGACCTGAGAGAAGAGAGTTGCTGTGTATCTGATGGGAAGGGAAGTAGATTACAAGCCAACAAAATAGAAAAATTAAACCCAAATACTGTGTGCCGTGACTGGGATAATGTATGTGCGCTTGTTAACTGATTTCAGGATTCTAGTCATCATTTATGTAGACTTCAGGCTTCAACCACTGAGTCTGAACACTTTATTTTTTTATTTATTTATTTTTTTTTTGTATGTGTATGAATGTACTGTCTGCATGTAGGTTTGCGCACCCGTGTTGCGCAATGCCACGGAGGTCAGAAGAGGGTGTCGGATTCCCCTGGAACTGGAGTTCTCCTGGAATTGGAGTTACAGACAGTTCTCAGCCACCATGTGGGTGCTGGGGATCGAACCCGGGTCCTCTGCAAGAGCAGTCAGCGCTCTTAACTGCTAGGCCATCCCTCCAGCCCCTGAATCTGAACACTTTAAATAAGAATTTCTGCAAACTGGCAATGAAGTACACATTAGGTTAAGAACCGGAATGTTGGGGCTGGAGGGATGGCTCCGTGGTTAAGAGCTCCGAATGCTCTTGCATAGGATCTGGGTTCGATTCCCAGCACCCACATGGCCGGTAAGAACTTTCTTTAACTCCAGTTCCAGGGGGAATCCCTGGACGCCCTCTTCTGACCTCCGCGGCATTTTACGACACGGGTGCACCAACCTACATGCAGATAGTACACTCATACACATAAAAAATAAAATAAATTGAAAAAACAAAAAAGAGCCAGAATGTCATCACCAGGCTGCAGCCCTCATGTCAATCTACAGACAGGTCAACAGTAAGTAAGGTAGCCAAGAGAGAGCTTTCCCTGGGGGGATGAACAAAGATCTTTTCACCCCAGCTAGGGCACCAACTATAGACCAAAAAAACAGCACTTCCATTGGAGTCTAGCCTGGTTAGCCAGTGAGGTAGCTGGAGTTCCAGGAGCATGGGCCACTTATGGGCGGTTACATCACCCACAACCATTAACTGTCTGTATATCCTTACTGTGAACCCCACCCCCTAGCAACCATTAACTGCCTATAAATCCTGAAGATGAGTGGAGCTTCTTGCAACTACTTTCCTAATAATCATTAATCTATAAATCCTTGTGGGGGGTGGGGGAGGGCAAGGTAATAGACCCAATCCTGTATAGATCTCCTTTGGATAATATAGGTGTTAACAGTTAATGGAAAAAAAAAAAAAACCAGTTAATGAGGGCAATGGCCATGTCATGCCTGGAGGACAGCTTTATAACACCAAGCCCCTGTGACCAGAGCCCAAGGATGCAAGCTGAATGGCAGGCACACACACAGCCGATCTGCTCTCCTATTGTGGACACCATGAGCAGCCTGAGCCAAGCCCTTAGCAGGGATGAGGAAAGAGATGTAGAATCTTTCATGGCATGGGAAATGGCAGTCCTCAGAGCCTTCTGCTGCCTGACCAGGGTGAGCCTCCCCGTTCCTTGCACAGCCACCTTCCCTTTAGTCCTACAAGTGTGCCAGCTTGGACTGTTTCCCCTGTGCTGTCTGCGCCCTCTGGTGGCAGTACTGCCTGGGAGAAAAGGCCATGCTATTCCTGAGAGGAGAGGCTGCTCCTGAGCAGACACCTTCCTGACTCAGCCTGAACGCTGAGGACAGGGCTTAGGGTTCCTGCTGGGAGGTTTGAGGCTGTTGCTGCTGCTGTGTTGGTTAAACATCTCGGAAGTGTACTCCATGCTGGATAGCCAACAGGAAGCCAGGTTTGTACCATGTCATTCATCCAACTGGTTATAAGCTAGCATCTGCCCCTCCCTGTACCCAGGGCCTGTCCAGCTTCAGGACTCTGCTGCTACAACCTGGCCATGGTGCCCATACAGTGCCCATTTCACTTTGCAGTTGACATGAGGGCCTGTTTTATACCTGAGGCAGTGGATAGCCCAGCTCTGTATCTCCACTAAGTGTAGATGACCAGAAACCCATTTAACTTGGCAAGAAGAGCTTGAAAATATTGAATACAAAAATAATGTTTAAATACACAGCTCAGAAATTGTTAGAGTGGTGGCTTCGACTAGAATGCTTTTTTTTTTTTTTTTTTTTTTGCTTTTTTTTTTTGTTTGTCTCTCTGTAGCCCCAGCTGACCTGGAACTGGCTTTGTAGATCAGGCTGGCCTCGAACTCACAGAGATCCGCCTGCCTCTGCCTCTGGAGTACTGGGATTAAAGGCTTGTGCCACCGCACCTGGCATAATGCTTTATTTCTAAAAATTCTGTCAAATTCTGTCTGGGATAAGTGTGGATGCCTTGGTGGGTGGAAACACAAAATGACTTCATACCCTTAAGAAGTGTAAAATACAGGGCTGGGAAGGTGGCTTAATGAATAAAGTGCCTATCTTGCAAGCATGAAGAGCTGAATTCGACCCTCACAACCTTTGTAATGGAAGGAGAGAACTGATTCCTACAAGTTGTTTTCTGACCCCCACATGTGTGCCTTGGGACGTGTGTATCCCTCTTGACACCTCCCCCCAAATAAATTAACTGAAGAAACTCTTTTTTTAAAGAGAGGAAAAGGTGGGCATGGCGGTGCAGACTTGGAATCTCAGTGCCGGGTTGCTGGGGTTGTGGAGAGAGAAGGGCGGGTCCCTGGGGTGCACTGGCCGGTCAGTCTAGCCAAAACAATGAGCTCTAGGCCAGTGAGGGCACTGAGAGACCCTGCTTGAAATAAGGTGGACAACCACCTCTGAGGTTGTCTGGCCTCTGGGCACTCTCTGTGTCTGTCTGTCTCTCTCTCTCTAACACACATATCTACACATGTATACACAAAGGATAAGTGATCTAAAATACGCAGTCAAGTAACAGGATTCTGCTTACAGAAGTGTTAGCAGCAAGTCTTCAGGAACCTGTGCCTCAGAAGAAGGCCACCTGCACAGTTCACCATTGAGAGGAAGAGCTGGAGACTGCTGAGCAGCACCTGCTGGCCCCAAATAACCCATGGGCTGCAAACCAGAGTTAAATCTGAGTGTACCTGATGCCTGGGACTCATGTGGACCGTGGTGTTGAAACAGGCTGTCTGTCCTAGCGAGCGAGTGGTTGGGAAAGGTGACTTTGAGCTCGTACTGCCCTTTCTCCTGACCTCCACGGTTCACCTGGGCCACAGCCTACATACAGGTGCCTATTTCCAGCTATTTCCAGCTCCTCTTCGTGCCCATCTCTCCCCTTCCAGCCCCAGCTGCTTTCTTCCCATCCTCAGCAATGCAGTTCCCTGCCAACCCAGCCTATCTTCCCCTTAGATTCATCTGCTCTGTTGCTGCATCTCAGTTTGTTCTGTACCAATGTGGAGCCAGACTCCCCACAATGGATAGGACTATGGCTAGCCTGGGCACACCAGAAGAGACTTCCAGAGCAGGAGGCAGGGAACTGGTCCAGCAGACTGGTTTTCCAAACAGGCAGGCTGATATGGTGGTATTCAGAGCTCAGCTGATATGTGGGAAGACCCTGTACAGAATCTCCCCTGGCTGGCAGAAGAGGTCCACTGTCCTCTGGACAGAGACCCTGAGTTCCCATTGGTCCCCATGGAGATTTTGACTAGAATGCTTTATTTCTACCAGTTTCACCAACTTCTACTGGAAGAAGGCTGGGTGGGAGATGCCTAGGTGTCTGTGGCAGTGTATGGTAGGTGAGGATCCAGCCCTCTGACAGCACAAGGAGGTGGGCAGACCCAAGCACAGAAAGGCTTGCAGGGTCCAGCATCTCCACACCACAGCTAGGGGCTTGTGATGCCAAAGGCCTTGAAGATTTCCCAGGGAAAAGAATGCTCTCCCAGGCCTGACTCTCACCAAGGTACACCACGTCTTCCCCTCCTCAGGATCCTCTCACGATGTGACAGGGAACTGAAGCCCTGAGTCTCACCATGAAATGAACCAATGCCTTCCTCAAACATGGTGTCTGAGCTCAATTTCAACGAATCTTCCCAAATTTAAAGTGTTCAGGGAATCCCCCAGGTAAGGGAGTCCCTTGGTCTGTTTGCTGTTAACAGTGCAACGATCTAATTGACTTTCTACTTCCAGCCTTCTACTTCCAGGGCCTTTTGGTACCCTGCTGCTCCCTCATGTCAAGTGCAGGGAAGGCTCTCTAGGTAGCCCACCAAAGTCCTAGGTGATAGAAGATTAATACACTTGACTACATCCATGACAAAATCCTTCTCTGTAAACAAATAGTCTATTTCCCCCTATCAACCAGGAGGAGATGTTTACAGAACAAGTGCGGAGAAACGACCAATATCTTAATGAAGAACTCTTAAATAAGGACTAAAAATGTAAAAGGGGGAAAGATTCAAAGAGACAATTCACACAAAAGGTTCTCAAACACGAAAATGTGCAGATGCCTTCCTGAGAAGCAAAATTTAAAGTAGCACAGCAGTGCTGTTTCCCACCTGTTGGTTGGCAACAGTGAATGCTGACCCCGCCATCACCTGGCTCCGCTGTGGGGAACGAACACTGCAGCCCTGTTGGTGAGAACTCAGGACCCTTTACAAGGGAGCTCGGTAATCCCAGACCAAATATCTGTGTGCTTCCCATGCCGTGAGCAGTCACTGCTGAGAATGTACCCCAAGGGTGCACTGCCACAGACAGACAGTCTAACCATCAAATGATTGTGGCTATCTTGCCACAGCCAGACAGACAGTCTAACCATCACATGATTGCTATCATTAGATATTAGACACCAATGCACAGTCCAGGGAGCTGCTAAATACATACAGTGCATCTGTGCCATGGAGAACTATGCAGCCACCAAACAGGTACAGAAGGCCATGTGAACCAAGAGGGTATGATTTTCTAGAACATACTGTTGAAGACGCAAAGTACAGGGGCTGGGGGGATGGCCTAGCGGTTAAGAGTGTGGACCGCTCTTGCAGAGGACCCGGGTTCGATCCCCAGCACCCACATGGCGGCTGAGAACCGTCTAACTCCAGTTCCAGGGGAATCCAGTCCCCTCTTCTGAGCTCTGAGGGCATTGCACAACATGGGCGCACTTATATACATGCAGGCAATACGCTTATATACATAAAATAAAAATAATTTTTAAAGGAGATACAAACAGCAAGGCATGGTGGTGTGTGTCTTTTTTAATCCCAGCACTTGGAGGCAGACACAGGCAGATCTCTGTGAGCTCAAGGCCAGCCTGTTCTACATAGCCAGTTGGAGGTCAGCTGGAGCTACAGGGAAATCCTAACAAAAAATAAACAAAATGAAGTTCTAAAAAATATGTATGTGGGGCTGGAGAGATGGCCTAGCGGTTAAGAGTGCCGACCGCTCTTACAGAGGACCCGGGTTCGATCCCCAGCACCCACATGGCGGCCGAGAGCCGTCTGAAACTCCAATTCCAGGAGAACTCCAGCTCCAGGGGAATCCGAGACCCTCTTCTGACCTCCGCGGCATTGCACGACACGGGTGCACAGACCTGCATGCAGACAGTATATTGATACGGATACATACAGAAAAAAAAAAAGTATGTGTTTGCTTTTTTGCAGAAAAGAAATAAAGTAGGATAAAACAGACAGAGGCAGTGGGGAGATGACTCCGCAGCTAAGAACGCTTGCCGTCCTTAACGCACCTGGGTTAGTTCCTATGATCAATAATGGGCACTCACAACCACCGCCTGTACTCTAGCTTCAAGGGGTCTGATACTCTTCTACCCTCTGGGCACATGCATGAATGAAATGTCCACACAGACAAGCAGGCATACAAGCATAAGTACAATTTAAAAAAAAAAAAAAAGAAAAGGAAAACCAGACACTAAAGAGATGAGTCATGGGGACTGAGTGGAAAGGGCAGAGGAATGGGGCAAGGCTGGCAGGAGGGAGGGGTGTGGGTGGATATTTTGTATAGCTCTGACTCTGATCCTGTGCTTTCGAAACCCTTCATTGTGCCTCCAACCAAGTAAGGCATACCAGGATAACGGGGGGAACCCACAATGAAACAAAACTATTCGGGAGTCAAAGAGGTTCATAACTGATTGACAGGGCCCCTGGAAAGCCCAGGAAGGAGAGTTTGCCTAGGAATAGAGGAAGCACTGCCCTGAATAGATGCCAGGAGGCTGCTGCAGAGATGGTCCAGCAGAAAGTGCCTTGCTCATGGGTAGGGCCCCTTCCCAATCTGCCCTGCATGCACACTGAACTGAGCCCAAAAGCCTTCACACCACAGAGACTTAAAGGGGGCAGCGCCTCTCAATGCCCAGGAAAGAAAAAAGCTGAGATCCATGTGCTGGTTGGACTCAGAGCCTGGTGGTCAGTAACTCAAGGTCTTTAACTTCTTATTTTGAGACAGGGTTTCCCTGTTGCCCCAGCCGCCCTGGAACTCTCTATATAGACCAGGCTGGCATTGAACTCACAGAGATCTGCCTGCCTCTGCCTCCCAAGTGCTGGGATTAAAGGTGTTCGCCACCATGCCCAGTCCCAGTGTTTTTTTGTTTGTTTTACTTTTTTGCTATAGTTACATTTTTTGAGAATTTCATACATGAGCATTGTATGAAATTATTTTATAGTTGCATTATTTCCACCCTCCAAGTCCCCCTCCAAGTTGTCCCCTCTCTCAATTTCTTATCCTCTTCTTTATTATTTTTTAATTTTAAAATTTATTTTTATTTTATGTTTATGAGTGTTATACCTGCATATATATGTAAGTGCACCAATGTTGTATAGTCCTCCCCAAGGAGTACAGAAGAGGATGTGGATCCCCTGGAACTGGAGTTATGGATGGTTGTTAGCTGCCATGTCGGTGCTGGCATTTGAACCTGGGTCCTTTGCAAGAACAGCCAGTGCTCTTAACTGCTCACCTGTCTTTCCAGCCCTTCCTTGATTATTATTGTTACATATACATACATACATTTATAAATATGCTTATGCATACATGAATAGTTGTATAAGTATATATAATGCACTGAGTCTATTTAGTGATGGTCATGTGTAACTATGTTTTGGCCTGCCCATTTGGGATTAGATAACCTATTAGGGAGATAATTCCTGTAGAAAACTGACCCTTGGGGCTGGAGAGATGGCCTAGCAGTTAAGAGCACCGACTGCTCTTGCAGAGGACCCAGGTTTGATCCCCAGCACCCACATGGCAGCTGAGAACCGTCTGAAACTCCAATTCCAGGAGAACTCCAGTTCCAGGGGAATCCGACACCCTCTTCTGACCTCCGCGGCATTGCACGACACGGGTGCACAGACCTGCATGCAGACAGTATATTCATACACATAGAGAAAAATAAATAAAAAATTAAAAAAAACTGACCCTCAACACACATAAATATAAATGTATTTATTTATTTATTTACTTATTTATTTTTTTTTTTGTCTTTTCGAGACAGGGTCTCCCTGTAGTCCCAGCTGTCCTGGAACTCACTGTAGACCAGGCTGGCCTTGAACTCACAAAGATCTGCCTGCCTCTGCCTCCCAAGTGCTAGGATTAAAGGCGTGCGCCACCACGCCCGGCTAAATGTATTTATTTACATTTATTTGGGGGGCACACATGCTACTTGAGGGAATTTGTTTTCTCCTACTATCTAGGTCCTGGAGATCAAACTCAGGTCAACATCAGGCTTGGCAGCAAGTACCTTTACCCTAAGCTCACCATGTCACTGGCTGCTTTTAAATCTATGATAGATAGACACAGACTTGACTCCCAGCACCTTTATCCCACCTGTGTGTCCCAATGGACGGGCCAGGGACACCAAGAGCCCTGAGCTTTCTTTGGGTTCCAAACTTCACCCTTCCAGTAAAGACTCTCTGGTTTCGAAACACAGGCAGTGACATTACAGGGGGGACATCTGAGGGTGCCTCACTGTAGGAGATATTGGGGCAGGATGGGGCTTTGGTTGGAAGGTCTCAGGAGCTGAACTGGGACACTGAATATTGTTTGGGTTATAGAGCCCAGGATAAAAAAAGTTTCAAATCAGCCAGGCGTGGTGGCGCACGCCTTTAATCCTAGCACTCAGGAGGCAGAGGTAGGCGGATCTTGGTGGGTTCAAGGCCAGCCTGGTCTACAGAGTGAGTTCCAGGACAGCCGGTGCTACAAGGAGACCCTGTCTCAAAAAGATCCCCCCAAATTCAAATCTACTGAGACAAGTCAAAGACGAGTTTGATAAGTGGAAAGAACAGACCATTGCTCCCTGCAGTAGAATTTAATTATTATGTCAAAGGAAGGAGTAAAAAAGCCCTTAGGCAAACAGTGACAGTTGCTGCCCACAAGCTCCACCAAGAGGTGTCAACATCGGAAGGCAAATGCCTGAAGAAGCAGGATTCACGTGTTTTCAAGCATCTCCCCAAGATAGTTATTGCAAAGGAGAGTCAGTCACCACCCAGTGGGCAGCTGGGAAAATACCTCCTGAGCCAAGGAGTCAAGACTGATGTCACCAGTGACTAAGTGTCACCACCATGACTGGAACAAGAAACACCAAGGACGCCGTGTCACCTCTAGGGATTCTGGTCAAAGATGGTCAACCTGGGTCCAGTCTTGAGGAGACATCAGACTACTAGCCTAATGTGCGGAACCCAGACAGAGGACCAAGGAAGCAGGGCAATGAAAGCAACAAGAGGTCTTAGACGGGATCCTGAACAAGCAAAGGCATTAGTGGACAACCTGGTGTGGTATGAATGGAGTCTGTGGCTAGGTGGATGGTCTCACGTGGTGCTCCCTGCATGTGTGGATAGCTGCGGTCACATGGGGGTATTTATGGGAAGGAGGTCAGGGATCTCTAGACATTGTATTGTTTCTACAGCCATCTGTGGCTCTAAAGTTTGCTCAAAACCAAAACCCAATACCATCTTATGTACTGGCCATGGCAGTCTGGGATCAAATCCCTGCCCTGCCACTTACCCTGTCATTCAAGGTCTCTGTGCCACTTGCTGAATAGGGCAGGGCTAATGTCAGAACTCTAGGGCTGGGTTGGGGCTGCATGGTATGGCGTGGAGCACGGAGAGTCATCTGCCAGATTGCACAGGGAGTTTTTAATTTCTTCTTAAAAAGTATAGTGAGAACCGCAGACCAATCTGTACCAGCACAGAAGGGTCCAAGTGTTGCTTTTTGTTTTTCAAATGAAATACTGAGAGACTGGTAGACCACACAAGAGAAAAGGACAGGGCTTCTTAGGCAAGTGGCACAACTCAGCCAATAGCAACACAGGCTGCTGCCGTCTTCGGCAAGGGAGACTCCCATGCTGCATGCTCCCCCGTGCCCAGCTCCAGGTCCCCCAGTGCCTGGCGGCTCCAATGGCCATCTGCGCCTACTGGTCTGGCATACCTTGCCCGCACTCCTGTCCACCTGGCTGCCCTCCCTCAGCTCTCCAACCCTGCTTGCTGCTGCCACCCACCGGGGAGCCTCTCCTTCACCAAACCGTCCCCACCATGCGTTCACTGTCACCATCCATGACCCTGCACAGATGCTGGCTTGTGGTCTCCCTTCACTGCTGTCCTTGGTGATGGGTAAAGACAGGAGGGCACTCTGGGACAGGTTTCCCAGGGCTTGTTTGTGTGCTGAGCCCCTCTCCTTTGGCTCTGCTTGGTAGGCTCAGAGAAACTGAGGCCCCATGAGATTAATGTGGGGATGTGATGTGTGAGCATACAACATGTTTAAATGCATACTCATGAGGACCCAGCTTTGTGCATGTGTGTGTTCATGTATCCAACCAAAAGTAAGGCTGTGAGTGCTGCGTGTGAGTATACTGGGTGTTCAAGGCTAGCTGCAGAGCAGCGCTTTGGGAAGGGGCTGTGACCTATTGCCGGAGGAGGGAGAAGCTTATGGCCAGCCAAGGACACACAGCACAGAGGTCTCCCTTCTTCCTCTACACTGCCTAGCTTCCTTCCAGACGCAGGATCCACCTCTGGTAGTTCTGAGCGACCCTTCCTCTTTCAGTTGAGAGGAAACAAGGACCCTCTTCCTGTGCCTGTGTAGCTTCGTGGTGCCTCCTTCTCCTGCGACTCCTGGTGGCCTTCCTAGCTGCCCCGTGTTTTGTCCCTGTGCCCGCTGCCGCCTCAGAATGCTTCCAGGTGGACACACTCAGCTTTGAGATATTCATGCTTCCAAGCCTGTGCTGGATAGCTTTAGTGTCAACTTGACACACCTGGGTTGAGGGAGCCTCAGTTGGGGAATTGGCTCCATTGGATTGGCCTGTGGCCACATCTGTGGAGTATTGTCTTGATCGTCGAGTAGTGTGGGAGGGCCCAGCCCACAATGAATGGTGCCACCCTGGGCAGGTTGTTGTGTACCATATAAGAAGGCAGGCTGGGCATGAGCCAGAGAAGCAAGCCGGTGAACAGCATTCCTCCATGTCCTGTGCTTCAGCTCCTGCCTCCTGGTTCCTGCCCTGAGTTCCTGCCTTGGGCTCCCCGAGTGATGAACTGTGACCCGGGAGATGTAAGCTGAATAAACCCTTTCCTCCCCAAGCTGGTGTCGGTCAGAGTGTTTTGTCACAGCAATGGAAGACAAACTAGAACAAAGCCTGAGTCACACCCCACTGCTCTGCCCTGAAGGAGGATACTTGTGCCTCTGCCCAGAGAAACTTAGAGACACAGAAGGTGTCCGTGCGTCCTGGACACTGTGCCCTTTGCCATGTTCCCAAATGCTCACTGCAACAATAACTAATTTCTTCATCAGACTGCAAAGATTCTTTCACTCTAGGCCCGTCAAGGACAGTGCTTGTACCCCCACTTTCTGGAAGAGGAAAACTGAGGCCCATAGTGGTCATATACATCCCTTCCATTTGTCACCGTCAAAGAGTGCACTTGCCCATTGATAGAGTTGGTGCTTCGAGGAAAGGCCAGGGGTGTGGATGTCGACCACCTCTGGGTTGAGTTAGATGGAGTTGCATCGCTTGCCCACACTGCTGGCTCTTGAGCCCAGCCTGTGTCTCTCCTGAGCATCCCCTCGTCACACATCATGGGAGAATCTACTCTTGGGGCCACTCATGGCTTGGTGTGTGGCCCAGGGCCAGTAGTTTCCTTCACCTTGTAAGACCCACAGATCTCCAAGCTCTTCCGCTAGGCCTGTGGGCAGGGTTTGTGGCTTCATCCCCTTCCGGGGGAGAGAACAGAGTCAGGGAGACCAAGGCAGCCCAGAACAAAAGACTCGGGTTGGTGGTGGTCCAGGTCTTCAGTTCTTGGACTCACGAGAAGGCACTGTATTAGAGGGGGCAGAGCTCTAATTCCAGGGAGACTCCACCCACTTCCAGAGTATTCTCCATATAGAGAAGAAAAGAGAAAGGAAACGTCACAGAGAACCACAAGAGGAACCGGGTGGTGACAGCCCCCTCTAGGTGGCAGAGGGAAGGACCTTGTGGGGGGCAGTCAGGGGCGCCCCTCTGAAGGGGTGACTTGGGACTGAGCTGTGAGCCACACACAAGCTGCTGGCACAGGGTCTTTGGGGTGTGATGGGCTAGTGGGGGTTAAGATTAACCTAGTGGGGGTTAAGTCACAGAAAGGCCATTCTGGTAGGAGCTGGGTAAACTGAAGGCTTTGTGAAATGGGGTTCCAGGTCAATGGCAGGAGGAGAGAGTTGAAACTGTGGAATAGGATCCCAGGGAGAACACGGACAGGAGGAGGGATTCTGGCTTTTGGGAGGCCAAATTCCGTTCAAGGTACCTGACAGGAACCGGTGAAGAATACGGCTGTCAGTCAATAATTGTGGTAAGGCTAGAGATTCTGAACACAGGATGTGGGGAGCCCCCAGCAGTTGCAGGGATGGGTTGTACCCTTGACCTGGGTTTGCAGTTGGGTCAGCAATGGCGCCTAGACCAGAAAGAGTGAGCTCAAGGGGGTCAGATGCAGGGCCTACAACAGAGAGAGTGAGCTCAGGTGGGTCAGGTGCAGGGTCTAGACCAGAGAGAGTGAGCTCAGGGGGGTCAGGTGCAGGGCCTAGACCAGAGAGACTGAGCTCAGGGGGGTCAGGTGCAGGGCCTAGACCAGAGAGACTGAGCTCAGGGGGGTCAGGTGCAGGGCCTAGACCAGAGAGACTGAGCTCAGGGGGGTCAGGTGCAGGGCCTAGACCAGAGAGACTGAGCTCAGGGGGGTCAGGTGCAGGGCCTAGACCAGAGAGACTGAGCTCAGGGGGGTCAGGTGCAGGGCCTAGACCAGAGAGACTGAGCTCAGGGGGGTCAGGTGCAGGGCCTAGACCAGAGAGACTGAGCTCAGGGGGGTCAGGTGCAGGGCCTAGACCAGAGAGACTGAGCTCAGGGGGGTCAGGTGCAGGGCCTAGACCAGAGAGACTGAGCTCAGGGGGGTCAGGTGCAGGGCCTAGACCAGAGAGACTGAGCTCAGGGGGGTCAGGTGCAGGGCCTAGACCAGAGAGACTGAGCTCAGGGGGGTCAGGTGCAGGGCCTAGACCAGAGAGACTGAGCTCAGGGGGGTCAGGTGCAGGGCCTAGACCAGAGAGACTGAGCTCAGGGGGGTCAGGTGCAGGGCCTAGACCAGAGAGACTGAGCTCAGGGGGGTCAGGTGCAGGGCCTAGACCAGAGAGACTGAGCTCAGGGGGGTCAGGTGCAGGGCCTAGACCAGAGAGACTGAGCTCAGGGGGGTCAGGTGCAGGGCCTAGACCAGAGAGACTGAGCTCAGGGGGGTCAGGTGCAGGGCCTAGACCAGAGAGACTGAGCTCAGGGGGGTCAGGTGCAGGGCCTAGACCAGAGAGACTGAGCTCAGGGGGGTCAGGTGCAGGGCCTAGACCAGAGAGACTGAGCTCAGGGGGGTCAGGTGCAGGGCCTAGACCAGAGAGACTGAGCTCAGGGGGGTCAGGTGCAGGGCCTAGACCAGAGAGACTGAGCTCAGGGGGGTCAGGTGCAGGGCCTAGACCAGAGAGACTGAGCTCAGGGGGGTCAGGTGCAGGGCCTAGACCAGAGAGACTGAGCTCAGGGGGGTCAGGTGCAGGGCCTAGACCAGAGAGACTGAGCTCAGGGGGGTCAGGTGCAGGGCCTAGACCAGAGAGACTGAGCTCAGGGGGGTCAGGTGCAGGGCCTAGACCAGAGAGACTGAGCTCAGGGGGGTCAGGTGCAGGGCCTAGACCAGAGAGACTGAGCTCAGGGGGGTCAGGTGCAGGGCCTAGACCAGAGAGACTGAGCTCAGGGGGGTCAGGTGCAGGGCCTAGACCAGAGAGACTGAGCTCAGGGGGGTCAGGTGCAGGGCCTAGACCAGAGAGACTGAGCTCAGGGGGGTCAGGTGCAGGGCCTAGACCAGAGAGACTGAGCTCAGGGGGGTCAGGTGCAGGGCCTAGACCAGAGAGACTGAGCTCAGGGGGGTCAGGTGCAGGGCCTAGACCAGAGAGACTGAGCTCAGGGGGGTCAGGTGCAGGGCCTAGACCAGAGAGACTGAGCTCAGGGGGGTCAGGTGCAGGGCCTAGACCAGAGAGACTGAGCTCAGGGGGGTCAGGTGCAGGGCCTAGACCAGAGAGACTGAGCTCAGGGGGGTCAGGTGCAGGGCCTAGACCAGAGAGACTGAGCTCAGGGGGGTCAGGTGCAGGGCCTAGACCAGAGAGACTGAGCTCAGGGGGGTCAGGTGCAGGGCCTAGACCAGAGAGACTGAGCTCAGGGGGGTCAGGTGCAGGGCCTAGACCAGAGAGACTGAGCTCAGGGGGGTCAGGTGCAGGGCCTAGACCAGAGAGAGTGAGCTCAGGTGGGTCAGGTGCAGGGCCTAGACCAGAGAGAGTGAGCTCAGGGGGATCAGGTGCAGGGCCTAGACCAGAGAGACTGAGCTCAGGGGGGTCAGGTGCAGCGCCTAGACCAGAGAGACTGAGCTCAGGGTTGTCAGGTGCAGGGCCTAGACCAGAGTGAGTGAGCTCAGGGGGGTCAGGTGCAGGGCCTAGACCAGAGAGAGTGAGCTCATGGGGGTCAGGTGCAGGGCCTAGAGCAGAAAGAGTGAGTTCAGAGTTGCCAAGGGTCCATGGTGCAGTGGCTTCATCTCTTTCTTTTTTTTTTTTTATGAGACTGTCTCATTCTGTAGCCCAGGCTATCCTTGAACTCATGGTAGTCCTCCAGCCTCTGCCTTTCAAGTGCTGGAGTGGCAGGATTGAGCCAGACTTGACCTCACTTCTGGAGTGTGCTGAGCACAGGCTAGGAGACAGTGCACCCATAGCATGCCAGCTAGCCATGCATAGAGGCTTTGGGACCTGAGTGGCTCTGAGGAGAGAGGTCTTTGAGCTTCCTGAGGGTCCGCTTTGTGTCACTGAGCAGCAGGACATCCAGGGAGCCTGCTGCTTGTGTGGGGTCTGCCCTGTATCGCTCTGGTGCTCCAGTCCACATCCATAGATGGAGTCGTCTTGTTCAGCCCTCAGCCCAAACTCAAGGCAGGTACTGGTGAGGACAGGGGCAGGGCACCAAAGCACACAAGGTATGTAGAGTCACCTTGTTGTAGGGGTCCACGGAGAATCCTGGGTCCTCTATGGATTTACCAGATATTCAGGGCTGAGTAGGGGGTGCCTTGAAGAGGGTGGTGGCTGAGGGCAGAGAAGAGTAGCAGGACAGTCACCACAGGGGCTCTGTCAGTTACCACAGACAGGTGCCACTGCCAGGAAGGTGGATGGCTCTGAGGAGGGAGGGTGAAGGAATGGCCATCCCATCATACTACATTCTCCATGGCTAACAAGACAAACCCCTCATTATTTGAAAGGGGGCAGGAGGGACCCAGTGGGAGATGAAGGGTGAGGAATGGGGTGCTGCATTCTGGGACAGCCAGCGTACAAGGAGGGCTGGCAGATGTGGGGGGGGGGTGCCAGGCTGCTTGGTGTCCATAATCTGATGATGACACAGAATGGCCTCTGTGGCTGCTGAGGAGACAGCAGGGAGAATAAGGTCTAATCACTTGTGGGGCAGTTGTTGAAGAAGGGGCACCAGTCAGGAAGGGCCTGTATGACCAGGACTCTCAATAGAGGGGAGGCACTGAAGGCCTGCCAGCTTGGAGAGGGACTGCAGAGAGGCAGGGTCTCCAGACTGGCTCTTCATGAAGCTTCAGTTCTTAGATGAGGGTGCTGGACATGAGAGGGGCTGGAGGCTGAGGACCAGCAAGGGGCATGCTGGGTCACCAGAGGGACAAAGACACAGTCAGGGTTTGTCTGTGGGACAGAGGCCAGAGCTGGGTAAGCAAGATCCAGGGAATGAGGTCATGTGCTGGATGATGGGGTGATGGCTTAGGGGCGGCTGCAGGGAGCCACTGAGGTGCATGTTGGGAACACAGTCCATGCACAGCTGTTTTTGAAGGAACTTCTGACAGGATTCCCATTTGCCAAGACAGGACTGTGGGTCTGCTGGGTGATGCCCACGGTGACAGATACCCAGGGAACTAAGTCCCCACCCTTCCCAAGAGGCAGAAAGCTATGTGCAGCAGGCAAGCCCTGCCTCTCTGAAAACACTTTGATTTCTGGTAATGACCAGGCGAAGTGCAGAGCAGGCTCTCCCGAAAGGTCATTTATTCGAGAGAAGAAAATTACCCCTTTTCCTGGGGGTTGTCATCTTTTGCTTTAATTAATATCAAACATGTACACTCTTGGCAGGGACTTCAAGAGTTCTAGTGGACTTCCTGTGACATTTTTAATAAAAAAATGTAAATTCTTGTGAGCTAACGTGAATCTCTGGGTAACTGCCAGCACCTTCTTCACTGCACGGGAGCCTGGTAGACACTACTCAGGTGCAGACTGGATCCAGTGCATGCTGGGGTGGGGATTTCGATGGTTTGTGTGCTGGCTTATTCATTCATTCATTCATTCATTCATTCCATTCATTCATCCGTTTATAGCAACATGAAAGAATGGGATTACCTGTTGTATTAGTTTTGTTGTCATCATGACTGGACAGAAACAACTTAATTAGAGGAAGATTTCTTTTGCTAGGGTTTTAGAGCTGGTGGCAGAGGGTTTCCTTTGCATCTCAGGACACAAAGAAGCAGGAAATGAGAGAGAGAGAGAGAGAGAGAGAGAGAGAGAGAGAGAGAGAGAAAGCGGCCAGGCCCAGGACACTTGCAAATGCCGGCCCCCAGTGACCTATATCCTCCACACAGCCTCCAGCTTCTAAAAATACCAGTACTTCCCAAAAGACCACCAGCAGGGGCTGGTGAGATGGGTCAACAGGTAAAGGCGATTGCTGCCAACCCTGGCGACCTGAGTTCGATCCTTGGAACTGACAGAAAGAAAGAACTGATTTCACCAAGTTGTCCTTTGTCCTCCTCATGACCACACATACACATCATGCACATACACGAAATAAATAATTATCATAATAATTAACCAAAATACTCTCAGCTGCTAGAAATCCAGTTGAACGTTTTCAAAGAACACACATTCAAATCATAATTACCTGAGCGAGAGACCTTATCTCCCTGTACCTCAGGTCTTCAGACAATGGGGTGGGGAAGAGTGTGAATTAGGGTCCAGGGTGAATGTGGGACAGAGTCGGACTTCTCTATGACAGACTGTGGAGTCTGTTGTCTTTATTCTTTTGGAGACTGGTGCTAGATTTTGTGTAGTCCAGAGCCAGCTGCTGCTGGAGGAGTCAAGGGATATATACGTGGTGGTCAGGACTAAGGAGGCTTCTAGCTTGGGTAATGGGCTCCTCCATGGCCAAGCTCCCACTGTAGAAACCACCCACAGCATGACTGACAGCCAGTCCCTCAGTGAGGAGCAGGTAGACCGAGGCGTTCTGTCCTCGGGGACATCCATAGACCGAGCATCAGAGCACTTCCTCCACTGAACTTACTTAAGGTGTTGACACAGTGCACCCCCCAGATAACCATACCAAACCCTCAAACAGGGACATTCTCTTAATCACACTCAACCGTCCACATGAGGAATTAACCAGAGACACTGCCAACCAACCCTCCGCCCTTGTCTAAGCTTCCCATTTCTCCCGGTGGTGAAAGGACCCAGGGTCAGGCTCCACATTAGCTGTCCTGCTTTAAGGTTCAGTCTACCACAGTTCCATAGAAGTCCCTCCGCATCTCTGACTTCACCTTCTGAGGATTATGAGTGAGTTTTTTCTCGTACTGTGTACTCTCCTTGGGAGTATCACTTGTACCCTTGCAATGTGGTTCAGGATCTGCATCTTCATTGGTGATGGTCACCACAGAAGAGATGCTGTGCACTGCTCAAGTGGAACAAGACTTTTCTGTCCTGTGACCAGTGACGCTGACTTTGAGCTTTTGATTATGGGAGCTTCTGACAGTTCTGTCAAGGGTTGAGTTACTCTTTTCCCCTCTGTAATTAGTAAGTGTGTGTGTGTGTGTGTGTGTGTGTGTGTGTGTGTGTGTGGTGTGCGTGCCTGTTGGTTGGTTATATGACATGTAGCTATCCCTTGCTGGCCTATTACCACCATCATTTTTTAAAATACTTTTATTGATGACCATCATTTTTTTAGAGTGTCAGGGATCAGGCTGTCTGCTTCCCCAGCACTGAGATTATAGACAAGCGAGGCTGCATTTGGTTTTTTATGTGGAGGCTGGGAATTGAACTCCAGTCTTCGTACTTTCAGGGCAAACACTGTACAAACCAAGCCATCTCCCAGCGCCATATTCAGATGCTCAAATGTGGCTGGTGAGTAGACTTTTGGACCAACCCCTCAGCTTTCCTCTAACACGTTGTTACCTTCTCTGACAGCAAGATTCTCCAGATCTATCTTGTCCTCCTTACAGCCCTACATTAGCCATTTCTCCAAGGAACCTCACTTCCCTTAAGTGAAGCACAGTACAGTAGCTTCCCCAATCTAACACCTCCCAGTAGATTCCTGGAACCAAGGAGAGTGCTAACCCTATAGATACTATGCACATGACAAGGCTGAATTTATAAATTTGGCACAGTAAGAGATTAACAGCCACTAACGACATAATAGAACAATTATAAGAATACAACAGAAGTCTCTCTCAAAATATCTCATTGTCCTTTAGATCTTGGCCACATCATCCTATGATCTTTCCCCTCCTTTATTAAGCTGACAACTGCTGTTTTTTCATTTACATGAAGCTGTTGACAGGTTCTCTTTGAAGTGTCTGAATCACTGGCACCACTCCTTGTATTGCTTATTTATTTATTTATTTATTTTTCTGGTCTTTCTGAGACAGGGTCTCCCTTTAGTCCCAGCTAGCCTGGGACTGGCTCACTATGCACACCAGGCTGGCTTTGAACTCAGAGAGCTCTGCCTGTCTCTGCTTCCCAACTGCTGGGATTAAAGGCATGCGCCACCATGCCTGGCTTACTTTTTTTCTTACTGTGATAAAACACCTGAAAGTGGTGACTTAAAGGACTCCTTTGGCTCATGGTTTGAAGGGATGCAGTCCATCATGGTGGGGAGACACGGCAGACTATGCAGCTGTGCAGCTCACATCTCAATGGACCAGGAAACAGAGACCTCAGTGGCAACCCCAGCCCTGCTAGAACTGAAGCCCTGGTCCTGCAGCCTTGTCTGCCAGTTGTCTAAAAGTTTCCAGAGCCTCCTGGAACAGGACCAGTAGGTGTGGACCAGTTGTCCAATCACATGAGCCAGAGGGGCTGTTTACATTTAAAGCATCACACCACCCTTGTACTTTAGGACCATTGTTAATTGGAATGAATAAGAGTGACTTTGACAGCCAACTTGAAAGCTACCAGAGCTCAGTGACTAACAGGTGGGCAGTGCATACAACATGGACCACTGGATCAGGATGGTTCATTGTGAAGGACAGAACGGGACTATGAGATTCTATCATGCTATTCAGAAAGCTGTGTAATTTAGACTTAAACCTTGTTTGTTTATAGAATTTTCTATTAGAGTTTTTTTGATCATGATTGACCATGGTTAGCTCAGTGCTGGGAAGTTAAGACTTTGGTGAGGGGGTACTGTATTAGTGACCAAAATCTGGACATGAGGGGTGCTTAGCTGCTTAGTATCCCAGCTCCCTCAGTGGACAGAGCTGAATACACACATTTGAATACACCCAGTTACATGCACAGTGCTTTCTCTATGCAGTCATGCCTCTAACCCCATCTTGGCATCAGGGTCCATCCTAGCTTTCTTCTTTTCTGCATTTGTAACTCCATCTCCCAACAATGAGAACCCAACAATGAGGATCTCAGGATCCTCAAAATACTTCCTCATGGATCAATCTCCCCCACATGTGACCAACCTTCATTCTGCTTGGGTCCCAACATCATACCACCATCACTTTATTGTGTGGAACCCCTACTGTGCTGGATAGCTTTAGTGTCAACTTGACACACCTGGGTTGAGGGAGCCTCAGTTGGGGAATTGGCTCCATTGGATTGGTCTGTGGCCACATCTGTGGAGTATTGTCTTGATGGTCGAGCAGTGTGGGAGGGCCCAGCCGACAATGAGTGGTGCCATCCTGGGCAGGTTATTGTGTACCATATAAGAAGTTGGACTGGGCATGAGTCAGGGGAGGAAGCCAGTGAACAGCACTCCTCTGTGGCCTGTGCTTCCGCTCCTGCCTCCAGGTTCCTGCCCTGAGTTCCTGCCTTGGGCTCCCTGAGTGATGAACTGTGACCCAGGAGATATAAGCTGAATAAACCCTTTCCTTCCCAAGTTGGTGTCAGAGTGTTTTGTCACAGCTATGGAAGACAAACTAGAACAGAAATTGGTACTAGAGAGTGGGCTATTGCTGCAACAGACCTGACCTTGGTGTTTTAGGGAAGGATTGTGGAAGCGTTTGGAACTTTGGGCTAGAAAAATCATTGAATGCCTGAAGATCATTGCTGTGGAACTTGGAACAGTTTTGCTGAAAGAGCTGTAGATGATGGAGGCCTGGCTTGTGAAGTTTCAAAGGGAAGCAGAGATCATCAGGACTGTTTAATCTGTGGGTTCTGGTCCAGCTGGGGCTGAAAAATCAGCTGTAAGTAACAAGAGACCAGCATCATTGAGGTGAAATCTTCTGGGGAGAATATCTTCAAGGTCAGCACACAGAAGCTGTGACCCAGAAAGGGCCTGAGCCTCCATCTCGAGCCAGAAGCCGGACTTGGTAACGTGTAAGAGTCTCCTATATGGTTCCGGTGTTGAAATTTGAGGGGGTCACAGAGAGCAGCCGAGGCTTGGCACTGTGAGAGGTCAGGAAAGACCATTGGTGGAAGTGCACCTCGGTTGCTGTGAAGACCCCAGGATTGCAGGGGTCATGGAGAGAAGCTGAGGCTTTGCACCAGGAGAGGTCAGAAGAGACCATTGGTGAAGGTGCTGCCTCAGTTTCAGTAGCGACCCCAGCTTTTTGGAGATGCCGGTACCCTGGGACGACCACCAAGAGCAGCGGTAGGTGTAGAATGGAGTCGGCCTGGGCCTGCGAGATGAGTGTGCCACGGACGGCAGAGTCGGAGAGGGGGAGCTGCCGAAACCCTTTGGAGCCCAGAAGATCGTGAGTGAATCCCAGGTGTCCAGCCTTGAGCTACTTTGCTGGACTTAGGTTTTGTTTGAGAGTGCCTGATTCTTCCCTTTGAAATAAGACAGTACTTGTTTTGGATTTTACAGCAGCCCACAGTTAAGAGACTTTTAATAGACTGTGAACTTTTAAGTGTTTGGACATTTTAAGGACTGTGGGGCTTTTAAGGTTGTACTGTCTTAGGTTGTGATTAATGTTAACATCATACTTTGGGGATAAGAACTGGAAAGGTGGTGGTTTAATAGTGATGTGTTTTGTGTGTCAAGTTAACAAGGGGTCAATTGTGCTGGATAGCTTTAGTGTCAACTTGACACACCTGGGTTGAGGGAGCCTCAATTGGGGAATTGGCTCCATTGGATTGGTCTGTGGCCACATCTGTGGAGTATTGTCTTGATGGTCGAGCAGTGTGGGAGGGCCCAGCCGACAATGAGTGGTGCCACCCTGGGCAGGTTGTTGTGTACCGTATAAGAAGGCAGGCTGGGCATGAGCCAGAGGAGTAAGCCAGTGAACAGCATTCCTCCATGGCCTGTGCTTCTGCTCCTGCCTCCAGGTTCCTGCCCTGAGTTCCTGCCTTGGGCTCCCTAAGTGATGAACTGTGACCCAGGGGATGTAAGCTGAATAAACCCTTTCCTTCCCAAGTTGGTGTCCATCAGTGTTTTGTCACAGCAATGGAAGACAAACAAGAACACCTACTTAAACTGCTTCTGTGCTGCATCTCTGATACTATGTGCTTGGCAGCACTGACACACTGTCATCTAGCTTGTGTTGAACAGACAGCATCAAGGGGTCCCCACAATGAAGGGTCTCGTCTGGCGTGGACCCCTCTTCTCAGCCCTTCAGTCTCCGGAGCCTCCTGGTGACAACCTCTGCCTCACCCAGTCTTGCCAACAGACTTGGGACTGAATACTCGATAGGGAAGGGAGGCAGGCTGCATATGGAGTTTTAGAAGTTCTTCAATTACACACCAAAATGACTTTATTGGTGGATAATCTCACTACAGGGGAGGAGGCCTATTTCTCCAGACATCGGCACATTTGAGTTTTTTGGGCAATCTTGGGGTGGAGAGATGGCTCAGTGGTTAAGACCACTGGCTGCTCTTGCAGAAGACCAGGGTTCTACTTGCATCCAATGCCCTCATTGTACAACACAAGTGCACTTACATACATGGAGGAAAAACACTCACAAACATAAAAAAATTTTTTTTCAATTAAATTTCAGGCCAATATGTGAATAAATGTCAAATTAATTTGTATCTCCTTTCTTTTAAACTAATAAGTTGAGCATCTTTTAGTCCCCTCATTGCTTATTTTTATTATAGAAAAAATTACATATAGTAACTATTAATCTTACTGCTTTTGGTTTGCTGTCATGTATGTTTGTTATATGTATTACATATACCTTTAAATGTGTTTATGTTGTAAATATTTTTTTTCTGTACCTGAAACTTGTAACTTTCTTCAGACTGTATTTCTTTTTTTCTCTCATTTTTTGAGACAGGGTCTGACTATGTAGCCCGGGCTGACCTTGAATTCATGATCCTTCTACCTTATCTAGCCTTCTGAGTGCTGGGATAACAGGTACCACCACATCTGGCTTCATATAGACTTTTAAATTCTGTAGTTAAATTTATGAATTTTGCCTCTCAATAAATCTTATTTAACACTCTTCACGATCATAAACATATCTGCCTATGGCTATTTCTACTGCCCTTTCAGTTTAAACAATTCCATCATTAATTTTTGTTAATGGCGTAAAGGTGAATTTAAATTTTTTTCAGGTAATAAATTGTTCTAATCCTTATTGAATAAGGCCCTCCCCATGCTGATTTGAAATCCTATCTTTATTCATATACTAAAGACTAGTATATACATGTGTCTGTTTTTTTGATCTTCTATTTTTGTTCCAAGATCTATTTATCTATTCATGTGCTAATATCACATTCTATTTATTAAAATTACTTTATAATATGCTTTGACATCTTGTCGGGCAAAATTCCCTTCTTTGTTTTTTCTTTTTCCAAGCTGTCTTGGCTACCCTCGAACATTTACTCTCCTTTCTGAATATTACAAGCAGCTTGTCAAATCCCATTAAAATCTCCATCAGGCTTTGATTGGGGTTGTGTGGAATTTATAGATTTATTGGGGGATTAAAATGGAGCAAAATGTTAATCTTAGCATGGAGACATGGCTCAGGGGATGTGTGCAGAAACTTTGCTGAGTCACTAGCTGTCTCTCCGACGAAGGGAGTGCTCATGTCCTTTGCATGATGGAAGCTGCCCCTGGTGCTTAGTGCATGGCGTTCTGTGCTGTTGAGTCTCCCGCCTTTGCCATTTGTGGCCACTAGGAGAGGGTTTGTGGAGGCTCCGTGAATATGCAGCCCTGGACTAAAAAGACTGATCTGGACGCCACTGCGATCACCTGCTGTGTGACAGTGCCAGCTGCTAGGGCCCTAGGGAGGCAAGAAGCTGCTGGCTCTGAGGGACCCTGGGTCCCACAGGAAGTGCGTGCAGTAAGGTATGACCTAGACCAGGGGAAAAGGCCACTAACTTTGCTTGGAGGGGTAATCAGCGGTGGGGCTTTGCAGGAGGGGTTGGCTGTGTGTGTGTGGGGGCAGTGGGAATGGGACCTTTGGTGGTGACGTGGACCAGAACACGGCAGGGAGATCAGAGGTGGGAGGAGGGGCTGGTGCAGGGAAGGGCAGCTGAGAGGAAAGCCAGCTTAGGTCTAAGGTGAGGCTCGTTTGACCTTGACCTTGATTCATAGAGGGTGCGTAGAGGGAGACCTGGGACTGGATGCAGAAAGTCTGGGAGTATGTTATGTCCGTGGAGCAGGGACAGGAAGGAGACCAGTGGCCGGCTGCTAGCTGTGTCTTGTATGTTTCAAAGGCCAATGCAATGTCTTCCCATGTTCAATGTTTATTAAAGGATAAATAACAGGGCTGGAGAGATGGCCTAGTGGTTAAGAGCACCGACCACTCTTGCAGAGGACCCGGGTTCGATCCCCAGCACCCACATGGCGGCCGAGAGCCGTCTGAAACTCCAACTCCAAGAGAACTCCAGTTCTAGGGGAATCCGACGCCCCCTTCTGACCTCCACGGCATTGCACAACACAGGTGCACAGACCTGCATGCAGACAATACATTGATACACGTACAGAAATAAATAAAATTAAAAAAAAGGATAAATAACAAAATGTGCTAACTTGAAACATACGCATATCTATATATAATTATACTATTATTTTTCTTTTTTCTTTCTTTATATTTATTTATTTATTATGTGTATGAGTGTACTGTCTGCGTGTAGGTCTGTGCACCTGTGTCATGCAATGCCGCGGAGGTTAGAAGAGGGTGTTGGATTCCCCTGGAACTGGAGTTAAAGATGGTTCTCAGCCGCCATGTGGGTGCTTGGAATCGAACCCAGGTCCTCTGCAAGAGCAGTCAGTGCTCTTAACTGCTAGGCCATCTCTCCTGTCCCTATACTATTATTTTTAAAACACAATAGCAACTGTGTCATCTTGTCAGATCTC
The DNA here is from genome assembly GCA_009823505.1 of Rhizomys pruinosus. Classification (NCBI taxonomy): domain Eukaryota; kingdom Metazoa; phylum Chordata; class Mammalia; order Rodentia; family Spalacidae; genus Rhizomys; species Rhizomys pruinosus. Next base: position 422,266 of record VZQC01007020.1, on the reverse strand, counting down.
AGCCCGACAGATTTTTTTCCCCAGATATCACTGATGTGTGGAGGAATGACGGGCTCACGGTGCGGTAGAAGGTGTACCAACTTCTGGTCAATCCTGTTAGGCTTGAACTTTTCTTCTGACAATGCACCTATGCTACCCGTGGCCTCTTTTCTCTCTTCCTTCTCCAGGAAAACACATTTCCACTTCCTCCCTGCTGGTTTCCACGTCCATCTAGCTGAATGGTGAGACTTGTGGAAATGTCTAAGAACGTGTGCTGGATGGCTTTAACTGTCAACTTGGTACCAGGATCATGGGGTGTTGCTGTGACTGACATGCCCTTGTTGTTTGGGAGAGGATTGTGGAAGTGTTTGGAATCTAGGATGGAAAAGCCATTGAGTGCTCAGAGCTTAGTGAGCAGTTACTGTGGAGCTTAGAACAGTTATGCTGAAGAGAAATGTGGATGATGGAAGCCTGGTTCACATTTTGAGGGAAGCAGAGACTATCAGGACTGTTTGTCTAATATCTTGAATTGAGAATTTGTGTTGTCTGGTTGACTGGGATTGAGAGTCAGCTGTGATTAAGAAGCGACCAGAGCCACTGAACTGAAACCTTTGTTTTACTGGGGCAATTGATGCTGGTTAGCTGGGGCTGAAAGATAAGCTGTGAGTAACAAGAGTCCAGCATCATCAAGGTGGTGAAGAAGAAGTCTTTTCTCAGGCCCAACACACAGAAGCTGTGGCCAGAGGGAGCTGGAGCCTCCATCTTAAGCCGAAGCAGGACTTGGTAATAAGTAAGAGTGTCCTACATGGTTCTGGTGTTGAAGGTATGACGAGGTTATGGAGAGAATCTGAAGCTTTGCACCCTGAGAGGTCAGAAGAGCCCATTGATGAAAGCGGAGCCTTAGTTTCAGTAGAGACCCTAGCTTACTGGAGATGGCAGCACCATGGGATGACCACCAAGGGGTGGGGCAAGGGTGGAGTGGAGCTGGCTTGAGCCTCCCAGATAATCTGTGTGCTGTGAATGGAAGAGCCAGAGAAGTGGAGCTGCCCAATCCCTTTGGAGCCCAGAAGATCACAAGCGAGTCCCAGCTGTCCAGTCCTGAGCTCCTGACAGGTGACCCCAAACACCAATGCATCCTTAAACATTAATACATCATTTGATAGCACTAGAGCAATTTTATATGAATTCTTCTGTTCCCACCCCCCCCCACTTCTTTATATGATATTTTTGGGATTGTCTTCGTTTTGGACATAGGAACACCATCTTCACCGGGGATGGGATTCTGTCTAATGAAATGTACCAGGATTTGTGGAATTGTTTTGCTGTGAATACTTGGCCCCAGTTGGTGCTGTAATCTGGGGAGGTTTAGGAGGTGTGGCCTGGCTGGAGGAAGCATATCACTAGGAGCAGGCTTCGAGATGTTACAGGTCCATTTCATTTCCAGTTGTGCATTTTTGGCTTCCTGTGAGTACTTGAAGATTTGAGCTCTCAGCTTTTTGCTCCGGCTGCCTCCTGCCAGGCCTCGCCACCAAGATGGACTCTTATCCTCTGTAACTGTAAGTTGCCTGGGTCATGGCATGCTTTATCACAACTGAAAAGTAACAAATATTAATATGTTTATTTATCTTGTGTGCCCACACACCCCAGTGTGTGTGTAGAGGTCAGAGGACAAGTTCATTCGGGAGTCAGCTCTCACCCTCTGGCTTGTTTTGAGGCAGGATCTCTCTTTTCTCTGCTGCTACCCTGCATACTCCAGGCTAGCTGGCCCCAGAGCTTCCTTGAAAATTCTCCTGTCCCCACCTCCCACCTCACCAACAGAGTTCTGGAATTAGAGGTATGGTTCAGTATACCTGGTTCTTCTTGTTAGGTTTATGTTGCGCACCCTGAAATAAAAGGAAGACAGCAAGGTTAGGCTGGACTTGGTGGGAAGAGTCAGAACCGAAGGCCTTAGGTCCGAACGCAGGCAAGAGTTTGGGGAGGGGTATTATGTTGCTGGTCTACAGGTTAGTTGACGAGGACTGGAATGTCAGCCATGAATTTCAAATGAATTCTGGGTCTTTTGGAGAATTCAGGTCCTAACACTTCTCCTTTTTTGTTGTTTGAGATAAGGGCTCCTTGTAGCCCCAGCTGGACCGGGATTTGCTATATAGACTAGCAAGATTCACAGAGATCCACCTGCCTCTACCTCCCAAATGCCGGGACTAAAGGTGTGTACCACCATTCCTGGCTCATATCTGGGGATCAAAGTAGCTTGCTTGGTGAGCATGTTTTCTGCAAAGCTACCCACTGCCTCCTGATTTCTTTATTCATCTTTATAGCACCTGCTGAAGACCAGCCCTCTGAGGCTCATTTGCCAACATCCTCTATGATAGACTCTTGGGGTGGAGTTGGAGGATCACAGGGTATTTATTTCTTCAGTTTCATCACTTGCAAAATACCATAAGGGTAATTTAGACTCTCACCAGTATGAAGTTCCCAGACTCCACGTTGTCACTGATAATTATCAGTCTATACCCTTTAGGTTCGTTCTGTGAGAGTGCTGCCATTGGGCAGAGGACTCTGACATTGCAGCCTCTTTTTTTCATCCCACACTATAGATGGGAATCCAGACTTTAGAGTGAGTTCTTCATGGTCACAAATCTATCAAGCAAATTACCATTCAGACTCACTGACCCAGAACACACACTATTAATAACCCCTACATTTTCCTAACTAAGATAGAATATTAGAAAGCTGAAACACCTGGTATACTTTATCCAAATCAAACAGTAAATGGAAATTCTAAATCCCTTGCTACTGAAACTAAGATCAAGAGAAGAATACCTGCTGTCATTTACCACTGTCCTTAGCCAATGAAACAGGGGTGGGTGGTGGGGACAAGCAGAGACAATTTCAGTTTGTGGACGGTGGTGAGATAATATCTGTTTATAGATAGTATGAGGAAATAGAACATCCGAGCAACTCCATGACAGAAAGCCATGGTGGCTGGATACCAGACAAATCACAGAGTCCCTTCTCCATATTAGAAATAACTCAATATGGAAATGGAGAAATCACCACTTTCTCAATGAGATCAAAAGCCACAGCTTTTTAAAGATGTAATATAAAATGTGGGTAATCAGAAATAGGTGCAGTGCTCTGAGGGAAAGAAAACCATTAGGTTCATTCTGAGGGGAGACTTGGTGTGCAAAGAGGAGGAAAATGTCGAGACTCCAGTGAAAAGGAAGTCAGGTTTATTTCACGCATGGTGACTGGCCTGCCTGCGTCGGAGTTAGGATGACCAGCCTTAGAATGTCCCCATAATGGCAGTTTTGTGCCTGGGCACACAAGGAAGTGAGTTTACAAGGAGGTGGGGAGAGGAGATGGGAGATTAGGGCGCAGGTGGGTCTGTGGCCGGTATCAGTAGCAGCATCTCGAGATAAACTGAGGCTTCTGACCCGCATCAGTAGGAGCCTGATTGCAGCAACTTTCTTGGAACTTCTACCTCAGTTGGCTTCCTGGAAAATCCCCAACTTACTTAGGTGGGCTTATAACCTTGCAAAAACTTTCACTAAAAGATCTGTAGTTCTGAAGTTAATACATGTGTGTGTCCTAAATGCAACACTTGCGACGATTCCTACAGTTATTTCAGAGGGCAAATTAGATGAAAGAGCACAACATTTACATGGACAAAAAGCCCTATGGACGGACAGACTGGTGAGGGACTGAATCCCTAAGAAGCAAACAGGGTCACCAAGGAACTTTAAGGATGGCATACATCTGTCTTCTTCTTGGCCTGAAACAAAGGCCTGCGGGCTCCCCCTCTAGCCAGCGGAGTTCTCTCTAATCGACTAGTCCAAGCCAGTTCAGATAAAACTGAGGCTGGATTTGGATACTTCTTCATTTGAGGGCCATACACCTATCAGCTTTTTCTTCCTAAAGTTGGGGAGGGGGAAACCACTAAAATCCTTAAAACTCAGGTCCTGTCCAGGGGGCTTTAGATACCTGTTCCAGAATTCCCCTCCACTGCGGAGAGCTTTGTTTCTGTGTGAATGTGCGTATGCGTATGGATGTGTGATGCTTCATCTTTCAATAAAACTTTGTTGACTTCTTGTTCTCTGCTGGTTTGAGATTTTCTTTCCTCCTGTTTAATTCTTTAATTGTCTCAGAAAATGAACCGAACCCTTAGAGGGTGACCAACCTTATCCCTAGACTGGTAACGTGACTGCAACAGAGTCAATGAACAAAAGCTTTAAAAGTTGTTTTTCATCTCTGTCTTTCCTTCCTCCACACCTCTCTTTCTTTTTTAAATTTATGAATATAGACACAGGAATGCTATGGTGTATGTGAGCAGGTCAGGAGACAGCTTGTGGGAACTAGTTCTTTTCTTCCATCCTGTGGGTTCTAGGGATCTAACTCAGGTAGTCAGGCTTGGTGGCAAATGCCCTGACCTACTGAGCCATTTCACTGGTGCTTAAAAGACACTAAAGGAAAAGTTTCCCAACTAGATAATCAAATTTCCGATAATGCCTTTCAGATCAAATAGAGAGGAAACTGGCATAGAAATCAGTGAAAAGAATAAAAGAAAATTAATGGACAGGATGCAAATTTACCCAGGTGCCTAGAATTGTTTAGGAGGAAGTATTTTGGTTTTTTTATTTTTTATTTTTTTGGTCTGAGACAAGGTCTCCCTATAGCTCCAGCTGTCCTGGAACTCACTCTGTAGACCAGGCTGGCCTTGAACTCACAGAAATTTGCCTGCCTCTGCCTCCTGAGTGCTAGGATTAAAGGCATGCACCACCATACCCAGCTAGGAGGAAATATTATATCCTCACAACATATACAATAAATTCCAAATGGAGTCATAATAACTGTTAAAGCTAAAGCAAGTTAAAGATTCACTAGAGAACCTCAACAGTGAATTTGAACTCCAGAAAAAATAAGCAAATTTGAAGAAAGGTATATTGATACCAGTTATGCAGTTTAAAAGAGAGAGAGGAAAAAGTGAAGAAAAGCAAACAGAGCCTCAGAAAAAACACAGGGCATCATGAAATGCAGCCAGGGGTAGAGGAAGGAGGGGTAGGGGAAGAGGAGAGCATCACAGAGGTGAACCGGGAGCCCGGTGTGTTGGTGGGCTGAGGTGCTTGGGAGGCTGAGGCAGGGGGGTTATGAGTTTGGAGCCACAAGGAGAAAAATCTCAAAAGCAGAGAAGAATAATCACATGTCACTTGAAAGCCAGTCCCAGAAGTTCACCTGCTGCTGCTCTGTAGACTAACGCACTCTGAAATGAAACTATTCCATTTATAACAGTGTGAAAAAGAACGAAATGTTAAGGAATAAGTTGAACAAAAAGGAGTGCCACGGGGCTACTCTGAACACTGTGGGAGATCGCTGAAAGAAATTACAGGAGATATAAATAAATCCCATATTTGTGGATTAGAAGACTTAACTGTTAAAGTGGGGACGCTTCTCAGGTTACCTACAGTCTCGGTTATCTACACTGACTTCACAGAAACTGCCGAGATGATTCTAAAACTCAGATGGAACTGCAGAGGACCTACGATGTCCAAAGTGATCCTGAAAAAGAGAAACACAGACGAGAGTTGAAACTTAGTTACTTCAAAGAGAAGTGACAGTGACTGTACTGACAGACCACTGGAAAGGACTCAGGGGTCCCAGATAAACTCATTGGTGCTGAACTGATTTTCAACAAAGGTGCCTGGACTGTACATTTTGGGGAAAAGAATGGGCTTTTCCTCGAGTAGTACTGGGATAACTTGATCACCATGCAAAAGAATGAAGGTAAACCTTTATATACAAAACCCAGTTCCTGATGGACCAACGACCTAAACTAACTTAAACTGTACATCTAAAATCTTTGGAGAAATGTGTGGAGGTCAGGTATAATGATCTCAGTTTGACAATGGATTTGTAATTCATCAAAAAAAAAAAAAAAAGACACCACAGGCTTCAAAGAATACTACTGATAAAGTGGAAAGGCAACTTTGAAGACTGGAACAAGTATTTGCTAAACACATTCTGATGAGGAATTTGGATGAAGAGCATCTTAAAGGATTTACACAATAGTGATAGACAAATAGCACAATGAAAATGGGCAAAGACATAGCCAGGCATGTTGGCAAACAGCTTTAAGGCCAGCACTTGGGGTGCAGAAGCAGGTGCATCTCTATGAGATGGAGGCTAGCCTGAGAGAGTTCCAGGCCAGCTGGGGCCACAGGGAGACCTTCTCTCAAAAAGGAAATGGACGAAGACTTGAATAAACATTTCTCCACAAAAGTTATGCAAATGGTGGAGGAAGAAATGTTCCATGGACATTGATCACTAGGAAAACATGAATGAACTACAGGGATGCCATGCTATCAAGCAGGAAGGCTGGGAACCACAGGGGTTGGCACGCTATCAAGCAGGAAGGCTAGATCAAAAGGCTGAGTGCTCACAAAGATGGAGAGAAGGTGGAGCCAAGATGCATGGCTGGGAGGGAAGTTAGATGATGCAGTCACTTTTCAAAACTACCTGCTTTATCATTGTGATTCAGCACAGAGCTCTCATACAATCCAGCAATTCTATGCCTAGATAAGAAATAAAAGCATGTATGCACACAAAAATGTGTATGTAGAGTTTTACTGCAGGATTATGCCTATCAACCAAAAGGTGGGAACTGTAGTTAGTGCTCTCCTGTACCTGGAGAGGCAAATGGGGTCTGCGGGATTAAAGGAAAAAGAGGGAGGAGCCGCCAGCGGCTTCTTGTGGGAACTGGCGCAAAAACACAGCATGCCAGCTGGCTGTGGGGACTTCTGCCCCACAGCCCAGTCTGGCCCTGCTATTTGCCCTCACAGACCCTTGGCCTTGGGGAGTCAACTGCTGCCACGTTAGGGCCGCAACACCTGAGACAGAATCGTCGGGTTGGTGGCCTCCTGAAAGCCTCTGTCCAGCCAAACCCAGCCGGCAACTGAATACTCTCTCCCAGGGTGGTAGTCCAACAGGAGGACTCGATTCCAGCCAATCCCCGCTAGCACTCAACACTCAAAACACAAGCGTGATGGGCTTAACATAGGTGTGAAAAATAACGGATCTGGAAACGGAGATTCAATTTATTGTTGCCACCCCAGTCTTTTTTTTTTTTTTTGTCTTTTTCGAGACAGGGTCTCCCTATAGCCCCAGCTGGCCTGGAACACACTTTACAGACCAGGCTGGCCTTGAACTCACAGAGATCTGCCTGCCTCTGCCTCCTGAGTGCTAGGATCAAAGGTGTGCACCACCATGCCTGGCTTAAAGACTTTTCTTACCTGCCATGTGGGTATTGAACCTGGGTCCTCTGCAAGAGCAGTTGGTGCTCTTAACTGCTGAGCCATCTCTCCAGCCCCAGCCCATTCTTTATATAGACAGAATGATGTCATCTCTCTCAGCCAATCTTTTTTTTTTTTAATTTTATTTTTGTATGTGTATGAATGTACTGTCTGCATGTAGGTTTGTGCACCCGTGTCGTGCAATGCCGTGGAGGTCAGAAGAGGGTCTCGGATTCCCCTGGAACTGGAGTTCTCCTGGAATTGGAGTTACAGATGGTTCTCAGCCGCCATGTGGGTGCTGGGGATTGAACCCGGGTCCTCTGCAAGAGCAGTCGGTGCTCTTAACCGCTAGGCTATCTCTCCAGTCCCTCTCTCAGCCAATCTTACACCTCTGCATTACACCACCTGTATCGGCCCACTATCATGTGCTCCGGCTACAGGTGAGTTGACACACACCATTCTCACCTAGGGGCAGAGTCAGGTGCTAAGGACAGGCAGGCAAGTTAAGACAATGCAGCCACAGGTGGCCTGCCTCTTCCTACAGGGAAAAACCCAAATGTCTAATTGATGACTAGCTAAACAAAATGGGGTATGTCCATATGATGGAATATTATTTGATTGTAAAAAGAATGAAATAGGAGCTGGAGAGATGATTCAGCGATGAAGAGAGCTTGCCACTCTTCCCGAGGACCTGGGTTTGGTTCTCAGCATCCACATGGCTATTAACAATCATCTGTAACCCCAGTTCCAGGAGATTGGCCACCCTCTTTTTGCCTCTGCAGGCATCATACGCATGTGGTGCACTTACATGCCTATAGGCAAACATTCATATACACGACAGAAAAATAAAAATCTTAAAAAGGCTGGCATATAGATATATGAACATAGATGAACTTGAAAACATGCTACAAAAAACAAGCCAGGTGCAATTATTTATTTAATTAATTTATTCTTTTTATGTGTTTGAGTGTTACAGCTGCATGTACGTAAGTGCACCCATATCATGCAGTGCTCACAGAAGTCAGTAGAGGGTGTTGGATCCCCTGGAACTGGAGTTATGGACGGTTAGCCACCATGGGGGTGCTGGGAATCAAACACAGGTCTTCTGCAAGAATAGCCAGTGCTCTTAACTGCTGAGCCATCTCTCCAGCCCCCCAACAAACTTCATTTGTATGAAATTTCTAGAGTAGACAAACCTATAGATAGAGAGGGGGAAAGTGGAGCACAGCTGCTTAGGTCTGGAGGGAAAGGGGTAAGTGGTGAGGGGTAAGTGGTGAGGGGTAGATGGTGAGGGGTAAGTGGTGAGGGGTAGGTGGTGAGGGGTAAGTGGTGAGGGGTAAATTGTGAGGGGTAAGCGGTGAGGGGTAAGCGGTGAGGGGTAAGCGGTGAGGGGGAAGCCGTGAGGGGGAAGCCGTGATGGGGAAGCGGTGAGGGGTAGGCGGTGAGGGGTAGGCGGTGAGGGGTAGGCGGTGAGGGGTAAGTGGTGAGGGGTAAGTGGTGAGGGGAAGGCGGTGAGGGGTAGGCGGTGAGGGGTAAGTGGTGAGGGGTAGGTGGTGAGGGGTAAGCGACAACTGAGTGTCATGAGGCTCCTTCTATTTCCTTTCCTCCCTTCTTCCCTCCTCACTCCCTTCTCCCTGCCCTGCTCTCCTTTCTGGAAACAGATGCTTTTTACATATCCAGGCTGGCCTTGAGCTCACAACCCTCCTGCTTCAGCCTCTCCAGTGTTAGGATTACTGGGGTGTAACCATCACACCTAGCTTGGTATAAGTTTTTTTAGTATTATTATTCTTTCTGAAGTGATGAAAATGTTCTGAAATTGACTGTGACAAATATTTCACATGTATCTCTGAATAGACTAAAACTACAAAAAAGCACTTGATTATATGTCATATTCCTTAAATGAGTCCATTGTATAGTGTGTGTGAATATTATCTTAAGAAAGCTATTTTTCATTTTTATTTTTCGATCTCTGGAACCCACCGTGGAAGGAGAAAATTGACTCCTAAAATTGTCCAGTAACCTGCACACACATGCCATGGCAGTGCACGCCCCCCATTATACCAAATACAAAAAGAACTACGAAGAACTTTGTAGAGCGCCATGGGTTGAACTCTGCTCCCATCATGTAGTGTGGCACAGCCTTGACTCCCAAGACCTCAACCAGGACCTTGTGTGAAAAGAGGCACGTTGTGGGTGTAATTGGTTGAGATGGGTCATAGCTGAGCAGGGTGACTAGGGTCCTTGTAAAACGAGGCTATTTGAAGACAGACTGATCACACACACACACACACACACGCACACACAGAGCTTGTACAGACTGGATAGAGTCCTCTTCTATACTCTAGAATCTTCCAGAAGCTAAGAGGCCTAGTATTCGTCTCTCCTAGTATGTTTGGAGATCAAATTGTGAGGCTGTAAATTCATGTTGTTAAGCCACTGAACATGCGCTACTTCGTGACATTGGCCCCAGCAGATGACACACTGATTAGCAGTGCTATGCACTCTGACTTGTTTATTGATACGTTTGAGACCGGGGGTGGGGGTGAGGTGGGGGGATTGCGGGGGGGGGTGAGGAAAAACCTCTTTCCCTAGTTTTAACACTGGTTATCTTGGAGAGGGGATAGATTGTAGGGGCAGGAGAGGAAATGAGGTGTGTAGCTTCTTCTTGGATTTTGGGGGGCAGAATTCCCTTCAACTTGCTCTGTGTGTGTTTGTGTGTGTGTGTTCATTTGTATTGTCAAGACCATGTACTATTGCATTAAAAAAACAAAGGCTTTTAAAAAAGAAAGCTCGGGGGGGGGCTGGAGAGATGGCTCAGTGGTTAAGAGCACTGACTGCTCTTGCAGAGGACCTGGGTTGGATTCCCAGCACCCACATTGCGGCTAAGAACCGACTTAGTGCCAGGCATGGTGGTGCACACCTTTAATCCCAGCGCAAAAGCAGGTGGATCTCTGTGAGTTCAACAGCAGCCTGGTCTACAGAGTGAGCTCCAGGCCAGCTGGGACTAAAAGGAGACCCTGTCTCAAAATACCCACCCCCCAAAAAAAAACTTAAAAAAATAATAAAAAGAAAGCTGAGATACAGGGTTTGGGTTCCCTTCTTTTTTTTTCATTCACTTCTTCAGTCAGATAATTCTGTCTGCTTTTGGGGGGCATTGGGATGAGTTCTCATGTAGTCCAGGCTGGCCTTACTATGGGGCCAAAGATGACTGAATTCCACCTCCTCCTGTCTGTATCTCCCAAGTGTGAGATACCAGCCATGTACCACCATGTCCAGTTTGCAGTCAGGGATCAACTGGCTTCTAGAAAGATCATCCTCCAAATTTCATGGCCAAACATAAAATTGTCTGAAGCAGCCATGTAGAAAGCGAAGGCCTAGAGCAGCCATGTAGAAAGTGAAGGCCTAAAGAGGTTCTTGCTTCTCAGGCATAGGGGCCGAAGGCTGTGTGACACGAAGAGGGTAGTGAGGTTCGGGGAGAGGGTACGAAGAAGGAAGAGGAGGAAAAGGTGGGAGAAGGGGTCAGTGCGTGTTGAAATTTGTAGTCTTCATGTTCCCCTCCCTAGTGAGCCTTGTGTAATGTTCCCAGACAGTATCTTCAATTTATAGACATGGGAACTTGGGCTCAGCAAGCTTGTGTGGGGCCCACAGCCAGTAAGCTATGGGGTTAGAACTGGAGCTTGGATTAGCCTAGGTCTCACCCTACCTTTTCTCTTCCCAGTGCAGGGGAGTACAATGTCATGAAACTGCGGGGTGACTGTCTCTGCCCCACTAGTCCAATGTCCCTGAGGTTGGAAGGGGTAATGCCCAGCACATCCATCTCCATCTTGCTGGCTTAGCTAAAGTGGTGTCTGCTACTCTCACTCAAAGCTGGGGAAGCCATTGGGACCTGGACCCTCTCCCTATAGTTCTGCAGTCCCAGTTGGTTTGCATCGTGGGGAAACCTGTATTATTCAAGCTCATGGAATATTCAGGCAGCTGGGCATAGGAAGGAACCGTCAGCGCTGGCGAGCTGAGCGGTTCCCTCGCAAAAGGGCCCCGTGGGCTGAGGAATCTGCAGCCTGTGCCTCAGGCTGGGACAGATGTGGCATCCTGGCCTGACCCAGGAGGGGACTCGGCTGTCTCCGCCTCCTGATGGATGTCTTCATTTGGGGAATGCATTATTGAGCACAGGGCCTCTTTCCAGCTAGACTCTTGGACAAAATAGCCCAGCTGTGTCCCCACTGGTGGGAGCCCCAAGCGCCAAAGAATCCACCCTGAGCACACAGGGCCTGCCTGTGAGGGCCTCTTGGAGAAGTGACAGTCCCTGAGGGAAGCTCACCTCCAGGAGGAAAGCCTGGGGTCGGCCATCCTGATTTCAGCACTGTTGTTAGCTAGGTGACTGCAATAGGCTAGACCCATCAGGCTGATGCCCTGGTTCTGGGGGGTGGTCAGTGATACCCAGTTCCTTGATATATGGAGAACTTCCAGAAGCAGGCTGTGGTGGCTTGATGAGAGCGGACCCCCCCCCACCCCCCCACCCCCCTCACCCCCGCAGGCTCCAGGTATTTGGACATTTGTCCCCACTTGGTGGCTGTTTTGGAAGGTCTTAAAGGTGTGGCCTTGGGGCTGGAGAGATGGCTCAGAGGTTAAGAGCACTGACTACTCTTTGCAGAGGACCCAGGTTCCATCCCCAGCACCCACACGGCAGCTGAGAACCGTTTTTAACTCCAGTTCCAGGGGAATCTGATGACCTCTTCTGACCTCTGCAGCATTGCACAACACAGGTGCACCAACCTACATGCAGACAGTACATTCATACACATACAAGAATAATAAAAAAAGAATAAAAAAATAAAGGTGTGGCCTTGCTAGAGGAAGCACGTCACTGAGGGTGGGTTTTAGACTTTTTTTTTTTTGTCTTTTCGAGACAGGGTCTCCCTGTAGCCCCAGCTGTCCTAGAACTCACTCTGTAGAACTCACTCTGTAGACGAGGCTGGCCTTGAACTCACAAAGATCCGCCTGCCTCTGCCTCCCAAGTGCTAGGATTAAAGGCGCGAGCCACCACTCCTGGCAGTTTTAGACTTCTTAAGCCTTGCCAGATTTCCATTTGCTGCTCTGCTTCCCGTGTTTGCTTGAAGATGTGGGCACTTAGCTTCCTGCTCCTGCTCCAGCACCTCACCACACCTCCCCGCCATGATGGACTCTAATTCCATGAACCTAGAACCGTAAGCTCAGATAAACTCTTCTTCCTATAAGTTCCCTTGGTCACAGGGTTTTATCACAGCAACAGAAAAATAACTAATACACAGGGGTGCAATGTCCTTGAACCTTCACCCTCCTGACCCCTGGGAGTTGGTTCTTGGGGGGACAGAAAGGTGGAGACATAGTTCTAGAATCCCAGAATTATCAGCTTCAGAATCCCTGATGGGTAGTTCAGGGACCTCAGAGTCAGTGGTTTTAGAGCCTGGCACACCTAGTCTGGAAGGAGAGGGACGCTTCCCTTTGCAGAACTCACTGTTGCTACTGGATCCGAGCCTTCGATGGCTTCTCTCCATTGCCACCTTGACTGGATTTGGAGTCGTCATGGAAACACACTCTGAAGGTGTCAGTGAGGACCGGAGAGGGTTAGATGAGGAGGGAAGAATGTGGGGGCACCGTCTCCTATGCTGGGGGTCGCAGAGTGAGTTAAAAGAAAAATGGAGAGGGGCTGGAGAGACGGCCTAGTGGTTAAGAGCGCCAACTGCTCTTGCAGAGGACCCGGGTTTGATCCCCAGCACCCACATGGTGGCTGAGAACCGTCTGTAACTCCAATTCCAGGAGAACTCCAGTTCCAGGGGAATCTGAGACCCTCTTCTGACCTCTGCGGCATTGCACGACACGGGTGCACAAACCTACATGCAGACAGTACACTCATACACATAAATAAATAATAAATAAATAAATAAATAAATAAATAAATAAATAAATAAGAAAAACAGAGAAAGCAGCTCCGCGCCAGCGCTCATCTCTCTGCTTCTGCACTGCGGATGCAATGTGACCAGCTGCTTCATACTCCTAACCTGACAGGCTGCCTCCCCGAGCCCACCCCAACCACGAGCCAAAGTAAGCTCTACCTTCAGTTGCCTTCTGTAGAGAAGTAACTAATACAGAGTCCATCTAGGTAAACCGTTTTGGGGGCAGGGCTTTGCTTTGTCCTTGAAGGCATGAATCAAAGAAGAAAGTACAGGTAGTTCTTTGTGACCCACTGGGCTGTTCAGCCCTCAGGGCCGTCACTGCTCCTGACATCCTGAGCAGGTTACAGGGGACAGAGCCCCTGGTATCTTTATTACCTCTACCCCCGGAGCTCAGAGATGCACCTTGCATCCAGGAAGACCCCAGCTCACCACTGCACTCCTCAGCTGTCCTCTGTGCTCTGGCTTGAGTGCACGTCTGCCTGTGAGTGAATTCACTGTGTTCCTCCCACCTCCCTGATAGGAAGCTGAGGCTGCAGTGCTCTTCTTGGTCCAGACCAGGGTCCTTCATGTCAGCCACATTTGCATTTAGGGCTGGGCAGACCTTTGCTGGGAGGGATCCTGTACCCTGGCATCTTCTCAGAGTATCTCTTCACTGCAATAGTTACAGTGTCCAGACTTTGCTCAGTGTCCCCTAAGAAGAATTCATGAACCTGTGCTCACATGCTCACAGACAAGCACAGGCATACGTACACAACACACATATAAAATATCTCATAGGCCAGGTGTGGTGGCATACACCTTTAATCCCAGCACTAGGGAGGCAGAGGCAGGCTGATCTCTGTAAATTCAAGGCCAGCCTGATCTACATAACAAGTTCCAGTCCAGCTGGGATTAAAGGGAGACCCTGTCTCAAAAAGACCAGAAAAAAAAAAACCATCTCACACATATAAAAAATTAACAATCAAACACCCAAGGAGAACTTCCCTCAAAGAGCTGAGATTCCAGTGGGGGAGAGGACGTGTGTGTGTGTGTGTGTGTGTGTGTGTGCACGTGCATGCATGTGCGTGTGTGTGCACATGCGTGCGTGTGTATGCGTGTGTGAGCGCACGTGTGTGTGCGTGTGTGCGTGTGTGCGTATGTGTGACAGTAACCCAATATCCAATGTGTAGTTGGAGTCAGGATTGAAGACAATGAGAAAACCCCAGGGCAGCCCCAGGAGCCCATTAGCTAGGCTGGTGACCGAGTTCTCAAAACCACCAATAATAAAAGCCAGCACTCTCCAGCCCCCCCACCCCCCACCTTAAGTAGGCAGAGTCCTGAGCATCTTCCAGCACAGGGTGGCAGCTTTGGGCAGGCCACCTTCCAGCACAGGGTGGCAGTTTTGGGCAGGCCACCTTCCAGCACTCTGTCAGGCACATCTAGCTGCTAGCAGGTGCCTAGCCCGGCTGTACAGACCCAGACCTCCATAAATGATGTATTATCCCTTCTACAATGGAGGGGCTGGAGAAGTTACAGCCACCATTAGCTGGTGCTGTGTAGGCAGCCCAGCTGTTTCTCCAGCTCTGGCCTCTCTTGGGGTAGGCAGGAAGGGGCAGGCTTAGCCACAGGAGGGTTGTAAAGCACTCCTCTTCTCTGGGCCTGAATGCACATGGCTTGTCACCGTCTGGCAGAGAGGAGTCATCTGTCCACAGAAGGTCTGGTGTGGGGCCAGCTGGCTGGTCCTTCCAACCTGGATGCAGAGGAAGCAGACCTGGGGATGGGTATCCAAAGGACTGTCCTTTGTCATACACTTTGTGGATGTGGGACTGGGTGCTGTCGGCCCCTCCCCCATCCCCTTCCCCCCATTCTGCTCCCCTCTCCACTGCTGTGCTTCAGGCCCATGACTGCAGCAGCTGGCTGTCCTTCCCTGGTGTGTGGAGACTGGCCAGGAATAAGGTCCCGAGCACGTGTGTAAGGCAGCCTCAGCAGGGGCAGTGGCCATCTTTATACCCACGTCCCCATTTTGCAGAAGAAGGAAGAAACAATTCATTTAAGATTAAGGGAGTCATCTTTGGTGGTCTCAGAAGGACCAAGTTCTCCTGACTTGGGGCTCTTGCCAACACACTGTGTCCATTGAGCCTCAGAACAGGGCTGCTTCCACAGACAACAGATAATCCAACCGGCAGAGCCCCTGTGGACTGGACCAGGGCTGATGGGGAAACTCAAAGACTCTGATAGGTTGGTGCCAGCTCTGCCCACCAGGAATGTTCCAGAGCACAGAAACCTGAGCTGATCACATGGGAGGGGCTGCAAGGGTCCAGGCTACTCACCTGACTTCCAGGACGTTCCCTCCCCATGGGATGGATGTCCTCTGCCTGTGCTGAGGGGGTGCTCACTCTGCCTAGCCTGGCAGCTTCTGGTACCTGACCAGCATCCTGGGGCTGACCTTCCTAATCATGCCGACAAGCCACGCATGAGAACTCAGGAGGGACCACAACCAAGGTCAGGCTCCTGGAGGTGATGAGCTGTGTATGGACAACCAGCCAGGTGGTGTAGACTTTCTGCGATGTACCCCTGGTCACTTTCTTGCATCTGCAGACAGACTACTGAAGTTGTGTATCCTGAGCCCCAAAGATATCGTTCCGCAGTCACCTGTCTAAAAGGCAGCTGCTTCTCTTCTGAGGAAGTCTGTCAGCTGGTCCCCAAGGCATTCACTCATGGGCCTGGGATTTCCCAGCCCAGTGTGCTGAAATGTAAATTCCCCACCTCTTTCCGGCAGGAGCTGGCTTCCTTCTAGTCCTGAAGTCCTGGTTTTCTTTGAGACAGTAGAATCTGGGCCTTTCCTTATCTAACCCTGCTTCTGTGTCTTGTTTACTGAGGATATGCTGGGAGCCTGGCTAATCCCAGCCGTTTAATAGAAACTCGCCAAAGAATGTAAAGCTCTCGAGGGCAAGCTTCCTTTTTCTCTTTATAAAGTGGGGAAACTGAGGCCCAAAGAGATTAAGTAACTCATGGGAGACATCGCTCTAGTAACAAAATACCCAGAGCCTGCCATCCGCCTAGCGACTTCACACCCTTGCCCAGCTCCTGGCTGCCGGCCTGGCACTTGTGTTGGGTATTAAAGGGTAGGCTCAGGAGACATTCGGTTACTCGAGTGTCCTCGTTCATGCAAGAGCAAGCTTATCTCGGAGTTCGAATAGCTTCCTTCACCATCTTCACAATCTGCAGACCATTCCCGCGTGTCCACTCTTGTTTCCTTATCCATCCGTGTCCTTTGAATGTGAATGTGAGCTCTGGGCAGGTGAGACGTGTGTGTGTGTGTGTGTGTGTGTGTGTGTGTGTGTGTGTGTGTGCTGTGTTTTCACTGCAGCACGCCTGTGCCCAGCACAGTGCTGGGACTTAAGGAACATCAACTGGATGTTGAATTAATTACAAGAGATCAAGACGTGAAGACCTTGTCAGTTGTTGAATGAAGGCGTGAGGGAAGACGTGAAAGAGCGTCGGACCAGTTGGAGGCTTGCTTCCTGTTTCCGTGACCATTGAGCACTGCTGTCTGCTTGCTGCATGGAGGGGAGTGTGGGGAGGGAGCAGAGTCCTGGGGGCTGGCATACGGCTCCTTTCAGATCTCCTTGGAACACAGCTTCCACCTTGAAGCTAAGTGTGGCCAGGTGGCATCTCTGGTAAATGAAATGCGAGTGTATGTGACAAAGGCCCCTTGGAGTCAATGAGGGACTCGCTGTCATGACCCTCTTGATGACCACAAAGCAGACATGGATCAACATGAGCTCTCTGGCCCATGTGGGATGCAGGGCTCTGGAGAGGAACAGAAGTCTCTCTCTCAATCTCTCTCTCTCTCTCTCTCTCTCTCTCTCTCTCTCTCTCTCTCTCTCCAATAAAGGGGATTTATTAGATGGGCTTATACTGTAGGAACTGGGCAATCTAACAATGGTGTCTACACATTGGAGAAGCAGAGGACCAGGGAGCTGCCTAGTCCAGAAAACGGAGCAGCTCTAATCTGACACCATCAGAATCAGGAGGCTCCCTGGAAAGCTGCTGTTGAGATCATGTCCTGTCAGAGCGTGTGAAGGCGCTGCGGTCTGATGTCAGCAGAGGATTGAAGCAGCAGCGATAGACACTTGCGCAGAATAAAAGAAAGCGGGACTATGCGTACTGCTCTTCCCTAGGCCTTATTTTTCCTCATCTGAGTCCTCTGCTCCTCCCCATTTGCCCTGTCCTCCCCCACGCCACTGTCCCACTGCTGTCCTCTCAGGACAGAGATGCTCAGGCTCACTTCCATAGCCTTAAGTCAACAGCCAAGACCAGCTATAGTCATACCACTCTTGGTCTCTGAAGAGGGCTGTTGAGCGGGGCTGCTGTGCCAATGCAGGCTGAGAGTGAGGAGCTTCTGCAGTCGGGTTAAGCCACTGAGAGCCTGGACTTATTAGTGTGGCCAATGAAGCCTATCCTGGCTGTATCCAGGGTCATCTGGGAGGTGGAGAGCAGGCAGTGCTCCCGAGTCCCTGCTTATCACAGTTACAAGCTACTTCTCCTCCCTGGATGCCAGGGATACCGCGCAGGGTCAATGGAGACATTTTTCTCTAGGTCTTTCCCAGTTGGCTCTGCCACAGGGAAGCAAAGAAACCCAGACATGAAGTCATCACTTGTTTGCGGCGAGAGAGCAGGAAAAAAAAAGCCAAGGCAGTATTGTGTTTGCCTTATTAAGGCTCATTTTCTCATTATAATTTTCCCTCTTAATTGCTAATTTTTCCAGCTTCTCCAAGAGCCATTCTACTTCCGCTTTGTCCCCCTCCCCCCAAGAGCTTGTGCTTCGAGAAACTGCCACAGATGGGCAAAACAGAAACACACATGCTTGTTTTTAATTTACTTGAAATCCTCTTTTCTTGGTGCTACTGGGACAGGCAGCTGCCAGGCTCTGCGGCCACATGGCTGGGGTCTCAGCCCTGAGGACTGGCCCTGTGGAGGAGGGGGCTTGGGTCTGGTCCAGGCCTCTGTGCCCTTCCTGAAGGATGACTTTTGGGTACTAGGATGGCCCTGTCCTGGCCAGGATTTCTGAGCCTGAGAGGAACCATGGACTTGAGTCCTGGCCCAGTGAAGCGATCTTGATTTTGCACCCCGAGCAGTGCCTGGGGAGGCTCCACTGTGCCAGCTGGGCCTCTGCTGTCCCTGCAGTGGGAGGGGAGACTTGTTACTCCCGTTTTTCTTTTCTTTTTTTTTTTTGGTCTTTTCGAGGCAGGGTCTCCCTGTAGCCCCAGCTGGCCTGGAATTCGCTCTGTAGACCAGGCTGGCCTTGAACTCACAAAGATCCACCTGCCTCTGCCTCCCAAGTGCTAGGATTAAAGGCATGTGCCACCACGCCCGGAAAACAGACTCAGAGAACTGAGGCACGTGGGCCAAGCCTGGGCAGTAGCTCCGGCAGCAGAACATCATTGTGTTTCTGTGGTTGCATGTCTGTGTGTCTCCGTGTCCAGGCCTGGGACGTAGGTCTGGCAGCAGAACATTGTGTCTGTGTGGTTGCATGTCTGTGTGTCTCCGTGTCCAAGCCTGGGCCGTAGGTCTGGCAGCAGAACATTGTGTCTGTGTGTCTCCGTGTCCAGCCCAGCAGCTCTTTCTACACAGTGCTCACCCAGACCATCGAGGAATTCATCAGAAATGACAGAAGATTTTCTGTTCTTCTTTGAGCTGATTTCTGTGTGTGTGTGTGTGTGTGTGTGTGTGTGTGTGTGTCTATATACATGTGTGCCTGTACATGTGGAGGCCCAACGTTGATTTCAGCTGTCTTCTTCAATCGCTATTTTTGTTATTATTTATCTGTTTATTATTTATTGTATTTGTGTGCCGAGTGTTTGCGCATGCTCTTGCTGTCATGGGAAGAGGTCAGAGGGCAGTCTGAAGGAGTCTGTTCTCTCCTTCCACCATGTGGGTCCTGGGACTGAACTCGGCTTGTCAGCCTTGGCACTAAGCATCTTTACTTACTGAGTCATCTCTCCAGGCCTCCACTTTATTTTTTTGAGACAAGGGCTCTCAGTGAACCTAGAGCTCATTGATTAGACTAGACTGGCTGGCCAGCAGGCCCCAGGGACCCACCAGTCTCTGCCTTCCCGGGGCTGGGCTTATGGGTGCGTGGCAGCATGCCCAGCTCTTTTATATGGGTGCTGGGGGACTGAGCTCAGATCTGTGGGCTTGTGAGGCAAGCAGTGTAGAGACTGTGCTATCTTCCCAGCCCTTCTCTGAGCTGGTTTGTATCGGATGAACCCATCCTCACTGGCCACAGACTATAGTTTGTACCTTCTGAAACCCACTTTGCAGATTAACCCCCATTGTGAGGTATCTCTTAAAGACATTTAGAGGTGAGCTTTGTGAGATGGAAAGATTAGCTAAGGTCATTGGGGTAGACCCTGTGATGGAACCTGAGGTTTTATAAGAAAAGGGAGAGAGCTGGGTGTGGTGGTACATGCCTTTAATCCTAGCACTTGGGAGGCAGAGGCAGGCGGATCTCTGTGAGTTCAAGGCCAGCCTGGCCTACAGAATGAGTTCCAGGACAGCCAGAGCTACAGGGAGACCTTGTCTCAAAAAGACAAAAAAAAAAAAAAAAAAAAAAAATCATCTTTTGCCTGCAGATGCTTTGATTTACATAAAGTTCTTCAGATTATGCTCCCCTTTGTCTGTATAGCAAACTGTTTTAATCCACAGTTGTGCCTTATTGTCCCATTAAAATTGTATTCCTAAATTCATCAATAAATAATTGTGGTATTAAAAAATAAAAAAATAAAATAAAAAAGAAGGGAGAGAAGTCAGGTTTAGTGGCTTACACCTGTAATCTCAGCTGTTGGGAGTCTGAGGCAGGAGGATAACCAAGAGTTCAAGATCAGCCTGGGCCATATATACAGTGAGTTTCAGGCCAGTCTGGGCTACAGAATGAGACTGTTTCTTGAACAAAACAAAGCAAGCAACAAAACACCATGTGTGATGTCCTGCAGCACCTGTGGGCTTCTACCACCAAAGGTCCTTCAGCAGACCTCAGACCAGAACCATGAACCAAAATGAACCTCTTTTCTTTATAACTTCTCCAGCCTGCAGTATTGTGGTTATAGCAACAGCACATGGCCCAATTCACCAAGAGTCCATAGCAGCTTCCCTATTCCTCAGGGCCTTGAGTCCTGACTGAAGGCATATGATGAGATGGTGCCCCTGGTCTGATGTTTGCGATGGTAGGCGTGATTCTCTCATGATCACTGGGTCCTGTGAGGCAGAGGGGACAGGAATTTTGGTGGGGCATTGCACAGAAGGAAGCCGAGAGCCCCACCTTCTGGAGTGTCTCCCCGGCTCTGCTACTGTTGGGTAAGTTCCACCTCCAGGCCTCTGCCTCAGCACCTGAAATGGAAGGCCACGTGCCACACTCACTGATGGGAACTAAAGCATAAATGTCAAGCTGTCGGCTTCCAGTCTGGCCAGGACATTCCTAAGTGTTATTGGCTGCTACTGGTCATTCGCGTTATGGTGCAGACTTTTTAGGACTAGAGAAAGCCATGGCTCTTAAGGACCAAATGTTCAGCAGGTTCTACTTCTGCGTTTGGGGGGTTTTGTTCTTTTTAATGAAGTGGGAAACCTGGGTTAAGGGAAGGAGGGCTCTGTGCTTACCATGGAGCCAGAAGACAATTCACTCACAGAGCTGAGGCCACAGCCTTGTGTCCACCTCTTTCTGTCCTCCGTCCTGAACTCTTTGTGTTTTGAAACGGCCTAAAGTGACCTTGAATTCAAGGATGACCTTGAATTCCCAATCTTCTTAGCTCAGTCTCTCAAACACTCTGGACTACGTGAGATTACAGACATACACCACCACTCTTGCATCCATTCTCTTCCCTCCCTTCTTCTCCTTTCTTTCCTTTCCAGGGCCTTGCTAAGTAGCCCGGACTGCAGAACCTGCTTGCCCCCACATTATGGGAAGCTGAAGGCATGCTTGGAGACACAGCTGGATAGTCAGCTCCATGTGGGAAAGGCTCTGTAGGATGCCGTTCTGGGGAATCACGCTTATTCTTGAAGTCCTCCATCAAAGTTACCAAGGCTAAGCAGCGGCAGGAACCCTGGGAGAGTTGGGTTCCCAGGGCTCCACGTGTAGGGGGCACTAGGCTGGAGCTAATATCACAGGCAAAAGAAAGCTTGGGTCCACCCAGGGCCACCTATGCTACAGTGGTGCCAACCTTTGCCTCTCTTCTGGCTTACTGTCCCATGCTTTGTTGTACTAATGGCAACTGTGACATTTCTTGGTGACCATGTCTTCGGGAAGTTCTATTACACAAGAACTGTTTCTTCCTGCTCTGTGCCTGCAGACTACAGGCCAGCCCAGGACTTCCAGAAGACTGGACAGGATGAAAAACATGAGCAAATGGCCACTCTCTAGAGTATGTTATTACTATTACTATTATTATTTTATGTGTATGAATGTACTGTCTGCATGTAGGTCTGTGCACCCGTGTAGTGCAATGCCGTGGAGGTCAGAAGAGGGTGTCGGATTCCCCTGGAATTGGAGTTAAAGATGGTTCTCAGCTGCCATCTGGGTGCTGGGGAATTGAACCCAGGTCCTCTGCAAGAGCAGTCGGTGCTCTTAACAGCTGAGCCATCTCTCCAGCCCCGAGTCTACTATTTTTAAGTGGTCTTTGGTTCGTGAGTTTCCTTTATGTCCAATTACCGTCATGATGATTATTATTTTATCCTTCAACTGCCTGAGAGGTAGGGATTCCTAGCTTATAGATTAGAAAATAGAGGCTTGAAGCCTGAAGCTGTGCGGCCAGCGTGTAGCTATTAGCCACATGTAGTTATTTAAATGAAAGCTAATTTAGATGAAATCGAATGTGAGTTTTGACTTTTTCCAGTTTCTCTCTTGTACTGCTTGCATCTCAAGAGCCCTGTGGGCATGGTGGCCAGCGGCTCCTGGTTTGGACAACACAGTGTGGGATATTTTCAACGATGCAGGAAGGTCTGCCAGGGGCAGCTCTGGGCTGTAACCGCTGCCAGGCTGCTTCGTGAGGGGGCAGAGGGGAACCACCAGCCATGGTTTTCTGACTGTCAGTCCAAGGCACTGTCCTGGCTCTTTTGAGAGTGGACTTGGGTGCATGGACTGTTGGGGAGGTAAGCATTCCAGGTCTGGGGTGTTCACTTACACTGTGGACCAGGGGCACATGCTGGCAGCTGGGTAGGGTGGGCACAACTCAAGGCCTTCTATCTTTCTTCAGCAAGGGTGGCTTGTTTCCTGTCTCCTGTAAAGCTAAGAAGGGTTGTTCCATACACTGAATATAGATGTGGTCAAACCTGTCATTGTCCTCTTGTGACAGTCTAAGCACCCTACCAGGCTTCTTGCTAGTCCTTCCCCTTGGGCCCTGCTCAGCCTTCCCGAGAACTGACGGAACCTTGAGCTCTCTGCTGAAAGCCGCTGGTTCCTTGGTATCTTTCGTGGACTGGGCAGGGTCTGCTCTGAGCTCTGTACTCCTATGGGTCACCCTGCTTTCCATAACCTCCTGACTCTCTGATGGAGGTTATAAGCTGCTGTGGTTCAGGCTCTGGATGGACCGTGAGCCCCAGGGGAGGAGGCTGGCAGCAAGCTTCCTCTCTACTGAGTCTTGGCTTTGAGTCTTAGCACGTTAACAATCACCATCAGAGGAACTTAGAGCTGGTTGCTGGCTTCCGGCTTTCTAGTTTCTGCAACTGGGAGGCCACCCAGGCTAAGACATTTTGCTGTATTCTGAGCATAGCAGGCAGGACAGATGCTGCCTGGAGGCCCAGGGACAGCAGGGCCTGCCCAAGGCCAGGGGTGCCCTGGTCCTAGTAGAGAAAGCTTTTTTTTTTTTTTGGTCTTTTCGAGGCAGGGTCTCCCTGTAGCCCCAGCTGTCCTGGAACTCGCTCTGTAGACCAGGCTGGCCTTGAACTCACAAAGATCCGCCTGCCTCTGCCTCCCAAGTGCTAGGATTAAAGGCGTGCGCCACCACGCCCGGCTGAAAGAGCTTTTTAAACAAATATTTTTATTTTATTTTATTTTATGTGTATGAGTGTATTGCCTGCATGTATTCACATAAATGCATCTGTGTTCTGGAATCCCAAGGAGGTCAGAAGAGGTTCCCCTGGAACTGGAGTTACAGGCAGTTCTTAGCCTCCATGTAGGTGCTGAGAATGGAACCCAGGTCCTCTGCAAGAGCAGCCAGTGCTCTAAACTGCTGAGCCATCTCTCCAGCCCCCTCCAGAAATGTGTATTTAGTAGATCTCTTTCCCTCTCACCATTAAGACCTTCTGTGTGCAATCCCATGTATGCTCTGAGCTGAGATGTGAGAATATGTCCCTAGGAGGATGTGCAGGGATGTATGTGTGTACAGGGATGGAAGTTTAGGAGGATGGGGAGGGTGGTGTTCAGCCGACTAGAGGGCATACGTCTGTTAACTGTCCAGAGCTGCCTTCTCCAGCAGTCTCCAGTGTGAACTTTCCTCTCCTGATTTCTCTTCTCCATCTTGGCTTCTTCACGCTTGCCTAGGTTGCCTCTAGTGTATCAACAACGTTCCAGTCTGGCCTCCCAGATGTGTCTCCCGTTCCCTCCCAGAAGCCAGAAGTGTTCCTGCTGTAACCTATACAGGTCCACAGCTCCCCCAGGCGGTGAAACTGGGCTATATATACAGTGTGAGCTTCTAGTCACAGTTTCAGTGATGCCAGCCAGATTTACCTTCACCTGCCTGCCAGCTGAGTATTTGTCCATAGGAAATATTATAAGGGTTGGAGAGATGGCTCAGCAGTTAAGAGCACCTGCTGCTCTTGTAGAGGACCCAAGTTCGGTTCCCAGCACCCACTTGGTGGGAACCGAACAACCATCCATAACTCCAGTTCCAGGGGATCCAAGGCCCTCTTCTGACCTCTGTGGGCACTGCATAACATAGGTGTACTTACATATATGCAGGCAATACACTCATACACATAAAATAAAAATTATAAAAAGGAAAAATGCAGTTATGGACAACATTCCACTGAAAAAGAAAATACCTGCAGAGGAATTTGAATTTCCAGTACAAGGAAGCTCAGGGACTTCTGAGACTCTGTAGGAAGAGGGGATGCCTCCTAGGTGCAGGTGAGATAAGGCCAAAGGCCACTGGAAAAGGATCAATCAGGTGGTCCCAGCACCCACATGGTGGCTCACAACAGTCCTTCCTTAACACTAGTTCCAGGGAATCTGATGCTCTCTTCTGGCCTTGGTGGGCATTGCATGACATGAATTCATGTACACGCAGGCAAAACATAAGATAAAAATAAATAAAAATTTAGAATATCTTTGAAAAGTATTCTAGGCCTAGGCCCCCTCTGTGGGTCAGTTAGAAGCACATGGAAGAGCCCAGGAGGAAGAGATGCTCGTGTGGGTTTTCTAGACTGCTGGCTGCAGCAGGGCTTTTAGTGACCCCTGGCTTTCACAGCCTGGCTGCTTGCCTCCCAGGCCTTTCCCTCGCTGTCCTCTTTTGCCTTACATGCGTGGCCAGCTTCCTCATCTCGCTCCATCCACACCTCTCCTTCTGAATGGGAGCCCTTTCCCTCCTCCCGGCCACAGCCACCCGGTCCCTCCTGTTTCAGCTCCTGACACCTCCTTCCTTCAGGCAGCAGTTTAGGGTGGGTAACCCACAGCACCCTGCAAGTGCTCCCAGCATGCTGCTTTGCCCAGTGACGTCCTCTCCCTTACTGGTCAGTGAGCAACTCACAGACCAATCTGGTCCATGAGGCAGCCAATGAATAAGTGGGGCCGGTGTAGGCAGAGGGAGGAGTACATACTGCCTGATGAGCGGCTGGACTGTGGGAGGGGGTAGGGGACTCTGGGGCCTTTCTCTCCACCTGTATCTGTCTTTCCTTGGCCATCTCCTTGACCACTCTGCTCCACCTGGCAGGGAATGTGACATGTGAGGCCCCCTCTGCCCCTCTGGGGGCTTCCATCAGCCGCCGGGCTACATGCTTCCAGTGAGCCTGCGTGCAGAAGGCAGAGGCAGTGTATCCAAGAACAGGTGGCTCCCTGCATGGCTGGGGGAGGAGAAAGGAATTCTTAGGCACAGGGGAGGGCTGAGGGCTTCACAGGTACAGGATGACCACTAAATGCCTGGCAGAGTCTTCACCTCCTGTGTATGCAAATGCCATACCGGGCACCTAGCCAGGTGCAGGGTGGGGGAGGGGAGGTGGTAGGGTGTGTGGATGATTGATAGCTCCAGGGAGTGCATTCTCCATGGGATCTAGGGATCTGAACTCAGATCCTTGTGTTTGTGCAGGAAATGCTCTTTCTCTCTAAGCCTCTAAGCCGTCTCCCCTGCCCGAGGAGGGTTGAAGGAGGCTGGGAGCTAGGCAGGCACCAATCTGTCTTATGTGTTCTCCATGGTAGTCCCTCTGTGTGTAAAGATGCTCTGTTCACAGGAGGTCACTAGCCGCTAACCACCAGCTCAGAGCTCCTGAGCACCGGCAGGCAGGAGTCCCCATCCATCATCCTCAGGGGGCATTTGTCTTTATAGACCTGGAAAATGAGATGGCTTGCCCAAGCTCACATGGTTAGTGGGCGGCCATCTCCAGATTCACTCCAGGCCCGTATGACCTGCAGGCCGAGCCCTCACTGCTTTTCAGAACGTCAAGGCAGTGTTGTAGGAAGGAGGGACGAGCCCTTCCTTCCAATCCTGGGTCCTGCTGGAGCAGTCTCCTTGGAATTCTTGTTTCTTGTGCCCTGGAGTTTTCTCTGCCTCCGTATGTTAAAAAGAAAGAAAACAATTTAACGACAACAACACAGTGAAACTTAGATCATTTTGAAAAAATACAAAAAAGTCTGACTTATGTGAAATTTAATTTAATTTATTTTTATACCAGCAGCTGTCAGTTCAAAGAACAACAACAAAGTAGCCATCTGTGCTTAATTTCATCAATCCACTGTCGATGGTCACGTGAGCCTGGCTTTTGGACTGAGGCAGAGCACGTGGCCACATCTCAGCCCTCCCCTGCCTCCCAGGCCTCTGTCCAGGTGAGAAGGGGAGCTGGTGACCAGATTTGGGGTGGAGGGCTCTGCGTGAAGTGGAGGGGCAGAGCAGCGGCCACACCAGGAAGAACTCAGCACTGAAAGGAAAAGCAGGCTTTCAGACACAGTAATCCCAGCCACCATTTGCTTAGTTCTACTTTATGCCCTGGGTGAGCATTTGAATCCTGTTGAACAGGTGGGGAAACTGAGTCTCAAAAGGGTTCCCTCATCCAAGTAGACAGATTCACACGCTGGTTTGTTCTATCCCCTCAAACACACATTCTTCTGGATACACTGTGTGGTCCCCTGAGCTTAAAGGTGTGATTAAAACAAAACAAAACCAAAAAACACAAAAACTTGTGGGACCAGGGCATTCCTGTACACTGGAGCTTGTGAAAATCGAGGGAGACCCAGCCAAGGTTTGCGGTGACACACACCGTAATCCTAGCCCAAGAGAGGATCAAGAATGTACGTTCGTCTTTGGCCACACAGGAGCCTGCATGGACCCTGTCTCCAAAAATCCATCCCTAACTTCAGTTCCAGGGGATCAGATGTTCTTTCCTGGCCTCTGTGAGCATTGCAGGCACATGGTATGCTTATATATATGGAGACAAATAAAATACACATACAGGGCTGGAGAGATGGCCTAGCGGTTAAGAGCACCCACTGCTCTTGCAGATGACCCGGGTTCGATCTCCAGCACCCACATGGCGGCTGAGAACCGTCTTTGGCTCCAGTTCCAGGGGAATCCGACACCCTCTTCTGACCTCCGCAGCATTGCACGACACGGGTGCACAAACCTACATGCAGACAGTACATTCATACATATACAAAATAAATAAAATTATAAAAAAGACTTACTGTTTAAAAAAAATACACATACAATAAAAAGAAACAAAAGTTTAAAATTCCAGGGCGGGGGCAAACATCAATGAAGTGGGGAAGGAAGGGAATTCTTCTAGCAACAGTCAAAACTTATTTTCTGGATTAGCTGCACACAGCACACTGGTGGCCTCTTTTGCTACCTAAGGCTGGCACCCTTCGGGCTTCCTTTCCATGGCAGAGCTCTGCAAGGCACCTCTCTGATAAAAGCGTGTTGCCATGCTTTCCAGTGTACATGCCTGAGTCCCGGGCTCAGTTGACTTGTAAAGAACCTGACAGAGATGGCGGGGCAGGACCATCTTAAACAATGCTCAGGGCCTTGGAACACTGTGCTACAGGTGCAGGGCTGACCTCAGGTCTCAGCCATGCCTCCTTGCAGACTGAGACATGGGTCCAAGAAGCTCACACAAGGTCAGCCATAGGACCTGCCTGGAGGGCAGGTTGTGCCACGGGAGCCTGTCCTGTCCTCTCATGGGGGCGGGGGGGGGGGCTATGTCTTCAGAGTTCTCTGCAGTTCTGTTGTTTGGGGAATCAAGGCATGAACCCTGAGTTTGAGTTGCTCCCTTTTCATGGTAGCACTGGGGAGGATGTGAGCTGGGTAGAGCTGTCAGTAGAAGACCCCAGGGCTCAGCAGGATCTCAAGAGCCTCCAGGAAGGATGCCTGGCAAACCCCAGCACCGGTTACTGTATGGAATGAAAAGAAGTAAGAGGGAGCGAGTCCGAGCCATTAAAACACAGATCAAGAAAGTCACATTTTTCGATTTGCCATATTAAAGAGAAGGGGGGAAGCTCGCCAATTGGCTTGTCATCTTCTCATTAAATAACAGATGGCGGCTGAGTCACTGCTCCCGACAGTCGGGACGCTGCTGGTCTGCTGGCTCCCTCGCTGGGGCCCAGCCACTCAGGATGAGGGGACCTGTGGGGGGCAGAGGAGGAGGAGGAGGCCTCCCCTCCCCCACCCCTCTATCCAGCCTCATTCCCTTCTCCCCAATATGCCAGTTCTGAAAATCTAAACAGCCCACCCATTCTTCTATTGTTCACTCGAATGCCCTGGGCTAGGGGGCAACAGGCCCTGCACCACAGGGGCCAGGCCTGAAGAGGAAGTCCATGGGAGACCATGGCATGAGGTCACGCTTGTAGAAGAGCATGTCCAGAGGAGCTGGACCAGGCTCAGTACACAACTTGGGCTGGGGCTTCTCCTCTCTAGGGACCCTGAGTTGCCACCTCCTACCAACTTTTCCTCTACCTTGGGCACCTGCCGCCTGCGGCTCCTCCTGTGGCTGTGGTCCAGTAGTGGTGACTTTTGTGGCTGGCAGGCATTCAATCACTTATCTCTTGTCTGGACTGCTGGATCTCATCATTGTTATTTTGGGGGACCAAATACAGACCTCGGTGGTATGGTCATGTCCTGTTGGTCACATGCCCTGTCATTGTGGGGCTTGTGGTTGCCTGACACCCACCTTTAGGCACTGGCTGTGGCTGAGCGTTCCCCGGGCACACAGTGGGCAGGGGAGGAGGGTTGTTAGGATTGGCTGCTGACTTTGAATAAGGTCATTTTATTTCTATGTGTGCATGTGTGTGTGTGTGTGTGTGTGTGTGTGTGTGTGTACACTGCAGGCACATGCGCATGTGTGGAGATCAGAAGATAACCTTTGGTACTATTCCTCAGAAAAAACATCCATCTCTTCTAGACAGGGTCCCACATCAGTTTAGAGAGAGCCAATTAGGTTAGACTGGCTGCCAATGAGCCCCTGAATGCCCCTGTCCTAGTCTGCCCAATGCTGAGATTTCGGGCATGTGCCATCACTCTAGGCGTTTGTTTGTACCTGGGTTCTGAGGATGGAACCTGGGTCTTCACTCTTGTGAGGACAGTGGTGTCTCCTCAGACTCCATGTGATGAAGGCCTCATCTCTGCAGGACGTGAAGCTCTGCTGTCACCACAAAGCCCTAATGCTGGCATCTGCCCAATTCAGGATGAAGTTCTGCATGGTGCTGGCTCAATTAATCAGGCAGTGCCTCTTACCCTGGCACAGACCTGAGAACAGTCAGCCTCAGAGAATCAACTTCAGCTTTGTAGGCTCGGGATCTAATTTATCAGAACTTCATTTTTTAGCATGGGAACTAATGACTAGTTTTAACTGTTAATCTGACAGTCTGGAGTCCCCTGGGAGGAGGTGTCAATGGGGCACTGTCTAGATCATGGTGACCCATGGGGACGTCCATGGGGGTTGTCTTGATTACATTAACTGAAGTGGGAATACCCAGCCTAAAGTGGGTGGCAGCGGTCCCTGAGTTTGGGTCCTGGATTGTGTAAGAATGGAGAAGTTGAGCTGAGCATTAACATGCAAGTGTTCATTCTCTGTGCTCTTGACTGTGGATGTGCTGTAACTAGCCATCTTGAGTCCCAGCCTTGACTGCCCTACATGATGGGCCATCACCTGGAACTGTGAGCTCAAATAGCTCTTCCTTCCATAAGCTGCCATTTGTCAGTGTATTTTTAAATGCACGGCAACAGGAATGAAACAGAACAGAAAACACGGCTTTTAAATCAGCAGTTTCTTAGTCCATGCCTGAGTTGAGATGGGCTCTGTAGCATGGGAGCCTGGCACACTGCTCCCCAGGCCCTTCTACCTGGGTGTGGGAGAGTGAGGTCAGGAACCTGGCCACCAGGTGGCCTGCAGGGCTGGCCCAGTGCATGTGGGTTGGCTGGTTTTGATCCATGAGCTCCCAGGGCCTAAGCACTCCAGAGAGTGGGGGGTGAATATCTGGGTCACCAGACTCCCTGCTTATGCTGGACGGTGAGACCTGGGGACAGTGTTGCTGTTTTTACATGATATAGTTCTGTTCCTAGCACAGCAGGGCATATGTCTGATATTGTCTGTCTTCAGTTGGAAATGGGATGGCCTCACTCAACACCCCCACTACCCGAGAGTTCCTGTTGGACCCGAAACTCCAAGCTGCCTACCCCAACCTTCTTCACTGTAGGATAAATTATGAAATTCTTTGCATTTTTCTTAGGGAACATCTGGTCTGGTTGAACTTCAGCCCCTGATAATGGGCGCCAAGGTCTTCTTCCTGTCTACCCTCGCTGGCTCGTATTTTCCACCTGTTTGAAATCAATAGTCATGGGTATAAATTGTAAAGTGTCCTCTCCCTGCCCATGGGCCGGCTTCCTCCAGACACCTTCTCCGTGCAAGTGTCTGTGTGCTAGTGAGTGGGACGGCTACATGTCCTGCTGGCTGTGACTACACAGTGATTTTTGCAATCTCAGCTACCCACCCCTAGTTTCCCAGCATCCTCTGTCACCTGGACGTCCGACAGACACCTTCGATTTACCGTGTCCACTCCCACGTCTGCTCCTCGGAGCTTTCCGAGATGGTCCCCGATGCCTTCTTGAGCGGCTCGGCCCTGAAGGTTATGCGTCTATAGTCCCCTCTACTGCTTCCTCCGGGGTCTCCCCTCCCCCACCACTGCTGGCAAAGATGTTGAAAGGACTCTTTGATTCCCATGTCCCCAGTGTGTCTATCAGCTGTGCTGCAGGTGGTCACGAGAGTCGTCTTCCTGTGGTGCAAATCTAATAATGTCGCCCCGGCTGGCTGTCCTTTGCCCTAGAGATGGAGCCCTTGCTTGGAGGCAGCTCACCAAGCCCCCCAGCCTGGGGCAGCCCTTTCTCCTGCCTGATCCCTGCTTGGCATCTCACCCGTGGGAAGCAGTCTTCCCCGTTCTGGTTAGGAATGTCCTTTCTGCCTTCTTGGATTTGAGAGACCTCAGCAGCTTCCCTCAGGCTGGAATGTCACTTCTGTGCCTCGTAAGAGTGTCCGTTACAGTAGCTTTTCCCTGGTCCAAGTTTTGCTTTCCCAAGTTTCATATACACAACGACCATGCGGAAATATTAAATGGAAAACTGCAGAAATTAGCAATGTGAATTGTGCACCAATGAACTCTTACATGGATCTGTTCCAACCTGCTGGGACATGAACAATCCCTTGGTTCAGTGTATCCATGCTGTGTGCACTACCTACCCAGCAGCATCACGGCTGGATGGTGCAGGGTAGCCGGGAGCAGATGGTCCTCCTTCAGTGTACTGCCAGGCGGTCCATGGTAGTCCAGCCACATCCCTGTATCGTTCCCCTCCCCTCAGCTCATGATGCAGACACAATATCATTGTGTATCATGCAAGGAATCATAGTCCAGTTGGATATCTGGAAAGTAAGAGTCCTCGTTTGCCTGACATTTATTACACTACGTTGTTCCATTGTTCTGTTGTAGTTGTAGTTACTGTTAATGTCTTTCTGTACCTTATTTATGAGTTAAACTTTATCATCTATATGTATCAGAATCCCCCAAGTATATAAAGACTTTGGTACAGTCAGCAGGTTCAGGCCTCTGCTTGGGGTCTTGGAGTTTGTCTCCCACAGGTAAGGGGGTAAAACTATATTTTTCTACCATCTTTCAGTAAGGAGTCCACCAAAGGCTGTGCTCTAGGCTTCCTTGTGGGCTATGGGAAGAAGAACCCCTCCCAGCTTCCTCTGCATCTGTGAAGATGTGACCCCTTCTCCCCAGGAAGACCTGGGGAGCAACGTAGGACACTTCTAGTTGAAGAGCCAAGACATGGCTCCCCAACTCTTTGCCCTTCCTTGAGTTTGATGCCAACACATGTAAGATACTGGTGTGGCAGTGGAACCCCAAGGTGGCAGGAGTCTGTGGTCTTACTTGTCAAGCTCCAGGTTCAATAAGAGACCCTTGCTCAAAATACAAGGCCCAGAACTAGAGAGGAAGACACCTGACCTTGACCTCTGACCTCCACATACCTGTACACATGTGTGTGCACACAAATGCTCTGGCTTTATAGTTTCTACTCTGGTTCCAGCAACAGCTGATGTTACCCCAAACCAAGTGTCACCAAGTCGCAGCCCACCAGCCGAACCAGCTCACACCTGCCTTTTAACATCAAGCTTTATTGGAATGAACAGGTGCTGCTGTCACACTGTGATGGCAAAGCTGAATAGCTATGACAGAGATGTGTGACCTTCAAAGACGAAAATATTCATTTGATAGGAAGTGCTTACCAACCAGGGCTTACAGCAGGCTTTCTGTATCACCTAGGGCTGGACTCCTTTCCTCTGCTCGGACCTTGACAGTAGGGCTGTCTCACTCATTTGTATGAAGCTCTTGGGTCAAAATGGTTTTCAGTCTCTGAAAACTGTTGCTTTGATTGGAGAGCTGTTGTTGAGTAATTTAGGGGTCAAGGTTAATGTCCACTGGCAACTTGATTAGATTAAGAAAAGCCCAGGGCATTAATGAGGGTGTATCTTTGAAGCGATTGACTGAAGAGGGGAGATCTGCCCTGAATGTAAGTAGTACCATCTCTTGGGTTGGAACCCTGGGCTGAATAAAAAGGGAAAAACAGAAATCCAGCCGAGTGCCAGTAGTCTTTCCTCTCTGCTTGGTGTTGTGTGAGCTGTGAGCAAGCAGTCTCGTAGACCCCCAGGAAACCCTTCCTTCTGTTCTTAGTGTTGTGTGAGTTGTGAGCAAGCAGTCTCGTAGACCCTCAGGAAACCCTTCCTTCTGTTTCTTCTCTTCAGGTATTGGGTCATAGCAAGGAGAAAAATAACTCAATACATTATGAAAAAAACAAAAGTCATTCATTCAGACCGACTAGCTTAGGACTGGTGGCAACATAAAGGAAAGCTGTCCCTAGGATACTGCTGTAGGCAAAGCTACCGACAGTGGAACTGGCCTCTGTCACCTCCACCTCTGAGCTGTCTTAAGAATGTCACAGGTTCTCAGCACCCAGAGTCAGTGGTCAGGATCCCCAAGAGATGCAGGATGACCTGCAGAGGTGGTGGCGGTGGCAGGTAGTAGGCACACACTGGCACCTCTTAGCTGGGGCAATGGCAGGCAGGTGTCTGTATAAAGTGGAAAGGGCTGGCCTAGAGAGCAAACAGGGGCTGGAGAGATGGCTCAGCAGTTAAGAGCACCAGCTGCTCTTGCAGAGGACCCTGGTTCGATTCCCAGCACCCGCATGGCAGCTAACGACTGTCCATAATTTCAGTTCCAGGGGAATCCGACCCCTCTTCTGACTCCATGGGCATTGCATGACACGGGCACACTTGCACACATTCAGGTGATACACTCATACACATAAAAAATAAAAGTAACAAATAAAATATTAAAAAAGAGCAAAGAGGGAGGACAGCCAGTGACTGGTCAATGGATATTGTTTTTGCACGTGAGCTCATATTAGACTACCCTGGGGATCTCCAAAGTATTTGAGCTGGGATGTGTGTGCATGTGGGGCGACTCCGCAGGGGCCTATGGACTAGCATGAGCAGGTTGGAACAAGAATCAGTAGGCTGGAACCCAGCTGATCACTAAACGAATGCATCAGTGGTGCTGGAGGCAACTGTGAGAGCTTTCACAGGGCATCTTGGGGTGCAGGGAAGAAGTGGGAACATTTTCTGATCTGAGAGTCTGGCAGGGGTTTACACTTGGACGAAGCTCAGCTAGTCCCTTCATCTGAATCCATCCCTACCCCCACCAGCTACCCCATATCTATTTTTTCTATTAAACACAGTACAATATCTGATATGCTATCTCGTATTTTTAACCAAAGATGCAGGCAATGGCTAGTGGGTGCCTGGGTGTTGTCACCAGACTGAAAGACAGAAGGAAAAGTCATGTTTTTTTTTAGTTGGTCCATGTGGCTGGGACATAGGCTAAAACCTAATAGCCACTCAGCCTCTGGGAGCGTGAGATAATTCCCTGGCCCCAGTGTTTGTTGCCAGTTAGTCTGATGCGGAGGCCTTGCAGGGCAAAGGGCAGAGTTCCTGGGATGAAAACAGGGGCTCCTGGTGACTCCGCATGGGACCGAGGAGTTGAAAGAAAAAGAATGAAGCAGGGCCTGGAGCTTCAGGGGTCGGGTGATGAAGACGTGTCCGTCCGCTCCTGCGCCTGTCTCCTTGGACCCATTCCCAGGCTCTACCCAGCTTGTACCCACCTTTTAACACTGTGACCTGACTTTGCCTTCTACAAGTTCACACCCAAGAACTCATGATCGAGTTGCAGAAAAAATAAATCACAAACCCTCACTGTTTTCAATAAGCTTATGATTTTGCGTTGGGCTGTATCCAGGGCTATCCTTGGGTACTTGTAGCCTGTGGGCCTCAGGCTGGATGTGCCAGCATCAGTTTTCCCTATTCATGATACGCTTTGGGGACAAACCTTACCGTGTCCCTGGAACACAAAGCCCAGACTTCTCCACCAGTCAGTGCTGCTTCCTTCTCTGTCTTCTGGGATCCTTTGGCCACCTCTGTCTTCATGTGGCTTCTCCATCTAGCCCTACCCCCATCTGCTCCTGTGGTTGGGCTGCCTGACCCTCAAATTGACTTTCTGATCCTCAGTACATCCCCACACCTGGTCCACCCTGGTTTCTTCATCCATATCCCATCCCAGATCACCTGGGATCTCTCCCTTACCTGGTGACAGGGTTGACGATCCATCTGCCTGCCCACCTTTGCAGAACTGACAGGCTTACTGAGAGTTCCACTGCCATCATGTCAATCCCCATCAAACTCCTTGCGATGATATCAAATGTTATGAAACCCTACAAAATCCGATCATGTTCTCTAGGGTCCTGTTCCTCTCCTCTGTACTTGACCTGGAGTCACACTTGCTTCTGTGTTTGGGAAGTGACTGGCCATGTCTGCATTCATGCAGCTTGCCCTGTGCTTAATTAAGGTACTGGGGGCTCCAGGGATGGGCAAGACTCCTGGTGTGACAGACATAAAGAGTGCCTCCACGTCTTTCTGTTTCATTTCTAAACCCATAAATACTTTTTAATATGGTCAGACATCCTCCCCATTTCTGCTTAGGATCCATTGAGCATGATTGATTTAAACACTCAGAGATGCATGTCTAGTGTGAGTCCTAACATGCTAAGGAGATGTGTGAATGCTGGGCTTGGTCTGTGTCCTGAAGCCAAAGCTCCTCTCTAGTGGAGAGTCCTGAATGGAAAGGTGAAGAGTATGAACTGTGATGTACCTGCCATGTCAACTCCTTCCACTGGCCTCGACTTCCATCCTAGACACAGGAAGAGACAGGGCCCTAAGCTTTGGCTCCTGGAAGGGTAATTTGAGGCTCTGAGTACCCATGATACACACACAGAGCCTGGCTGTACTGGGTACAGGTAAGGACAGAAAGACATGACAAGACAAACCAAGATGGAATCTGCCTCAAGTTCGAGGAGAGGGCAGGAAGTTCCATCCAAGGAGGCAGATCCCATGGAGGCACTTTATGTCTGTCACACCAGGAGTCTTGCCCTTCCCTGGAGCCCCCAGTACCTTAGTTAAGCATAGGGCAAGCTGCACGAATGCAGACATGGCCAGTCACTTCCCAGACACAGAAGCAGTGTGACTCCAGGTCAAGTGCAGAGCAGAGGAAATGTGAAGTCTTCCAAGTCTGTCCTGGGGGCCAGGGACAGAGCTGGAAATGTGGATGTGTATGGAGGACTCCACTCCGGTACCCAAGGCCCTACCCTGGACACCCAAGAAGTCTCAGGCAGGTCATCTAATGTCCAAGAATCCATCCGCAGCCTCCTAAACTCTTGTCCAACGTAAACCGTACCTGTCTGTGCCATCCCTCCCTGCTCCCAGCTCTGCCCCATCCTCTTCCTAGGATCTGTCCTTGAGCAGGGGCAGAGGAGGAGGGAACAAGGTTGGAGAAGAGGCTGAGGAAGGAATGGTTTGGGGTGAGATGACCATCTGGGTGCTTGGGCACTTACAGAATAATAGTTGTTTTATATCATTTGATTAATAAAAAGTGGAAAAATAAAAAACTAAATCTAAAGAAATATATATTAGGTTGGTTCATATGAAAAAGCAAATACAACCATATACAGTAAATAGATCCCAATCTAAGGCAAAAGACCATTTTAATAGACTAAAAGCATATCTTAAAAACTCAAACTTAGCCAGGCGTGGTGGCGCATGCCTTTAATCCTAGCACTTGGGAGGCAGAGGCAGGCGGATCTTAGTGAGTTCAAGGCCAGCCTGGTCTACAGAGCAAATTCCAGGACAGCTGGGACTACAGGGAGACCCTGTCTCAAAAAGACCCCCCCCCCAAAATAAAACAAAAAACGAAAAAACCCCTCAAACTTTCGGGCGGCTGGAGAGATGGCTCAGCAGTTAAGTGCACTGACTGCTCTTGCAGAGAACCTGGGTTCGATTCCCAACACCCACATGGAGGCTAAGAATCGTCTTTAACTCCAGTTCCAGGGGAATCCGACGCCCTCTTCTGACCTCTGCAGCATTGCATGACATGGGTGCACCAACCTACATGCATACAGTACACTGTGTACCAACCAACATGCAGAGAGTACACTCATACAAATAAAAAAATAAAAAAATAAAAAAATCTCAGTTTCTTTTTACAAAGCGTTTATTTTTAATTAATTAATTAAAAATCTTTTTGGTCTTTTTGAGATAGGATCTCCATTTAGTCCCAGCTGGCCTGGAGCTTGCTAGGTAGACCAGGGTGGCCTTGAACTCACAGAGATCCACCTGCCTCTGCCTCCCGAGTGCTGAGATTAAAGGTGTGCACCACCAGGCCCGGCCAGGGCTTATTTTTTAAATTTTATTATCTACATCTATGTATATGTACCATGTGCATGCGATGTACTCAGAGGGCATTGGATCCCCTGGAGCTGGAGTTAGAGGTAGTTGTGCACCCCATGTGGGTGCTAGGAACTGAACCCAGCTCTTCTTCAAGAGTAAGTGCTCTTAACCACTGAGCCATCTCTCCAGCTCCCACTCAAACTTTCTAAGCCAAATTATTAGACATATTTGGAGTAACAAAAGTTCAGTGTAGGGGCTGGAGAGATGGCCTAGTGTTTAAGAGTGCCGACCGCTCTTACAGAGGACCCGGGTTCGATCCCCAGCACCCACATGGCGGCCAAGAACCGTCTGAAACTCCGATTCCAGGAGAACTCCAGTTCCAGGGAATCTGACACCCTCTTCTGACTTTTGAGGCAATGCACAACACGGGTGCACAAACTTGAATGCAGACAGTACATTCATACACGTACAGAAATAAATAAAATTAATAAAAAATTAAAACAATTCAGTGTAAGATGAGTTTGAATGTTATCATTTTAAGCAAAGAGAGTTCAATCGATAAGAAAGTTGTGACTGGGTCTTTAATCCCAGCACTTGGGAGGCATAAGTGTGCAGACCTCTGTGAGACTGAGGCCAGCCTGATCTACGTAGTGAGTTCAGGCAAGCTAGGACCACAGGGAGAACCTGTCTAAAAAAGAAAGAAAGAGAAAGAAAAAAAAGTGTTGCCCATTGCAGTAACATAACTGATACGGTGTCCGTTTTTGTAGATGCAAAGAAAGAATATACCTTATTTTTTGTATCTATTACATTGAACAGAACCAAAGACATATGAGGTCACAAAATCTTGTTAAAAAAATATAAATTTCACAGAACACACATCTCATCTAAATTAAATTAAACTATGAGTAACTAAATTATAACAGTTTTGTGTGTGTGTGTGTGTGTGTGTGTGTGTTTGAGGCAGGCTCTCTCTTTAGTCCCAGCTGGCCTGGAGCTCACTCTGTAGACCAGGCTGACCTTGAATTCACCGATCATAGAGATCCACCTGGCTCTGCCTCCAAAGTGCTGGGATTAAAGGCATGTGCCACCATGCCCGGCTATAACAGTTTTCTTAATGGCTATTGGAGCTTAGAACAAAATACAGCTTATAAAGTATTTGTAAAGTAACGAAAATAAAAATAGTACGTGTCATAAGAATAAAGCCGTATTCTTCAAGGCAGATTCATAGTATTAAATACACTGTTTATCAGCAGAGAAAGCCAAGACATGTATTACTTAAGTGTTTAAGTCAATAACTTAGAAGAGGAAGAGAAAGCAATCCCAATAAAATAAAATGATGAAGTCTAACTTGGTGTAACGGGAGACCGTTGACAATGCAAATTGATTATAAAACTATAGAAACATCAATAACCTGGTGACTCCAGTTCATTTAGATTTTTATTTTAACTTTTGGAGACAGGTGTCATATAGCTCAGGCTGGCCTTTGAACCTCTGACCCTTCCGTCCCTGGCTTTCTGTTTCAGTTAAATACAAACCTACAGCTAGAGCTGGAGAAATGAGCGAATGTTGGAAGGAACTGGCTTCTCTTCTAGAAGAAGAGTTTAGTTCCCAGCACCCACATGGCAGCTCACAACTGCCTGTAACTCCAGGTCCAGGAAATTCGATGCTCTCTTCTGGCCTTTATAGGCAGCAAGAGAGCATCGAATTTCCTGGAGCAATATATGTGCGCGCACGCACACACACACACACACACACACACACACACACACACGTATGGTTTCTTTCTCTATATAGTTATATAAAATATGACTCAATAGAAAGAGACCAAGCTACACAAACAGGAGCTGCAGAGAAGCAGTGGGAAAACTGCTTGTTGCACAGGCATGAGGACCCAAGTTCAAATCCCCAGCACCCGAGTAAAAACTGGGGATCTGTAACCCCAGTGCTGGTGCATGTGTCAGTGTCAAAGACAACCAGATACATGGAGTTCACTGGCTAGCTAGTATATACTCTCACACATGTACACATATACATGAACACACACCCACACATATAATCTATCAAATCTAACCTGAAAATAAAATGATTGACTTCTCTCAGTTATGAACCGACACGCAAAATACTAAATGCAATAGAATTCACATTGAAAAGCATATTGATTCATTACAGTAGCGGACTTTGAGAAATGTAAGAATGTTTGAGGCTAGAGAGATGGCTCAGGGGTTAAGAGTGCTGACTGCTCTTGTAGAGGACCTGGGTTCGATTCTCAGCACCCACATGGTGGCTAAGAACAGTCTTTAAACTGGATACGGTGGTGCACGCTTTTAATCATAGCACTCAGGAGGCAGAGGCAGGTGGATCTCTCTGAGTTCAAGGCCAGCCTGGTCTACAGAGTGAGTTCCAGAACAGCTGGGGCTATAGGGAGACCCTGTCTCAAAAAGACAAAAAAAAAAAAAAAAAAAAAAAAAGAACGTTTGTTATTAAGGGAATCACATCGATAGAATTTGTAAGGTAAAACATGACTTTCTCTTTTTAAATGTATTTATTTTATTTTTTATGTGTATGAATGTACTGTCTGCATGTAGGTTGGTGCACCCGTGTTGTGCAATGCCGTGGAGGTCAGAAGAGGGCATCAGATTCCCCTGGAACTGCAGTTAAAGATGGTTCTTAGCCACCATGTGGGTGTGGGAATCAAACCCAGGTCCTCTGCAAGAGCAGTCGGCACTCTTAGCCACTGAGCCATCTCTCCAGCCCCAAAGCATGACTTCCTCAATGGGTGCTCATCAGCCTTAGGTCAAAGTGAACATTCCCATCCTCAAATGATACTAGCTCACATAAGACGGTGCTCTTTCTGCGTGCAGACCACTATGCCAGATATGTGAACGTGTGGACACACACCCATACCAGTGTAGAGGTACCTTTGGCACTGGGCTGACCCTTTCACTCTGTGGGACTCTGGGTCCTGTCCCCAGGACCTTATGTAACTGATCAGCTGTTTCCCTCTTCTGCATTCTCTTCCTCCCTTCTCCTCCTATCTGTCTCCTTCCCACTAATATTTAAATAAACTTAAGAACTTACCTCTCCTTGACCCCTCCATCCTCCATCCTGAGCCCCCCTCTTTGTCTTGCCTTTTATAGTGGGACTTGAGTTTTCACCCTTCCAGAGGTTCCAAAAGCTGCCTGTCCATCCCTCTGAAGGCTTACCAGTTATAGCACATATTGAATGATGCTCCCCAGGGCCCAGGCTCCATCCTGTGAGCCTGCAGGACAAAGGAGTGTGTGTGAGCTCTGGGGAGCTGGAACCTTGCTAACCCAGATGTCCCCCAGTATGCAGATTCAATGAAGGGGGCTGGTGAGCTTTCCTGCCTTGGTCTCTAGCTAGCCAGTCATCTTCCTTGGTGGC
Source organism: Rhizomys pruinosus (assembly GCA_009823505.1). Lineage (NCBI taxonomy): Eukaryota > Metazoa > Chordata > Mammalia > Rodentia > Spalacidae > Rhizomys > Rhizomys pruinosus. The sequence goes on along the minus strand of VZQC01007020.1, from coordinate 382,167 downwards.
CAGTCTGTTCCTGCTAGTGACTCAGGGACCCAGGTTTCTCCTTCCACTCTGTTTTTAATGACACACTCTCTCCTGTTTAGCTGGTGTGTCTCTTGCCTACCTACAAAGCCTGGGCATTGCCAGGCAGGGTCAGTATATTTATTATAGCTCATGTTGTAGGGGACAAGATCGAACTCAGAAGTGCTCAACATCAGAGTAGCACATACTCATCTCATGAGTAGACGTGGGACCAGAATGCAGTGCTGGGTCCTGCGGCTTCCTTCTAATCCCGCTGCCACCCGGGGGTGCCATCTTCACAGGTCTGCCGTGCTGCCTTCCTGCACTCAGGGTTGAAGGAGCCTGGCAGCAGGTGCCTTCCTTACATCAGAGGCTCAGAAAGTCTCCTTGCTTTCTGCAACTCTCTTCCTTCCCTCCCTGGAGTGTTTCCAGCTTTGCATTCGGGGTCCTGCCAAGAACCTTTCAAATGTTCCCCTAAGAAAAGGCCAGACCTGCTCAGTGGGCTCCAAGGCTGGCCAGATCCCACCCTCTAACATGCTGCATAGAAATAAAACATGGAGATGACAAGCAGCTTGGAGAAGTTGAAATGTCAGCGCGACACCCTGAGTCTCCTGCGAGCATGGAACTCGGAGCTGGTAAAGGTTGCCCAGAAAGCAAACTGTTAGATGGGAGCGAGGGAGGTTCCTCGTCTGGGTGCTCCAAGCCAGGCACTCCAGAAGAAAGGGTTTCCTTGCCAGGAGCCCACCTGACTCCGGCAAGCTGGTACCAAGTGCCAAAAGACTCACTCCACCTCCCCACAAGGCTGCAGCCTGGCCAAGCCACTTGTAGCTCCTGGAAGCTCTTGTCCTCACCTCTGGGGACCTTCCTGATGGTCTCCTGTCCTCCCTCTGTCAGACCGTGGATGCCATTCCCTCTCCTGCTGACCTCCAGCTCCTCAAGGGTGAAATGGCCTCTTGTGTCTCTATGACAGGGGCCTTGCTGAGTGCAAGAGCGGCTCCTTTAATCCTTGCAAAGGGAGCAAACCACACTTCTGGGGGCTCTACATTCCTGGTGTGTCTGAGGTCACATCTGTGTGTCCTTCTGCACCGCCCTCTGACAACCATCTCTGTCTAGGCATCAAAGCAAGGATGGGGACATGGAAAGAGAACAGAGCTCTGCGTGCTCCCCAGATGTACTGTCTCGTGGTCTGACACTCATCGTTTGAGGCATGGCAGCAGAGGGGGCACCAGGGTCTATTCCACGAGGGTCTATTCCATGAGAGTCTATTCCACGAGGGTCTACACCTGAATCCCTCCACTACTTAGGGCACTGTCGTGAAAGCCTAGGCTCCTCTTTCCGTCTCCTCTCAGATTTGCTTCATTAAGTGCCCAGCCTTGACCTGGCCACATCTGAGCCACCTGTCCTCAGCTCCCAGGAGCTGGAGGCTTGGGCTCTGTTGACCTCACAGAACATCCACTCACAAGCACAGGCTCACTGGGTGTGTGCGTGTGTGTGCACGCACCTGCATGTCATGTGCACAAGGACCTGGGTGGACAAGTCCCATGTAGATGCAACGGCACTGAGAGCATCTCCAGCAGGCAGATGAAGGCCTTGGGGCCCTTGCTGGCATCGCCACCCACCTTTCCTCTTTTATGCGTTTGGGCCTTGCTGGCCATGTCTGGAAACTGGAGCAGCAGCCTCAGTCTTAGGGCTGGAGAGTGACGAACTGTGAAAACAGCTAGCACGGAGGGCCATGGCTTCCACATTCTTCTTGGAGACCCAAAGTTTGGTGGGTTGTTTGGGTCGGGGCAGGGTATGCAGAAGCTCTCTCCCTCGCTGATGGTCTCCCCGCAATGACAGGGCCGTGGTTGTTTTGCAGGCAGTGTGGTAGCCCTGTGGCAAGCTATTCACAGGTTGGTTACTTTTGCTCCTGAATGCAGCTGGAAGTTGCAACGAGCTTTCTTTAGATTCTTCCCCTGTGAGTTTCCCATCCCACAAGTAGGTGAGGGCATGGATGGGCAGTAAAGGAGAGTAGATTGTCTAAAGTCTTATGGGACTAGAACTTGAAACCCAGGTCTGTCCAGCTCCAAGGAGCAGGCAAGGCCTGTGAGCAGCTGGCAGACGAGCCAGAGGCAAAAGCCAGTGGTAGACGGCAGGGTTTCCACAGGAAGTGGGTGCCATAGACGGGCTTTGTGCAAGAGGATGCTGGGGCTAAATGGTGAGACAGTAACAGAGGATGGGGAGCACTCCCAGGACCCCAGGCAGCTTGCCCAGTTCCTCCCCTCTCCTCCTCCTCTCCTCCTCCTCCTTCTTCTTTGAGGCAGGGTCTCCCTTTAGTCCCAGCTGGCCTGGAACTCACTATGTAGACCAGGCTGGCCTTGAACTCTCAGAGATCTGCCTGCCTCTGCTTCCCGAGTTGGGAAGTTACAGGCATGCAACAGCTGGGGTTGCAGGCATGCATCACCATATCCAGCCACTTCTTTTTTAATAATTAAAAAAATATATATATATATTTATATGTGTATGAATGTTTTGCTTGCATGTATGTGCCTGTGCATGCAATGCTCAAAGAGTCCAGAGGAGGGTGTCCGATCTCCTGGAACTGGAGTTCTGGTTGTTAGTCACCATGTGGATGCTGGGAATTGAACCCAGGTCCTCTGCAAGAGCAGCCTGCAGTTCCGTCCCCTACAACTTCTTAAGGAAGGTGCTCGCAGCTCCCTTCTGCAGGTGAGCTAGCTGAGGCTGGAGGTGGGTCGTTTGTATAAACAGTGGTGACAAGGAGGAGGGTTAGGGCCTGATGACTGGGGACTTTGCAGTTTAAGAGTGTGGGTTCTGGGGCTGGGCATGGTAGTGTACGCCTTTAATGCCAGTGCTCAGGAAGTAGACCTCTGTGAGTTCAAGGCCAGCCTAGTCTACATTGTGAATTCCAGACCAGCTGCGGCTACAAGGAGACCCTGTCTCAAAAAAAAAGAGAGTGTGGGTTCTGGCACCTGGCCTTATGTCTCTGTATCAGTCAGCTGCCTGGACCCACTGTGTCTACACATAGTGTATCTCAATGAAGGTCAGGGCAGATGTGTAAGTCTGGTCAGTGTTGACTATCCAGTAAGTGCTACTGCCATACTGTGTATCTGATGCTGGCCTCCTCCTTCTCCCAGGGCACGTTGCTGGCTGACAGTGTGCGTGGTCAATAAGCACTGGCTCTTACCTTGAATTAGATCATTTGCTAGACCTGCTGCAGCACACACTGCCATAACCAGGCAACTTAGATATAGATATTCTAGAAGTTCTGGGATGGGAGGTCCGAGATGGAGCTGTGGACTGGGCTGGGCCCTTCTGACCCACACCCCACCCCATAGAGAATCTTGTCCGGGGCTCCGGCCCGTGCCGTGGTGTGCTTGCTGGTTTCTTCTGTGCTGCCTGGCTTCAGGTGTCTCCTTCAGCTCCTGCCTTCATCTCTGTGTGGTGTGTTCCCTGCAGGCTGCCAGTGTCCAGATGTCCCCTTCTGGAAGGACACTGTCACATTGGATTAGGGCCCACTCTAATGAGCCCCAGTCACCTCATCTGAACTTGCTCACCTGCCGGGGTGCTATCCTAGGTTAGTCTCTGTGGGTGGTAAGCAGGGGATGATACAGCAAAGGTAGGTGTCCCTGAGAGAGGGGTGTGGGGTCTCCAGCATGCGAGGGGAGGGAATGGTACATGACTGCATCTGTCTAGCTCTGGACCCCAGTGGATGTTGGCCTGCACAAAGCGGGCTTCCACAGACTCTTTGCTGCCTGTGAGAACAGCCTAGAAGGCACTGGGGATGTCCTGCTAAGCCACTTAAAGAGACTGGAAGGAATTTCCCTTCCCCTTCCTCAGGCTCCAACTCCTGAGTGTTGAAAGATCAGATTCCTGGAATTCATCTGTCTTCTTGAGCTAGACCTTGATCATTCCAGAGACCCCAGGGATCTTGGGGGCCTCTTGGGGTTTGGTGGAAGGCTTACCTGGGCTCTACATGCATCCCAGTCTTCAGACATCGCCCAGGCCAGCTTCGTGTATGCTGGATCCCAATGCAGACTCTTTCCATCACCTAACTGTCCTTGTCTCCGCACTGGAAGGACGGTCTCTTTGAAATTGGTGACTGGGGGGCTGGAGAGATGGCCTAGCGGTTAAGAGCGCCGACCGCTCTTACAGAGGACCCGGGTTCGATCCCCAGCACACACATGGCGGCTGAGAACCGTCTGAAACTCCAATTCCAGGAGAACTCCAGTTCCAGGGGAATCTGAGACCCTCTTCTGACCTCCGTGGCATTGCACGACACGGGTGCACAGACCTGCATGCAGACAGTACATTGATACACATACAGAAATAAATAAAAAATTAAAAAAAAAAAAAAAAGAAATTGGTGACTGGTTTTCTGTAGCCACTCGATGGTCAGCTAGTGCTGTAAAGTCTCTGCTCTGGACATGTAAAGGCCCCAGTGCAGCTCAGAGCAGACACGTGTGGCTTTGGAACTTCAGATGTGCATCCGTGTCCTCTCTGCACAGGCAGCCCCATCTCATACTCTGTCCTAGCCAGGGTGTTGGGAGTTGGCAAAGGCAGGGGTCCCATGACCAGCCCAGAGAGTGCTTCATTTGGTTCCATGACCAGGGCATAATTACGCCTATCCTGAAAGTCACTTTTCCATGACAGGCCTCAGTTTCCCCACCTGTAAACAAGGACTAAGATATCTGGCTCAGGTCATCTGTCACAAGGATTCCAGTTTGAAATTTAGGGCTTAGGTTAACTTATTGCTATTGGGGAATGTCCAAAGAGATCTGGCTCAGGCCATCTGTCACAAGGATCCCAGTTTGAAGTTTAGGGCTTAGGTTAACTTATTGCTATTGGGGAATGTCCAAAGAGTTCATGAGCTCTTCTGCTCATAAGCTGTCACCTGGACAAACTCACAGCAGGTGCAAGGAACTGATCACACAGCCACTCTCTGAAGGTCCAGCAAGGGTCTACTTTACATCCTGCACATACAGGCAAATCGGACTGTCCCGTCTCCATCTCTTCTTATTCATCTGCTTGCTGTCAGAAGACCAAGTCTCTCCTTGCAATATCGGCATCACTCGATTGGCAGCACTTGTGAGATCTTCAAGTGTGTGGGTGATGCTGTTCTCGGGTCCTCCACAAGCAACCCTTGGCTGTTGTTGAACGAGAGGATGAGTGTATTTTTCTGGGACAGATTGGGTCCTTGCTGAGCCTCTTCTGCTCGTTCGTGGTGACACTAGCCAGACTCTCTGCTGAATTCTGAGAGGATGCTAAACTTTAGATTGACAGGAAGGACTCTGGACGTTGGGGAGGAAAAGCCCAAATTGGGTGGTCAAGTCATTTGTAGATGTGGTGTAGACCAGTGGTCTCTTTTGGAAGATCCGGATACTAGCCTCACAGCTAGTCCGTCATGGGTAGTTAGGTCTGCGTAGCTGCTGCTAGTTTAGGTCTTGTCAGTCCCCTAACCAGAATTATATTTCACCCGAGTGGCTATGACATTGACATATTCTCTGAAGGCCCTGTGTGCTCCTGGCTTAAGGCATCTGGCTTCAGGAGCCACGTGGACACTCAGAGGAGAAAGCTAGGCTACAAGAGGTGGGCAGTGCTCTGGATGGTTGGTGCTCAGCAAATGGCCTGTCTGAAGAACCAGGTCCCAAAGGAAGGATGTGCAGTGGTCCAGGGAGAGAAGAGAGGAGAGAGATTGGTTCTGCCTCACACAGGTTCAGGTGGGAAACCACCTGGACGCAAACAGTGGACCACACACAAGGGATTCCTGCGGAGAGGAGGCAGTGCAGAAAATCTGGCTCCATTCCTAGTCTCTGTCCATCCGTCCAGATCTGGAGGAAGCAGGGAATTGGAAGGCAGAGCTGGTAGGAAGGTAACAGGAAGCCACGTGGGGAGAGTTAGGGCGCGAGTACAAGGATTGCAGGGATAAACTTGAACTGAAAGCCTGTTAATTCATGTGGAATTGAGATTAAATTGAGTGTTTACTAGTGTGGCAACTTATACAGGGAAGAGCTGGGAGTGCGGCTGGGTGCTGTCAGAACCTCATGGGGGGGGCATAAGAGCTCAGAAGAGCCAAGTCTGCAGGTCAAGGTCAGCAGGGACTTTGGTGCTGCGCTCTCCTCTGGGTCCATTTTATGTGTCAACTTGATGGGGCCACAGGGTGCCCAGGTGTAGGTCAGACATTATTCGGGGCACTTCTGTATGAGGCTCACATAAGGCTCTCTCTGAGGATCTGGGGACTTGCCCAGCCCCTTTGCAGTGACCGGCATTAGTGACCCATGCTTTGGTTTCCCTTACAGCCTTGACTGACACCACAGACAGGGAGTTGATGCCCCTGTCCCCAACATCTCCAGTGGCCTTAAGCTATTCCCTGTGGCTGCCACCACAAGCGCTTCAGGTGGGGTCTGGACACTGGAGGCTCTGGCTAGACCTGGCCCGGCCCTCCCTCAGGAGTTGGTTGCTGCTTCAACCAGTGGCTGAGGGACTCTTGGAGCCCTCTCCAGAGGGAACCAGATGAGTGTTCCTGAGAGAGGACTGCTCTTTGTTTCTTCTCAGATTCACTGGGGTGGCCAGAATTAGCTTTTTAATTTTATTTTTATTTATTTATTTTTAGTCTTTTTGAGACAAGGTCTCCCTTTAGTCCTAGCTGGCCTGGAGCTAGCTATGTAGACCAGGCTGGCCTTTTAAACTCACAGAGATCCACCTGCTCTGCATCCCGAGTGCTGTTTTTTTTAATTAAAAAATTAACTAATTTTCGTATGTGTATGAATGTATTGTCTGCATATAGGTTGGTACACCTGTGTTGTGCAATGCCGTGGAGGTCAGAAGAGGGTGCTGGGTTCTCCTGGAACTGGAGTTAAAGACAGTTTTCAGCCACCATGTGGGTGCTGGGAATCGAACCCAGGTCCTCTGGAAGAGCAGTCAGCACTCTTAACCACTAGGCTATCTCTCCAGCCCCACCGAGTGCTGGTTTTAAAGGCACGTGCCACCACGCCCAGCCCAAGACGGTTCTTAGCCGCCATGTGGGTGCTGGGAATTGTACCAGGGTCCTCTGCAAGAGCAGTTGGTGCTCTTAACTGCTGAGCCATCTCTCCAGCCCCAGAATTAGCTTTTTAAAAGCAAGGTTAGTGCTATCCCCAGCAAGGGAGGCGGGAGAGGCAGGAGTAAGCCAGTGAGAACACGCCCTCTCTAACATTCCACGTTGCTCTTGAATTCTCAGGAAGATCTGTTGGTTTTTATACACAGTAGTCACCTCTTACCCATGGGGCGAACTGTTTCAAGATGATCCTCAGCTGTCTAAAACTAACGAGAGGACCAGGCCTTATGTAAACTGTTTTTTTTCCCCTGTATGTACATATGAATAATGCTGTTTAACTTCTAAATTAGGCACAGTACGAGACAAACAGTAACTAATAAAATAGAACAGCTCTAATAATACACTGTAATAAAACTGATTTTAAATCTTATGAATTATTTCTGGAATTTTCCATTTAGATTTTCAGACCAGGCTTGACCTTCTGTATTTGTTGCCATAGTGTAACCAAATTACATGGAGCTTTAGTTCACAGTTTCAGGGATGTTGGAGCCCCACGTGAGGCGTGGAGGAAGGGATTTCTCACCTCATGGTGGCCCAGAAGCAGAGGCAGGAAGAGGCAGGGACAAGAGATGTCCTTCAAAGGCCTCACTCACTCCAGCTACACCTGCCTTCCAAAATCCCCACCGCCTTCCAAAGCAGCAGGACGAGCTAGAGGCCCCAGTTTCAATGTATGAGCGCCCGGGGCCAGTTCATGTTCAATCCATATGCTTCGGGTAGCTGGAGCCACGACTTGATTAAAGAAACATCCTTCTCCATGAGTCTACACCGAAGAAAAGGATACTGTGGTTTCCTTAGGAAGGCAGACAGGAGAAAGAGTGGGTTGGAGGGTCCTCATTGGAGGAAAGGACAAATTTCCCAATTAACTTTTTTTTTCAGTGGGGGGAAAAGAACCCTTGTTTCCTCCCGCAAAACCAGGAGCCTCTGTCGGGTTATGATTCTGGATGAGGCCATAGCTCAGTTCCACTTACTGAGGCAAAACATGAAGACCCCTGTCCCCAGAGGGCTCTGAAGAATTTCTAGTGTCTGCCCCACCCCTCCCTGCTCCCGACCACCCTGCCTCCCACGGCTGCTGGAGCCTGGACCATGAACGCAATTGGGCCCTGGAGTTTAGCTGCTGCCCTGGATACCCAATAGCATGTGGGGAAGGCTCGCTGGGTCCCAGCATGTTGCCAAGGGTCCCTCCAAGGGGGATAGTGGGTGTTAGGGCACCCACTATCCTATGTCAGCCTTACCTCTCAGTGCCTGCAGTAGGTGAGGGCCAGTTCCTCACCTGGAGATATTACTGACCTTCAGACAAATACAAATCCCTCTATCCCTGGGATCCAGCCATCAACTTTCAGATAAATGTTAATAACAGTGACAGCTAACACCCAGTCTCTGTGCTAAGTACTCTATGCACGATACTTTCTATAATCTCCACGGCTGGGCTGGGGATGTAGCTTGGCTGACAGAGTGCTGGCATGGAGCTCTGTGTTTGAGCCCCAGTGCTACATAAACCTGGCGTGGTGGCACACACCTGTGGTCCAAGCACTTGGGAGGAGAAGGCAGAAGGATCAGAAGTTCAAGGTCATCCTCAGCTACATAGTGACTTCAAGGCCAGCCTGGATTACAGGAAACTGTGTCTCAAAATACAAAAACAGGCTGGCAAGACGGCTCACGGGGGGAAGGGGCCTATCGCCACATCTGATGATCTGAGTTGAATCCTTGGACCTGAATGGTGGAAGGGCAGAACTGACTCCTGAAAAGCAAAAGCAAGTACAGATAACAAACAAATATCTTCACTATTGTCCTCATTTTACAGATGATGAAACCGAGGCTCAGAGGAGGTAAGTCACCGTCTCCCTGTAGACACGGGAGCTTGGGCTCAAATTAAGGTCTGGATTCTTCATTGCAACAGCCGGAAATGTGTCCTAGGGATGGGGTTCAGTGTTAGGGAAGCGGACATATTAGGACTCCCATGGAGAGCCAGTGACCCCCGCAGGCAGGGCCACTAGGCCTCTGGGAGGGGCTGAGAATGGGTGTAGGGCTCTGAGTTTCTGCAGTTCTTGTTGGCTACGGGCTGCTGACCCGTTCTGCCAATGAGAACACCAAACGCCAGCTCCCACTCTGTGATTCCAAGTGGCCTTTGGTCTAACAGGGCTGGAGACCAGTCTTGATAAGATGGTTTTCCACAGGATACATGCCAACTTTGGTGGGTGGGAGTGTGTCCGGTTGGGCAGAAGCATCAGGAAGCTTGGGTCTGCACGAAGGTGAACGTGGCTCACACATGTGGGTACCAGCGTGTCCACAGGTAAGGATTGGCACATGTGGGTACCAGTGTGTCCACAGGCACAGGATTGGCACCAGAGCCTCAGCAGGGAGGAGATTTGAGAGGTGTGAACACCGCGGGAGCCACAGGTGAGGGGTGAACACCTCGGGAGCCTCAGGTGAGGGGTGAACACCGCGGAGCCACAGGTGAGGGGTGAACACCTCGGGAGCCTCAGGTGAAGGGTGAACACCGCGGAGCCACAGGTGAGGGGTGAACACTGCCGGAGCTACCAGCCAGGTGCAGAGTGGGGACAGTCGCTGCAGCCCAGCCTGATGAGCTAGCCCTCAGGCAAGACCAGGGCAGTGACCCTTTGGCCCGGGCTACTGGTTCCTCTCAGACCTGCTTTCAGTGCTATCTTCGTGCCCCTCAGTGAGTGTAATTAGGAAATGGGGTGCCCAGAAGGGAAGACTGTGGGGAGGAGCCGGTCCCTTCACAGCGTCCTCAGGCAGACCCTGGTCAGGATGCAAACTCCTTCAAGCAAGAAGATGCTGCCTAGAGCCTTGGAAGGAGCACAGAACCGCGGAGTCCTGGGGTCGCTGCCAAGCCCTGAGTTCTCTCCTTAGGCGAAGGCTGGGAGGAGAAGAGAGCGGTAAACATATGGTGAAGTCAGCATCTTCCTCCTGCGTTCCTGGGAGATGCAGCTTACACCGCAGAAGCTCGGAGGCAGCCTGTCCTTCCGGCTCCCCTCCTGTTCCATCCATGCCTGCGTGTCTGCAGGGTCCATCTTGGGGTGGGCTCCAGTGATGATAGGCAGCTCAGCCACATCATGGAGGCCCAAGGAGGAAGGAGAGAGAGAGAGAGAGATAGGAGGGTGGCAGGGGAATGTGGCCAGTTAGAGAGGACACCGGCTTCCTGACAGGATCAAGGAGGGGTCGTAGGAGGCAGTGGCAGGGGAGGTAAGCTGGAAAAGGGTTGATGAAAGGGGGGAGGGCAGTGATGAGGGAGAGGGTGTGGTCCAGTTCATATGTGAGTGTACCATGTGCAGACACAAGACCTTGAAGCTCAGAAGTACAAGGTGTGTTTTGCTCAAGCTCTTAGGCCCATGGGCAGAGTCCATGTCTAGGCACACAGAGCCTCTTTACGTCCTGAAGAGGTTTTCCTGGTCACCAGGCCAGAGTGAGAGTGAGGATGCTGGGGGAAATCTGACTGGCTCCTCCTGGGCTGTGACTTGGAGAGGAGGGTCTGAGACTGAGGGAGAAGGCCATCACCTCTGTGGCCAGGGGCCAGGCCAGAGAGCGACAGCCAAGTGGCTTCCAGACTCTGCCACAGTGGCACCACAGACCTTCCCCAGTCTCCCAGCGGGCCTTGGAAGGGGTTTGAGTGCAATTGCACGGACGTATGGGTGCAGGTGGGTGTGTCCAGCCCCAGCAAACTGCTGCTGGGTGGGACAGCCTTATCCTGCAGACTGACACCGGGGTACCATGGCTTCGTTTGGCACCAGCTCAGAGCTGGCAGGTGCTGCTCTACCTGAAGCTGTGTGTGCAGGACTTGGTGGTGGGCTTAGGCACCCACAGCAGGCACGGATAACAGGTGACTGTAAGTGCCACCCGGCTGCAGTATCCTCACAGGCCAGGCAGGTCAGGGGCCCTTGATCTGCTGACCACAGGGTCCACTGGCTCCTTTCCTAAGAAGGGGACCAGAAGCAGTCTGGGCTCACCCAAGCAGGTGGCCTGAGGTCCTGGCCGTCAGCCGAGGAGGATCCTGGCAGCCAGGGGATCTTCCCCGAGGGCTGGCTAGGGGCTTTCATCCCTGTACTTTGATAGGGAATAAGACTCTGGCCTCTGGGTGAACCCTGATGGTGTGGAACTGTCAGGGAAGCCACCAGGAAGGCGTGCCTTGGGGTGGTGCTCTGGGTCCCCTGCTATCAGGGGCGAAGCCTGTCCTTCTGGTACTTCTTTGGACACGGACATGACTGGTCAGGGCCTGGAGGACTTAGGACAGGACAGGGCGGAAGCAGAGACCGCATAGGTGGGAGGAGGTGAGAACTCTGCTCTGCTCAGTTTAGGGTGTTTTCTCACCTTCATGAAAGCCCGGCCATGGCCCGTGTGGTCAGCTAGCTGGCCCAGGCTCTGACCTTTCTGCAGCCTCCGGGCCTGGGGGAGGGGTGCTTCTCTGCCCACAGTTCCACAGACCACAATGCCACTGTTCTGACATCCCACTCCTGAGTGACCTGCATCTCTAAAAATCCACCTGGACCCCCGAGGCTAATCTAGGCCCATTAGCCATTTTTAGTCCAAATGATTCAACAGATTGGGTGGAGCCACCTCAGACCTTCTCAGGGCCTTATGGCCACCCCAGTCATCTTGCGCCATCCACCAGCTCTCTGCAAAGCGGCCCTAGGCCTGGGAGCACAAGACAACGGCAGGGTGACCAAAGCATAAGGCCAGAGTTTAGCAGCTGAAGTGGCGCCCCCTGGTGGCAAGAGCTGGATTGCATTGACCAGCTCGGCTCCACCCACGCCAGGATGAAGGGATGTCCTAAGGAACTTCTGAGTGGGGGACTGGAGAAGTCTTACCTAAATGCTGAATTTATGTGCTCCCAGAAGACTTCATATCCAAGTTGCACGGTGTTGCAATAAATCCCTGTCATCTGGCTTTCCACAAAATGTAATTGTGCTCTATCTGTTCAGACCTTCATTTAAAAACTACACCCCCAAATTATAAAACCATCGTAGAATAACTTTATTGTCCAGAAAAATACTTCCCAGGGGTTGCCTCCTAACCTAAGCTTCGTCCATGGGGTTGGGGCGGCTCTCAGAGCCCACAGCTTTTTTGGAATGACATGTCCCAGACACCTATTTTGAAATATTTCTACTAATTCTTTCAGTTTTTATATGATGTATTTTGATCATATTTAGCCCTCCTCTCCCCATATCACAGATAGCCCCACCTCTCTACTCACCCAACTTTGTGTCCTTTTCTTAAAAATATTCTTATTTTTTATGTGTCTGAGTGTATTGCCTGGATGTGTGTAAGAACACCTGTGTTGTACAATGACAGAAGAGGTCAGAAGGCATTAGATCCCCTGGAACTGGAGTTATAGCTGGTTGTTAGCTGCTATGTGGGTGCCAGGAATTGAATCTGGGTCCTCTTCAGGAGCAGCCAGTGCTCTTAACCATGGAGCCATCTCTCCAGCCCTGCCTCCTTTATTCTGAAAGCCCAATGAGTCCAATTCGTGTTCTTCAAATACTATCAGGTGTGGGTCCATCCCTGGTGCTTGATAAACCTTCCCAGGTCTCAACCTTAAAGAAAAAAATACACGCCTTTAGTCCTAGCACTTGGGAGGCAGAGGCAGGCAGATCTTTGTGAGTTCAAGGCCAGCCTAGTCTACAAAGTGAGTTCCAGGAAAGCTGGGGCTACAGGGAGATCCTGTCTCGAAAAGACAAAAAAAAAAAAATCTTCTGCTTTGAAAAACTTTGAAAAGACTCAGAAGGGGAAACAGTATGGCAGACTGCATGGGGGGGCATGGAGGGGGATATGAGTCTGGATTGAACTGAGAAGTGATGTATGAAATGCATAAAACCTCGATAAAAGATAATACCCCTCCCCCCTGAGAAAGCTGGCTCTTCCTCTCCCAGCAGCTATCAACTGCCAAAACCTCCCCAGCTTCCTGTCAATCTCCTCTTCTGTGCTGAGATTTTATCTGGCTTGAGCTTGCCGAGGTCTTGTGTATGCTGTTCCAGACCATGCATGTTCTAAGGTCTTGTGCACGCTGTCCCAGACCATGCGCGTTCTAAGGTCTTGTGCACGCTGTCCCAGACCATGCGCGTTCTAAGGTCTTGTGCACGCTGTCCCAGACCATGCGTGTTCTAAGGTCTTGTGCACGCTGTCCCAGACCATGCGTGTTCTAAGGCCTTGTGCATGCTGTCCCAGACTATGTGTGTTCTAAGTGCAACTGCCCTGTGGGTCCAGAAAACACTGTTTCTTTGTAGTCACCCATTGCCTCTGGCTCTTCGAATCTTTCTGCCCCCATTCTCTCTTCGTAGATGGTCTCCGAGCCTTTGGGGGAGGGGTATGGTACAGATGTCCCTTAATTCTTAATTCCAATCAGACAGTAGTTGGCTACTCCATCTGTGTCACTAATGCACGGGGGGGGGGTGGATATCCCCTCTTGCTGGTCATTGTAGCTTGCAGGGTTTAAAGCTGGGTGAGATTGATGATTACTTTTTCCCACACACCTATTTTTAATGACACATTCTGGGCACTGATTTCATTCTCAGTCTGGAGATCTTATGAGAAAACCAGGACTCAGAGAAATACAGAACTATGGGGCAGGGGGTTCATGTTCAATGTGAGGATCAGGCTGGATAACACCTATAAAGTGCCGTGAGAGGCTTGGCATACAGTAGGCACACACTAAATGTTTAAGTGGAAGTTGGGGCTGCTAGGCACAGAGCTACCCACTTCTCATCCTCAGACTGTCCACAGCGCCCCTGCCAGGCACCCTCCTCGCTGTGCTTCCGTTGTTATGCTGTGTTCCTGTTCTAGACACCCTGGTAATGAGCCTTGGTTCTCTACAGTCCTCATATTGACTAATTAGCCCAGGCCAGTGGATGCAACTGTCCTGTGTATCCAAAAGGGCCACGGAGGTGGGGGGTTTGGGGCAGGCTGTATTTCCAGCTGACCACTTCCCTCCTGGTTTTTAAACCCTGCTCTAGATATCTGGGACCTGGGCCTTCTGGACTGCAATGGGTTCGTTCATTGACCTGTCTTGACTGGGCTGGGCTCGAACACAAATGGCTTTGCCCCTATCTGCACTGGGTCACATCTCCCCTCCATTTGAGTCATAGGTTTTCTAACCCCTTGGGCAAAATCCAGGGCAGCTGATAGCCCATCTTCTATCCAGATCTGGTCTCATTGAAGACTCCACCTGTCTTTGAAAGGCAGGCACCCTCTGTGGCTCTGAGGAGTGTGTGTGAGGACAGGGTCACCTGTGGCAGAGTTCCTGGGTATGGGACAGTGAGCTCTGTCCAGTCTTGTGTGGCCCAGCGGCCCTGGCTGTGGCAACAGGTCTGCCTGCCTCCCCTCCCGGCCTTCAAATGGAGAGGTGGCAAGAGCCCCCAGCCCCTGTGCTGGCTCCTTGGCCCTTCTGTCACTGTCTGTGGTTCTCCTTTGCTCTCTTACTTCTCCCCTGCGAGGCCCGACTGGGGCAGATCTGAAAAGCCACACAGATGACGATCCAGAAGATGACTATCCGTGCCTGAGCTGCCCTGGGCAGATGTCACCTCTTCCTGTAGCCCACAATTCCTGTTGTTGCTGGGGAAGAAAGTGGGGCTGGGCAGAGGAACAGTTGCCTCTAGTCCCTCAGCCTCCCTGAGGGGCTCTAGCCGCCAGGGCCACACAATAAGAGTCCAGGCAAGAGTCAATGCGGGACTCTTAGTAGTCCATGCAGAGTAGCATTTCTTTTTTAAGACTTATTTTATTATTTTAAAATTGTGTCTAAGTGTGGGTCTGTGCATGTGAGCACAGGCACCCACAGAGGCCAGAAGAGGCCATTAGATCCCCTGGAACTGGAGGTATAGGCAGTTTTGAGGCCCCTGATGTGGGTGCTGGGAACCGAATTCAGGTTCGCTGTAAGAGCAGAACCGTTCTTTTTTTAAAAATTTTTTAAAATTTTTATTTATTTTTGTATGTGTATGAATGTGCTGTCTGCATGCCGGTCTGTGCACCCGTGTCGTGCAATGCCGCGGAGGTCAGAAGAGGGTGTCGGATTCCCCTGGAACTGGAGTTCTCCTGGAATTGGAGTTACAGATGGTTCTTGGCCGCCATGTGGGTGCTGGGTATCAAACCTGGGTCCTCTGCAAGAGCAGTCAGTGCTCTTAACCGCTAGGCTATCTCTCCAGCCCCCAGAACTGTTCTTAACCACAAAACCATCTCTCCAATCCTGAAATGTGGCATCTGTTTTTTTTTTTTTTTTGTCTTTTTGAGACAGGGTCCTGGAACTCACTATGTAGACCAGGATGGCCTCAAACTCACAGAGATCTGCTTGCCTTTGCTTCCCGAGTGCTGGTATTAAAGGCGCGCACCACCAGAAATGTGAACTTTTTTTTTTTTTTTTTTTTTGGTCTTTTGGAGCAGGGTCTCCCTGTAGCCCAGCTTCCTAATTCACCTGTTAGACCAGGCTGGCCTTGAGCTCACAGAGATCCACCTGCCTCTCTGCCTTCCTAGTGCCACACACCCTGCTGAAATGTGACAATCTTTTTTTTTTTTTTTTTTTTTTTTTGAGACAGGATCTCCCTATAGCCACAACTGGCCATGAAACTCCACTCTGTAGACACGCTGCCTTCATCTCACAGAGATCCTCCTGCCTCTGCCTCCGCCTTCCCAATGCTAGGATTAAAGGGCATGTGCAACTACGCCCAGCTTAAAGGGGGTTCTTAGCCCATTTGGGTGCTGGAATTGAACCCGTCCTCTGTAAGAGCAGTCAGCGCCTTAACCACTGAGCCATCTCTCCAGCCTGAAAGTGTGGATATCTTAATACAGGTACACACCTCCACAATGATCAGATCCAAGCTCAACCTCATATCCATCAACTCAACTGCTTAGCACTTGTGTTACGAATATTTCTTTTGTTTCCTGGTAGCCCCAGCTATCCTGGGACTCACTATGTAGACAGGTTAGCCTGGAACTCACAGAGATCTACCTGCCTCACCTCCTCCGAGGACTGGGATTAAAGTGTGTATAAACTGTAGCTCTGCCATGTTGGGAACATAAAAAAACAAACAAAACAAACAAAACAAAAAAACAAAACAAAACCAAAAAACAACTCCAGATGGATCTCTGGTGAATTTGAAGCCATCCTGGGATACATAGGAGACCTGTCTCAAAATAATAAAATCCAAACCCTCCATGTGATGGTTAGTTATTGGTCAACTTGACCATAAACTAGGTTACCTGGGAAGAGGGACCGTTAGTTTGAGGAATTTTCCTCCTCAGGCTGACCTGTGGCCATGTCCTGAAGCATTTTCTATGATTGCTAATTGATTGGGATGGGTCCACTCCCACTGTGGTGTTGCCATCCTTAACAGGTGATTAGGGCCTGTGTACAAGAAGTATCTGAGGGAGCGAGGGGAGCAAGCAACTAAACACTCTTGGTCATAATCCTTGTTCACTTCCCTGCCTCCAGGTTAACCTACCTTGAGTTCATGCCTCAGCTTCTCATTAAAGATGGATTATGATTTATGAAGTGTCAAGTCACATAAACCCTATCTCCTTCCCAAGTAACCTTTAGTCAATGTTTTATCTAGCTACAGAAAAGCAAACTAGGGGGCTGGAGAGATCGCTCAGTGGTTAAGAGCACTGACTGGGTCTTGCAGAGGACCCAGGTTTTGATTCCCAGCACCCCACAATGGCTGTAAAGGCTAGTCTGTTTAATGCTGGGCGTGGTGGTGCACTCCTTTAATCCTAGCACTTGGGAGGCAGAGGCAGGCGGTATCTCTGTGAGTTCCAGGCCAGCTGGGGCAAAATAAAAAAAAAAAGAAAGAAAGAAAGCAAACTAGAACACCTCTAACTGAGCCATTTTGTTAATAAACAACTATTATCAATCACGGGTCACCCTATTAGTGCTACGAGAACACTGAGATGTTAGTCCTCTTATCCAACCCGCAATCCTTAGTGGCTTCCTCACTACCCTCCTCTTCTTTCTGCCTGCATTTCCTGGCCTCTGGTAACCGTTGTGCTGCTCTTGACTCCTGTGGGAGTTGATGCTTTTCTCCGCTCACAGGTGAGAGAACACAGTGTCTGCCTTTCCGTAGCTGATTTATTTCTCATAACACAATGTCCCCCACTTCCATCCACATGGCTACAAAGTGGCTTTCATTAGTTTTTCTGGCTGAATAATATTCCTATGTGTTGACATGCACCAAGTTTTCTTTCCGCAATGGCATCCCTGGTGAGTGCACCACCTGGGTGCTCATCTATTTGGGACATGGAGCAGTGCTGCGGTGAGTGCGGGGTGCAGATGTCTTTCACACACTGATTTCATTTCCCTTGGATGTATAACCCAGGAGTGGGATTGTGGGATCAGATGGCAGCTCTATTTCTCATGTGTTTTTGAGGATCCAACACAGTGGTTTTCATAATGGCTGGTGCTAATTAAATCATTCCCACCAACAGTGTGTGGGAGTACTCTGGGGACTTTTCATAGAGGTGTGAGCGGGGTTAACAGAGCTGACAGGGACTGCTGCTGTGGTTGGGGCCTGGGCTACCAAGTAAGTGGGTGCTCTGCTCCCCCAGATGGGTGGTTGGAGGCAAGGGTCCGGTCAGGCGCACAGCACCACGGTGGCTGCACCCAAAGAAGGAACACTGGAAGAAATGCTTCCCTTTGCCCCAGTCCCCATCTGTGGGGCTTCCCCCTGGCTGGACTTCAGGGCTCAGTGGATTCAGTACAAATAGTGGCTGGGCCTGGGTTCAAGAGTAGCGTTCGATGAGAGCAAAGAATGGACCTCTGGCGGGAGAATGGGTGGTAGAATTGTTTCAGATGTAGACATTGCTAGACTTGATGGCTTAGTGTTGTAGAGTGGGAGGCCCCATTGTTGTTAGGGTTCTGAGGTCTTAATCAGGTACAGTGCTTGCGTCACCAAGGCCTGGAGGCTCTGATTTTGGTTTCCAAGAATACCATGTTATAAAGCCAGGCATTGGCGGCAAAACGAATAGGCTTTAAGTGGTCGATTCAGTTGATTAAGCAATTTAAGGTTACATCAGTGCCAAAGCCATTGGGGTGTTTGGATATGGACTTAGGGATTGGAAATTTGAGATGGAGGACTCTCCATAATTCAGCGAACCTCTAGGGTTAATACGACTGTGAGTATTGCCGTGTCTCAAAACACTAAGAGTGGCAAGAAATGGAGAAGGAAGCTCCGATGTTTCTACTCTGGGCCTTTAACATTGCACACACACACACACACACACACGAACACGTGCATCCGCAACAAGCCCATGTTTTGGAAAACACGCACTACAATGAGAGCGCCCTAACTCCAGTGCCCGCATGTCTTATGACATTCCCATGTTGCTTCAAGGGAGATCCTGGAAGGGGGTTCACCGGTGGGTGCAAGGATCCTAAACCGCTGCTTTGCCCTGGCTGCTAAGACTGCCAGACTTCAAAAGACAGCAACAGTCAGGAAGTGACGTCCATCCCGGGAACTGGAGGCTTGTGTCCGTGCTGTGTGCCACACACTGCTTTTGGATACTGCTAAGTCAGCCACAAACATACACAGAGGCTATCCATAGCAAGATCCATGTGGTCCAGCCATGGTTATGCTGTATCCAATAACTGAGACAGCCTGCTCTATCCCAGACCTTCACCTGCATGGGTGGGGGTGAGCCACAGGCTCCCTTGGATCCTGCACAGGGTTGCTGGCTTTCTCAGAAAACATCCAGGGTCCTGCAGCTGCCTAGCCTGTGAGCCTACGTCTTGGGCAGCTGGGAGGAGAGCCAGCCCTCACTTGCTTCTCTGACCCAGGCTGTTCTCCAGTGCCCTATGGCTCCGTTGTCACTGTGTGGCCAGCACAAGCTGTCGTAATTGTGACAGAGGCCAGTGGTTGGGCTGTGGTGTTGATCAGTTTACAGATCCAGACTACAGGGGAGTATTAGAGAGGTCCTAGCACGGTTGGCTGTATTGCATTTGTCCCTTATGTGTCAGTAAGCGATGGGGAGCGTGTCCACTGCCACACATTCCCTGTACACCCCACCCACCAGTGTCTTTCCTATCTTTTATTCCGCGTCCACGTGCTCTCTCTCCCAGTCAACCACGCCACCAACACTGTGAAGATCCCCAAGACCATAACCTTCTCAGCTGCTGCTGGTGTGCGAACTGACCTTCTGCCCCAGGCTGTGGAAGGAAACATTATCGAGTAGGACACTGGAGGCTTAGCAGGCCCAACCCTGGGATGGTTGTCAACGAGAGGACACTGTGGTTAGCAAGCCAAGGCTCAGAGAATTAAGCCCAGCACAAAGAAGAGATTTAGAGGTCCTGTTTTCGAAGGTGAGTTCGGCCAACCTAAAGAATATCCTTGTCAATCGCCAGTTGTGGACCTCTGCTAGCTCAACCACAACTGATCCTCTTGTCTCCATGCACTTAGTCACTACCTGCGTTGTTCTCGTCCATAGAGAATCTTCCCTTTTGACAGTGAGGTGGGAGAATAGTCCCTGAAGTTAGCCCCCCAGTGACATAGGACTGAGAAAGACTTCATGAATTCTTATGTGTCTTGCACTTGAAATGATTCATGTTCCTGGGTTACTCTGGTGGGACAACCTATACTTATGGATGGGTGATAAGAAAAATCAGTTATTGTGTTTGGTGCAGTGAGCTAGTGCAAGGGTCGAGCGCCGTGCATGTGAAAGCATAACGAGAGACCAGATTCGAATCCCCAACACCATGCAAGAGTGGAGCCTGGTAACATGCATCTGTAACCCAGTGCTGGGAGACAAGGCAGGAGGCAGCCAGCGGATCCGCGAGCTCCAAGATCAGGTGAAGTGTGGTTGGGGAAGGGGAACTTTGGCCTCCATATACAATATGCAGTTTGTGTAGACCATATCAAGACCAACACATACTATGCAAGAACACCACACACACACAACACACAAAAAGAAACNGCTAGTTCATTTATTTTAATTGTTAATTTATTCTAGGCTGTCAAAAATGAAATGCTATAAATTATTCCATACAAAAGATTCACAGCAAAACACACCTGTAAACAATTTTACAATTCCCTTAAAAGAGAAGTGTAGATGTTAATAGTAGATATTGAATGAAACGTTTTCTTATTCATCCAATTTTATCTGGAAAGCACTCTTTCCCTTTATACTTATCTGCCTCCAAATTGCAAAACATGCAATTTTCTTTTTTGTTCTTTTTACTTTTTTTTTGAGACAGGATCTCCCTATAGCCCAAGCTGGCCTGGAACTCACTCTGTAGACCAGGCTAGCCTTCATCTCACAGAGATCCTCCTGCCTCTGCCTCCGCCTCCCAAGTGCTAGGATTAAAGGCATGTGCCACTACGCCCAGCTTAAAGGGGGTTCTTAGCCACCATGTGGGTGCTGGGAATTGAACCCAGGTCCTCTGTAAGAGCAGTCAGCGCTCTTAACCACTGAGCCATCTCTCCAGCCCCTGAAATGTGATATCTTAATACAGGTACACACCCCACAATGATCAGATCCAAGCTCAACCTCATATCCATCAACTCAACTGCTTAGCACTTGTGTTACGAATATTTCTTTTGTTTCCTGGTAGCCCCAGCTATCCTGGGACTCACTATGTAGATCAGGTTAGCCTGGAACTCACAGAGATCTACCTGCCTCAGCCTCCCGAGGACTGGGATTAAAGGTGTGTATAACTGTACTCTGCCATGTTGGGAACATAAAAAAACAAACAAACAAACAAACAAACAAACAAACAAACAAAAAAACCAAAAACAACTCCAGATGGATCTCTGTGAATTTGAAGCCATCCTGGGATACATAGTGAGACCCTGTCTCCAACAATAATAAAATCCAAACCCTCCATGTGATGGTTAGTTTTGGTCAACTTGACATAAACTAGTTACCTGGGAAGAGGGACCGTTAGTTGAGGAATTTTCCTCCTCAGGCTGACCTGTGGCCATGTCCCTGAAGCATTTTCTTGATTGCTAATGGATGTGGGAGGGTCCACCCCACTGTGGGTGTTGCCATCCTTAGACAGGTGAGCTTAGGCTGTGTAACAAAAGTATCTGAGGGAGCCGAGGGGAGCAAGCCAACTAAACACTCTTTCATAATCTCTGTTTCACCTCCTGCCTCCAGGTTCCCACCTTGAGTTCCTGCCTCAGCTTCTCTTAAAGATGGATTATGATTTAGAAGTGTCAGTCACATAAACCCTTCTCCTTCCCAAGTAACCTTTAGTCAATGTTTTATCATAGCTACAGAAAAGCAAACTAGGGGCTGGAGAGATGGCTCAGTGGTTAAGAGCACTGACTGGTCTTGCAGAGGACCCAGGTTTGATTCCCAGCACCCCCATGGCTGCTAAGAGCTGTCTTTAAGCTGGGCGTGGTGGTGCACTCCTTTAATCCTAGCACTTGGGAGGCAGAGGCAGGCGGATCTCTGTGAGTTCCAGGCCAGCTGGGGCTATAGGGATACTCTGTCTCAAAAAAAAGAAAGAAAGATAAGCAAACTAGAACACTCTACTAGCCATTTTGTAATAAACAACTAATTATCAATCACGGTCACCCTATTGTGCTACAGAACACGAGATGTTAGTCCTCTTATCCAACCCGCAATCCTTAGTGGCTTCCTCACTACCCTCCTCTTCTTTCTGCCTGCATTTCCTGGCCTCTGGTAACCGTTGTGCTGCTCTTGACTCCTGTGGGAGTTGATGCTTTTCTCCGCTCACAGGTGAGAGAACACAGTGTCTGCCTTTCCGTAGCTGATTTATTTCTCATAACACAATGTCCCCCACTTCCATCCACATGGCTACAAATGGCTTTCATTAGTTTTTCTGGCTGAATAATATTCCATTGTGTACATGCACCAAGTTTTCTTTCCCAATGCATCTGTGAGTGGACACCTGGGTGGCTCATCTATTTGGGACATGGAGCAGTGCTGCGGTGAGTGCGGGGTGCAGATGTCTTTCACACACTGATTTCATTTCCCTTGGATGTATACCCAGGAGTGGGATTGTGGGATCAGATGGCAGCTCTATTTCTAGGTTTTTGAGGATCCAACACACTGTTTTCCATAATGGCTGTGCTAATTTACATTCCCACCAACAGTGTGTGGGAGTACTCTGGGGACTTTTCATAGAGGTGTGAGCGGGGTTAACAGAGCTGCAGGGACTGCTGCTGTGGTTGGGGCCTGGGCTACCAAGTAGTGGGTGCTCTGCTCCCCCAGTGGGTGGGTTGGAGGCAAGGGTCGGTCAGGCCACAGCACCACGGTGCTCACCCAAAGAAGGAACACTGAAGAAATGCTTCCCTTTGCCCCAGTCCCCATCTGTGGGGCTTCCCCCTGGCTGGACCCCTCAGGGACTCAGTGGATCAGTACAGTCATGGCTGGGCCCTGGGTTCCAGAGTAGCTTCGATGAGAGCAAAGAATGGACTCTGGGGGAGAATGGGTGGTAGAAATTGTTCCAAATAGCTTTGATCCTTGCTGCTGATTCTAGGTTGTAGAGGGAGGCCCCATTTTGTAGGGGTTGAGGCTTAATCAGTACAGTGCTTGCTGCACAAGCCTGAGGCCTGATTTTGGTTTCCAGAATCCATGTTAAAGCCAGGCATGGCGGTGGTCGGTGTCTATTATCCCAGCATTGTGGGAATGGACTTGGGAGAATGGGATGGAGGACTCTCTAATCAGCGAACTCTAGGTTCACTGTGAGAGCCTGTCTCAGAAACTAAGGTGGCCAGTGACTAAGGAAGACTTCCATTGTTTTCCTCTGGCCTTTACATGCACACACACACACACACACACACACACACGTGTGCACAGCCCCCATGTGAAAACACGCACACAATGAGAGCGCCCTACCTCCAGTGCCCCATGTCTATGACATTCCCATGTGCTTCAGGGAGATCCTGGAAGGGGTTCACGGTGGGTGCAAGGATCCTACCCTGCTTTGCCCTTGGCTGCTAAGACTGCCAGACTTCAAAAGACAGCAACAGTCAGGAAGTGACGTCCATCCC
Organism: Rhizomys pruinosus; assembly: GCA_009823505.1. NCBI lineage: Eukaryota > Metazoa > Chordata > Mammalia > Rodentia > Spalacidae > Rhizomys > Rhizomys pruinosus. The sequence continues at coordinate 359,127 of VZQC01007020.1, read as the reverse complement.
GGGAACTGGAGGCTTGTGTCCGTGCTGTGTGCCACACACTGCTTTTGGATACTGCTAAGTCAGCCACAAACATACACAGAGGCTATCCATAGCAAGATCCATGTGGTCCAGCCATGGTTATGCTGTATCCAATAACTGAGACAGCCTGCTCTATCCCAGACCTTCACCTGCATGGGTGGGGGTGAGCCACAGGCTCCCTTGGATCCTGCACAGGGTTGCTGGCTTTCTCAGAAAACATCCAGGGTCCTGCAGCTGCCTAGCCTGTGAGCCTAGGTCAGGGCAGCTGGGAGGAGAGCCAGCCTCACTGCTTCTCTGACCCAGGTGTTCCAGTGCCCTATGGCTCCGTTCCACTGTGTGGCCAGCACAGCTGTCGTTGTAGAGGCCAGTGGTGGGCTGTGGGTGATCATTTACAGATCCAGAGGGGGAGATAAGGCTCCTACGGGTGGCTGTTTGCATGTCCCTTATGGTCATAAAGCGATGGAGCTGCACTGCCACACTCCCCTGTACCCCCACCCCACCCCCCAGTGTCTTTCCTATCTTTTATGGTCCACTCTTATCTCTCTCCCTCCCCACGCCCCACCCTGTGCAGATCCCCAAGACCATAACCTTCTTCAGCTGCTGCTGGTGTTGCCTGACCTTCTGCCCCAGGCGTGGAAGGAAACTTTATCAGTAGGACTGGGAGGCTTAGCAGGCCCAACCCTGGGTGGTCAACGAGAGGACACTGTGTTAGCAGAGCCAAGGCTCAGAGAAGCCCAGCACAAAGAGAAAAGGGTTCGCAAGGACTGAGTTCCCACCTAAAGATATCCTTGTCAATCCCGTGTGACTCTCAGCTCACCACAAGCCCCTGCTCCTGACTTGGCCTGGTCCCTCTTGTCTCCATAGAGACATCTCCCTTTAGACAGTGAGGTGGGAGTAGGAGCCCCCCAGTGACTAGGGACTGAGAAAGACTTCTGAATTTCTGTGTCTGCACTTGAAATGGATTCATGTTCCTGGTACTCTGGTGACACCTTCTTAGGATGGGGATAAGAACAGTTATTGTAGTTTGGGCAGGTGGCTCAGTGCATCGAGCGCGTGCTGTGAAAGCACGAGGACCAGAGTTCGAATCCCCAACATCCATGCAAGAGTGGAGCCTGGTAACATGCATCTGTAACCCCAGTGCTGGGAGACAGAGGCAGGAGGGCAGCCTAGCAGGATCCGCGAGCTCCAAGATCAGGTGAAGTGTGGTTGGGGAAGGGGAACTTTGGCCTCCATATACATATGCAGTTGTGTAGACATATACAAGAACACACACATACATGCAAAGAACACACACACACACACACACACACATACTCAAGAATATTCACCCATCCATGGTGAAGTAACTACAGGTCATGAACTCACACTTCCATGACCTCACCATCATGGTGACTAGGATGTACTTCTTTTTAAAAATTTATTTATTTATTATGATTTATTTATTTATTTAATGAGTATGAGTGCTGCTTTCAAGTATGTACGTTTCTCCTGTATCATGCAATGCCTATAGACATCAGAAGAGGGCGACAGATCCTCTGGACCTGGAGTTCGGGGTGGTTGTTAGCCACCATATGGGTGCTGGGAATTGAACCTTGCTCCTCTGCAAGAGCAGCCAGTGCTCTTAACTGCTGAGCCATGTCTCCAGCCCCAGGATGATACTTGTTAGTGACTGCTTCCACGTGCAGTGGAGGGAAAGAGAGCAGTTTGGATCTCATGGAGACCTGGCTATAAAACTTGGTGTCTGTCACCACGGGGCAAGTCCTCTCTGTGTTCCAGTTTCCTATTTGCAAAATGGGGCCTGCAAAGCCTCCTACCCAGGCATCATGAGAACTGAAGCAAGGTGTGCCTTCCCTGATAATCAATGTTCCCTGAGTCACAGTGGTTGGTAATGGTGCTGAGAAGAGACACCAGCGTCCCTCCACAGGCAAGGAAACTGAGGCTTCCAAAGGACAGCCTGAGATGCACGGAGGCTGGGCCGGCCTTAGCCCTGGACATGTCCGATGCCTCAGTCAGTCTTTCTCCCTTCTTGAGGTGATTACTTCCACAGTGGGCCCAGCCTCAACTCCAGAGCAGCAGGCCAGGAGCAGGTATGGCCAGTCTGGTATTGGCTGTCCTTTCTAGAACCCTAGTGGCCATTACCCAGAGGTCCTGCATCCCCTACCGTCCTTCCCACATGGAGAGATGCTGATGACATCCTGGTGGTGGGTCTGGGGCCCTTGTCCCCAGTATTCAGACACTTTTTGAGGGCTTAAGAGAGGGCCTAGGGAGACGGGGTGCGACCTGCCTCCTCCAGCCAGGCTGTCTTGAGTCCTCTCTGGGGCCCAACCCTTGTTTGTTTAGTGTTTCTGGGTTTCAGCCCTTTGGCCAGTGGAGGTTAAAGATTATTGAGGCAGCTGACAATAAAGTGCCCGGCACGCTGGCCTTTGCACCCCCATTAGCAGCCGTGGGGTATCCTTCTACACAACTGCCACAACGGCGAAAGTGCCAGGGTGTGGGCGGCACACCTCGGGCATTAATATTGAAGGACAGTCGCTCTTGCTTGGCAGTTGGGCCAAGTTTTGCTTTTATCTGCTGCAGGGCCACAATGTGTCATTGTTCTCTGTCTCAAAGGCCACCGTGCAGCCTCAGAGTGGACCTGGGATGGACTCCACCTGGTAGAGTAAACACGCACCCCAAGGTGGCCACTGGCCAGGGGGACAGGAGATTTTCCTTCCTCCTGGAAGGCATTTTTTTTCCTCCATGTGGGCTGGAAATCAGAGGCCTAATGGTTTCTCAGCCCCTGCTTGGACCCCAGCTTCTCTTCTAAGCAGGTGGCTCACAGACAGCCTGGGCCCCAGGGCAGTGTCCACAGCTTTGTGCTGGGGATCCAAAGCAGTTGGGGGCCCTGTTCTCAGAATGAAGCTTTCTTGAGGTCTAAGACAGAATGGAAGGATTCAAAGGAAGCTAATGATGCTGAAAGACAGTTATCAACAGATCTAAAAACAAATTTGAGGTAATCCACGTGTGTATTTATGAATGCAATAAATGATGAGTTCCAGCCACAGGTCTATCAGCAACTGCAAGAGCAGAGGAGTGATGGGTGGAAACGATCGCTTCAGCATCTTCAGTCGGCCCAGGGATGACCTGTATTTCCCAGGGATTTTTTTATGAGTACATCACAACTTTTTATTTGAAATAACTATTAACATATAAGAAGTTGCAAAATTAGCATTGCAGTCCTGCTTCCCCAAACATTAGCTCACACCTTACCAAATCCATCAAAGCCAAGATCTCCAATGACACAGTCAGGGCTCTTAAATGTCTTCTATTCATGATCTCTTTTCATCTGAGAAATTAAAAAATTCATTTATTTATTTGTTTATTTGGGTGAGGCATGAGTGTCACAGTGCACATACGGAGGCCAGTGTGAAACCTTCAGGATTCAGCTCTCTCCTACAACCATATAGGTTCCCAGGATCAAACTTAGGTCATCATGATTGGCAGCAAGCACCTTCATCCAGTGAACCATCTTGTCAGCCCTCACCCAAGAATTTTTTGTATGATCCCCTATAAAGGTTTATAAAATAGCCTGAATATATTATATGCTTCACATGTGTGCAATGCCCACAGAGGCCAGAAGAGGGCATCAGATCCCCCTGGAACTGGAACTATGGATGGTTGTCAGCCTCCACATAGATGTTGGGAACACCCAGGTCCTTTGGAAAAGCAACCATCTCTCCAGCCCTGACATATTTTTCTTAATGAACTTCAAGTCAGTAACTCAAATAGTAACTTTTATTTAAAATATTTTTGATTTTCTTATTTTTATTTTATACATATGAGTGTTTTGCCTGCATGTATGTAAGCATACAACATATGTACAATACCCACAGAGGTCAAAAGAGGGCATTGGATCCCCTGGAACTAGAGTTATTGATGGTTGTTGGTTGCCATGTGGGTGCTGGGAACTGAACATGCAAGAGAGTAAGTGCTCTTAACTGCTGACTCATCTCTCTAGCCTTTCAAATAGTAGTTTTAAAAACTGAATATTCTTTTTTTTTTTTTTTTGGTCTTTTCAAGACAGGGTCTCCCTGTAGCCCCAGCTGTCCTGGAACTTACTCTGTAGACCAGGCTGGCCTGAAGTTACAAAGATCCACCTGCCTCTGCCTCCCAAGTGCTAGGATTAAAGACATGTGCCACCACACCCGGCTTTAAAACCAAATATTCTAATACAACCCAATCCAAATATATACTAATTGATATACACTGAGGAAGGATGCTAGGGAAATAATAAGAGTCTTCATTTTCTGTAATTAACCATTATGTTTCCACAAGAGCCAAACACTTTGAATACACAATAAAAACACCATAGTGCATACCACACAGCAGAGCCAGGGCTAGCTCAGAGACAGAGCGCCTGCTTAGTACGCACAAGGTCCCAGGATCCATCTCCATCTCTGCCAGGGAAAAGACAGGAGACCAGTTTACAGGAGTCTTGAGTACAAGCCAAGGTTTCTCTAGCAGAGTTGGTAGGCTTTGCGGGTATGATGTGTACTGTGCAGAGTGTGTATGTTGTGTGTCTAGAATAAGACTGTGGTCAAATGCTGGCATACCACAAACACCTCAGATCCCTAATTCATTTCATTCTGAATTAACTTCTGGTTGTTGGCACTTTCAGGAACTTTATTCTGTTGCCAGATTTTTTTTTCTTTTTTTGCGACCTACGTGCAGTCCTTCAACCCCACATGGAGTGGGCAGCTAGAAACTAGACAGAAAGAGCCTAATTGGGATCGCTCACTTTACACACACATTTCCTTTTTGTGTGTCTTTGTGTATAATTCTATGCCATTTCGGTACATTTGCAGGTTTATAGACCCCCTCGCCGCAGTCAAGAAGCAGATCTCCTCCTGAACCTTTCTGAGCCTTGCTGTCATCAGCTGAGGGGACCAAGTGATACTTCCGTCAGTCATGATAAAGGCTTGGAGAGGGTGGTGGGCAGGATGGGGTGACCTCAGGAAGCTGGCTGCCCCTTGTCTACACTCAGGTGGTGCTTGGCTGTGAGATGATCCTCACTTTGTCATCATGTCACCTGGGGGCCAGAGCATCTGACCAACTGGGAGAAAAGCAGGTAGTGTGCTGTAGGTGCCTGAGGGGTAGGCAGAAAAGGTCAGTGCGTAGTCCAAAATGGATCGAATAGGGAGAAGTAGGAACAAGTAAATAACAGCACTGCCACGTAGAGCTTGTGGGTTAGTCGGGGTCTTTTTATTTTAAGTAACGTCCTATAGGAGGAGGCTCAGAGTTGACCTTGAGATGTGGATTTGGGGACTTTGATGACATTCTTTCTCCATATTTTTTGTTTGTTCATTTGTTTTAGTTTTTTTGTGACAGGGTCCAGGCTGGCTTATAACTTGTCCTGCAGCCCGTGTTGGCCTCAAACTCCCTCCCAACCCTTGGGATCATAGGTGTGTTACAGGGGTGTGTCACTGTGTCCAGCCATCCTCTATTTTTTTTTTTTTATCTCTCTCCTCTCTGCTTGCTGCCTTTGTGTATGGAGTTGGGCTGAGAAGGAACATGTGACCGGAGGCAGTTCCAATCTCAGATCCTTCCATCTTAGTAGTCCAGAGAAGTGCAGGACACAGCTGGCAGGCTGGCCTCCTGCAGCCATCAGTTAGTTACACCGAGGCCTTTCAGGGTCAAAGTGAGACTGGTCAAGACAGTAGCTGAATGTCCAGGGAATGGCTCTTGAATGTTCTTGAATGACAGGAAGGAATTCTGTGGCTGCCAGTGAGCAGCCAACCATGGTGAACACAGTGGCTTTCAGGATTGATCTAGAAAAGTACAACACTGTTAGCAATAAAATTAGTTTTTCTTAAAAAATATTTTATTTATTAATTTTATTTTTATGTGAATGAGTGTTTCATCTACATGTATGTAAGTGCACCCATGTTGTGCAATGCCAGCAGAGGTCAGAAGAGGGCATTGGGTCACCTGGAACTGGAGTTATGGCAGTCAATAGCACCACATGGATGCTGGGAATTGAACCTGGGTCCTCTGCAAGAACAGCTGATGCTTTTAACTGCTGAGCCATTTTATTTAGGCCCCAACAAAATTAAATTTGATCACAAGACTTTTGATTATCAACTGAGAGAATCTGAGACAATTTGGATAAGGATAGTATTTGTTGTGTTATTATTTTATTTTTTTAAAAAAAATTATTTTATTTTATTTTTTTAAATGAGTTATTTTATTATTTTATTTTTTTAATTTTATTTATTTTTGTATGTGTATGAATGTACTGTCTGCATGTAGGTCTGTGCACCCGTGTCGTGCAATGCCGCAGAGGTCAGAAGAGGGTCTCGATTCCCCTGGAACTGGAGTTCTCCTGGAATTGGAGTTACAGACAGTTCTTAGCTGCCATGTGGGTGCTGGGGATCGAACCCGGGTCCTCTGCAAGAGCAGTTGGTGCTCTTAACCGCTAGGCTATCTCTCCAGCCCCACTAGTATAGTTTTAAGTTCAGTGAAAGATCCTGTCTCAAGGAAGAGTGTCCTCCTCTGGCCTTTGCAGGTGTACACAGCCATACATCCAACCCCAGACACTATATACAGCACCAACACACACACACACACACAAATACATAAAATAATTTTAGCCTCTCCAGACACCTGGACTCACATACACAGACACACATACATGTACATAATAGAAACTTCTTTTTCAGACAGGGTCTCCCTGTAGCTCTGGCTGTCCTGGAACTCGCTATGTAGACCAGGCTGGTCTTGAACTNTTTGTTTTGTTTGTTTGTTTTTTTGGTCTTTTTGAGACAGGGTCTCCCTGTAGCCCCAGCTGTCCTGGAACTCACTCTGTCGACCAGGCTGGCCTTGAACTCGCAAAGATCTGCCTGCCTTGTTGCGTTTTTATGAAAAGAATTAGGTAATATACATTAAACACCAAGCAGGGGGCTAGGCACATACTTGGGACCTTGAATCTCAATGTAAAATTCAACTCATCATATAAAGTCTGGAACTAGAGGACGCTAGGTATGGGTGTTAATCACAAAACTCACAGTGTTTTGGTAAGTCTGCTGTGTGCTAGACACTGCACCACAGTATCAGTATACACTGCTTATCTGATCACCACAGCAGCTCTGTGAACTAGACAGCAGCCATGTAGTATTTTAGTTTCTTTTCCTCCTGCTATGCCAAAGTACTCTGATGAAGCAACTTACACGAGAAAGAGTTGAGTCAAGCTTGCAATTCCAGGGTACAGTCGATCATGGTTGGGAAGTGAGGTTGGCAGGGGTTAAAACAGCTGGTCACTCTGTGGTGACAGTCAGGAAGCAGAGAGCGATGGATGCTGCTGTCCTTGTTCCCCTTCTCCACATACACAGTCCAGGATCTGAGCTGTGGAATGGCACAGTGGATGGTTGTTCCACCTCAGTTAATGTTATCAAGATAGTCCCCACAGGCACAGCCAGAGGCCCGAGTCTGTGAACTTGACAACACTAACCTTCACACCTTGTGGCCCTTGTTGAGGCCCCACAGCCGGCCATAGGGTAGCACAAAGCCAAGGCTGCTGCTCCCAATGGTAGCTGCTACAGGAAGCCACACCTGCCTAGTATATTTAACACTTGAAGTCAATCATCATTGATATTTTTCTTCAATCTAAAGTTACTTTATATAATGATCGTGCAGTAGCTAATATTAATAATTATAGCATATTATGTCAGATGAGGGTTAAATAACTGCAAATGAAAAAAATAATGTTAAAGATATTAGATTTAGGAGAGGAGAAAAGGATGGAGTTTAGAGTTTAGAAATAAGAATCAGAAGCCAGGCATGGTGGTGCATGCCTTTAATCCCAGCACTCAGGAAGTAGAGGCAGGTGGATCTCTGTGAGTTCAAGGCCAGCCTGGTCTACATAGTGAGGTCCAGGACAGCTGGAGCTACAGGGAGACCCTGTCTCAAAAAGAGGAAAAAAAAATTGGGGCTGGAGAGATGGCCTAGCGGTTAAGAGTGAGTGCCGACCGCTCTTACAGAGGACCTAGGTTCGATCCCCAGCACCCACATGGTGGCAGACAACTGTCCGAAACTCCAATTCCAGGAGAACTCCAGTTCCAGGGGAATCCGACGCCCTCTTCTGACCTCCACAGCATTGCACGACATGGGTGCACAAACCTGCATGCAGACAGTACATTCATACACATATGGAAATAACATTAAAAAAATTCTTTAAAAGAGCAAAAAATAAAATAAAAAAAGAATCAGAGCCAGACCTGCAACAGGCAAGGAATGTGTCCTTTATTCAGGTTCACGGGAAGGCAGAATCCTTTCTGAGGGGAGAAAGCATCTGCTGGTAATGAAAGGGGGACTAGGGATTATATAGGAATTCTACTGAACACAGCCAGGGTCTGGTGTCCTTGGGTGACTGAAGGTCTTCTTCCTAAGATCATTTTCTCAGGCAAGGCAGGTGAGCTATCTAGGGCACTAAAGGAGACAGGTTGGCTCCACAGTTTCCTTCAGTCCTGGAAGTGACCAGTTGATAAGGCTTGAGGGAAGCCAGCCTGCTGATCTAGAGCCGGTTGGCCACCTGAATGGATTTATAGTTTTTCAGCTTCCCTAATGAGGCTGAGGACTCTCCTGCAATTCACACATTCTATCAAAATATATTTATATTCATTAAAATAGTTTATGAACTAAAAATTGCACTTGTCAAACAAAGATACTATACCTCTCAAGTTTGCAAGTGTGAACAATTTTTAAATATCATGAACTTACCTTCCTAAGAACCCATAGAGCCAATTCCATTTATATGCATTGGCTGAAAGCTTTAAAAAATTTTTTTAATTTTTTTGAAAATTTCAGATGTATCTTTAAAAAATATTTTATTGTTTTTTAGTTTATGTGTATGAGTGTATTGTCTGCATGTGTGTTGTATAGTGCCCAGAGAGGTCAGAAGAGGCTGTTGGATCCCCTGGAACTGGAGTACTGATGATTGTTAGCCACCATATGGTGCTGGGAATTGAACCTGGGTCCTTTGCAAGAGCAGTCAGTGCTCTTAACTGCTGAGTCATCTTTCCAACCCCCCCCCCTTTTTTTTTTGAGAAAGGGTCTCCCTATAGCCCTGGCTTGCTCGAAATTCACCAATGTAGACCAGGCTGGCCTCAACCACGAAGAGATCGGCCTGCCTCTGTCTTCTGGATGCTGGTACTAAAGGTGTGAACCGCCAAGCCTGGCCTCTAATCTGTTTTAAAAAAGCATGTCCATATATGCTGGTGAGATGGCTCAGTGGGTACCTAACACTAAGCCTGACAATTCATCTCTGGAGCTCACAAAGTAGAGGGAGAGAGCTGACCCTTTCAAGTTGTCCTTTGACTACAGGTGCACTGTGAAACCTGTACTCTCCCACTCCCCTAAAATAAATGCGTGATAAAAACTTAAAGTATACCCAGTAAATTTTCTACTTAAATTAGAACCTATGTACTTTTCATCAATTAGGTATCTTTATTTTTTAAGCTTTTGTTCTGTTAAATGCTCCTATTTTCCTAATTAAAGCTATATTTTCTTTTAATCTTTTAAAATACATTTCTTAGCCTGGCGTGGTGGCACATGCCTTTAATCCTAGCACTTGGGAGGCAGAGGCAGATGGATCTTTGTGAGTCCAAGGCCAGCCTGGTCTACAGAGCGAGTTCCAGGACAGCTGGGGCTACAGGGAGACCCTGTCTTGAAAAGACCAAAAAAAAAAAAATTTCTCCTAGGTTTTTTTTTTTTTTGATAGTTGCATTGAAGCCTGTGTTCACTGGTCCACAGCTGCACCATCCGAGGTTTCGAACCATTGCCCTTTCCTGAGTAGCCACCTCCTTTTCTTGTTCACATGACTGCTATTTTCGGCTGAAAACTGGACCCTGTAACTGTGCATTTGTAGGGACTCTGGGTTTTGTTACGTACTTGTGAGGATTTCTGCCTTTTGATTTGCTAGGATTCTGTCTTCTTCACAAGCCATCTTTGTGTACTCAGGATTTCAGTTTCTGGGCACTCTGTTCAGCCTGGCTTCCTGGAGTGTTCCCTGCCACATAATTCTCTAAGGATTTATTTGCCTAGAGTTCACACCTATGTTTTGTCATTCAGAAGTGGCTTTCTTGCTCTTGTGTCTTCTCTCACACTTCTATCTGCTTTATTAGTACTGAACTCTGACCCTCAGGCCCAAAGGACAAGACTTTCTGGTTTCTGAGGTCTGCTGCTCAGGGATGCCTCCCATAAGGACTGCAGCTCGGCTCAGAGATGGCTCAGCAGTTAAGAGCACTTGCTATCATGAGGACTGGAATTCAGATCTCAGCATTTCCATAAGGGAGCTCACAAAGGCCTGTGACTATAGCTCCAAGAAATCCAGTTCTATGACACCCTCTCCTGAGCTCTGTGGGCACCCACACACATGTGTATATACAGAGAGAGAGAGAGAAAGAGAGAGAGAGAGAGAGAGAGAGAGAGAGAGAGAGAGAGAGAGAGTAAACTTTGCATCTCTCCTAGGGAAGTTCTGTCTCCCAGGAATAGTCTATTCTGATTTCTGCCTGCCTTTTCGTTGACTTTCCTGGCCTCTCTATTATGTACGCAGTGATTTGGGCAAAGGTTTTCTCTCTGCTTCCCTCTCATTCTCCTCTCTTTTTCTCCCTCCCTCCCTCCGTCTCCCTCCTCCCTCCCTCGCTCCGTCCCTCCCTCCCTCTCTATTGATCCTTCTTCAGTTCCTCTCTGATTTTCATGTGTTGTCCCTTCTGCTGCACTTTTGCTTCCAGGCACACTTCTCCCAACAAGTTTCTTTCTTTTCTGCCAGCTCCGAACTATCTCTTTGGTCTCTTCAGCTCTGTGAGAATGTAGCTTTTTCAACCACAGGATCTGTGAGGATTTAGGACCACCATCTATCATTTTTTGTCAAAATGGCCACATTCTGACTGAAGTCTTCTCCTTTTGATTGCGTCCCAATTGCTTTTGTATTTGTTCAGATTTTCGTAATTGTTTTCTGAGCAATTCTGCCCTTACAGTAAGCCCGACCTATAAATGGCATTGTTATTAATTTTTCATTTTTCTAACCATTTGCTGCTGTTATATAAAGATAAAAATGAAAGTTTTGTATTGAGTCATTATTCAGCAAGCTTGTTAACTTCACTTATTAATTCTAACAGTAGGGTTGGGGGTGCAGCTCAGTTGGAAGGGTGCTGCTCAGTTTACGCAAAGCCCTGCATGCCGACCTTATCACCTCATGTAAGGATCCCCAGTCATGGGTTTTTGACCAGGTTTACGGTACAGGCATGACCTCCCTCCTGTACAGCAGGCCTCAGAGCCAATCAGAGAGCAGGTGTTTGTCCCCACCATGGCCAGGCACTACTGCAGCAGTAGGCACATCCTGCCTGTCAGGATGGTGTTGTGGCACACAGGTCCACACGGGAAGACCACTGATGACCTTTCTTCCCAGCAGCCTGCACACAGCACCAGCTGGTACTATGTGTACACACACATGGAGCCAGCAGGGAAGGTTCTTCCAGTTCAGTTCCAGCCTCATTTCTCCATGTCCTGGAACCAAGGTGTGTGCTCTCCTTAGTAGTGATAAGGTCTTACAACCAATTATGATGCCTCTGTGCCCATAAACACTCAGCGTAGGAGACAAGCACTCAGCCACATTCAGTGACGAGGTCATTAACGCCAACACCAAACTCTTATCTAACTCTAGTCTTTATCAGGACGTTGCTAGCTGTCCAGTGATATCCTTTGGAGTCTTAGAGGCCTGGGCTATCTCTCACCCTCATTGGGCATGCCTCTGTTCATTAATACACAATACCGATGCCATCGAAGCGGACGTCCAGCTCTTTGGTGGAGTGGCTTCCAAACGCCTCCTACTGTCTGCAGTCAGGCCTGTAAAACAGAGCAAGGGAGGAGCTGTGCTTGGTTCCCTAGCTGGAGAGGCCAGCTTCGATTTGGGGGCTGAGGCTAGCATTGGTCAGATTTTTTTTTTTCTGTGCAGTGACTACTTCATCCTTTGGAATGAAAAGGAATCATGTGGGGATACACTTAGAGACTCTGTAAATGTCCTGTTACCCTCAATTGCGCCACTAGTTTTCGCATCCAGCACTGGCTCTTGTCTGAATCAGTTCTCATCATCATTATTACAATGATTTTCTAATTTGACCACTCCTCCTACTTTTTTTGAGACAGGGTCTCACTATGTAGCCCTGGCTGGCCTGAAGCTCATTATGTAGACTAGGCTGGCCTTCTCAAAGAGGCCTGCCTGCCTCTGTTTCCCGAGTGCTAGGGTTAAAGGCGTGTATCACCAGGCCCAACCCTTGTACTTTATTAATTGGCCTTCAGATTTATCAATACCAGTGTGGACTGGTACTGACACTTACTTTTCTATAAGTTATAAACACTGTGATTTTATCATCGTACTCAAATTGTCCCCAGTTTGGCCATTTGAAATTTCTTTGGTTTTGCTCTGATATTTCTGACATGTCTCCAGCAATTAAAAAAATGTTTTGTTCATTATTATTTTAATTTTATGCATATTAATGTATTCCCATCATGTATGTAAGTACACCTGTGTTATGTTCTGAAATGCTCATGGAGGTCAAAAGAGGGTATTGGATCCCCTGGAATTGGAGTTACAGACAGCTATTAGCCTCTATGTGGGTGCCGGGGATTGAACCCAGGTTCTCTGCAAGAGCAGCCAGTGCTCTTAACAGCTGAGCCATCTCTCCAGCCCCCTATATATCTATTTCCTATCATCTATCTGCCATCTATCTGGGTTTCATCTATTGTCTATCTATAACCTGTTTATCATCTATCATCTATATATCTATCCATCTGTCACCTGTCTTGTATCCTTTATTATCTGTCTATCACCTATCTGTCTATCCATCAATCACTTGTCTATTCTTTTTTTAATGGAAAGTGCTATTTTATTTTAATTTATTTTATTTTTTAGCTGTCTCTTCTTTCTCATTCAGTCTTTTCCATTTCATGGTTTTACCTTTCTTCTCAACCTTGACAAACCTGGCTTCTGTTCTGTTATTGTGTTTTCTTGATCTTAGGAAGCACAGACTCATTTCAGAATTGTTAATACAACACTCTGCCAAAAGGAAGCCAACCAGTTGGAGCTCAGTGTTCCTCTAGAAATTTGGGTCTATTTGGGGAGAGCGTGTAATCTAAATCCTGGGGTTGGAAGGTACTTGTCCTCTCCCTTCAGTAGTTTCTACTTTTATCTGGACTCTACCTTTGTGTTACAGACCCTTCCTGCTTCATGTTGCTTTTTAAAAAATTTTTTTTAAATTTTTTATTTTTGTATGTGTATGAATGTACTGTCTGTATGCAGGTTTGTGCACCCATGTCGTGCAATGCTGTGGAGGTCAGATGAGGGTGTCGGATTCCCCTGGAACTGGAGTTCTCCTGGAATTGGAGTTACAGACAGTTCTTAGCCGCCATGTGGGTGCTGGGGATCGAACCCAGGTCCTCTGTAAGAGCAGTCGGCGCTCTTAACCACTAGGTCATCTCTCCAGCCCTTTCCTTCCTTCCTTTCTGTCTCTTTCTTTCTTTCTTTCTTTCTTTCTTTCTTTCTTTCTTTCTTTCTTTCTCTTTCTTTTTCTTTCTTTCTTTCTCCTTCTTACTTTCTCTCTTTCTTACTTTCTTTCTGTCTGTCTTTTTGAGACAGGGTCTCCCTGTAGCCCCAGCTAGCCTAGAACTTACTATGTAGACCAAGCTGGCCTCAGTCTCACAGAGATCTGCCTGCCTCTGCCTCCCAAGAGTAGTAGAATTAAAGGTGTGTGCCACTGGGCCAAGCATCTTTCTTTTAAAAAATATTTTATTATTTTAAATTTATGTGTAAAAGCATATTGCCTGCATGCATGTCTCTGCAGTGCCCTCTGAGTCAGAAGAGGGCATTGGATCCCCTGGAACTGGAGTTACGGATGGTTGTTAGCTGCCATGTGGGTGCTGAGATCCAAACCCAGGTCCTCTGCACCAGCAGCCAGTGCTCTTTACTGCTGAGCCGTCTGTCTATCAGGGGATTCAATTTTCTAATAACTTGTTTAGGACTCTCCTACCTGAGTAAATGAGGGACAAAGGTTCATGATTTTCTTTTTTTGGTCAAGGTTAGTTCTCATAAACTGAGCTAAGGAGTGTTTCCTCTTTTTCCTTGTTCCAGGAGATGTATAAAACTGTTATTTCTTGCCAGGTGTGGTGGTGCATGCCTTTAATCCTCGCACTTGGGATTCAGAGGCAGGCAGATCTTTGTGAGTTCAAGGCCAGCTTGGTCTACAGAGGGAGTTCCAGGACAGCTGGGGCTAAAGGGAGACCCTGTCTCAAAAAGACCAAAAAAACAAAACAAAACAAACAAAACAAATAACAACAACAACAACAACAACAAAAACCCCTGTTATTTCTTATGTAAGCACTTAAAACAACTCGCTGGTAAAGTCATTTGAGATTAATTTTTTTGGGTGGGGTCAGGCAAGCAAAGAAAAGGGAGGAAGGCCACAAGCCACCGAATGACTCTGTAACAGATGTGACTTCAAGAAAAATGTCAGTTTCTTCTTTTGTCAATTTTGATAATATCACTTTTCTTGGAATTTATACATTTCATCCAAGTTACCAATATTTCAATGAAAAGTAAACTGGCCTAGGAAGGCCCATAGGCCTGACAGAAGAGGCAGCAGGCTATTGAGAATCACTCAAGATGAAAACAAAAAGAACGAGAGAGAAGAGCCTTGTTCCAGAGAGACAGGAATGGAGGTTGACTATAGGCAGTAGTGATGGGTTGGGTCTGAGCAACAACTACTGGGTGAGTTGGGGGGTATCTTATGGCAAATGACCAGATTTGGGGAAGAAAGCTCAGACAGAACTCAGTCTTAGAGAGGCTGTGAGGGGCAGCATGCAGTTAAATGGGTGACCGGATGTGTGCAGGCCAGGCTGGGTGTGGGGCACACATGGGCACGCTGGCATGGAGACAATCTTTGAAGTTCTGTGTGGTTTTGATACGTGCTAAGGAGGTGAGTATCAACTGAGAAGAGGTCCATCCAGTGTCCCTCCGTGTTCAGAGACACCTCAGACCTCTCTGAGGTCCCCATGAAGCCCACATGGCTGCCTCAAACATCTATGCCCTGCCCTGCTCAGCAGCCCCTCATAGCCTGCAGCTGGCTGGTCATTCTCTTCTGGTCACTGGGCTTCCAAGCGGCTCCATGCTCCAGGCTTTCTTGGCCGTCTCTCTGGACAACCATCCCTCTGATCCCCCTCTTCACCTCTCCACCAGAGTGGGCACACAGAGAGTTACAGCCTCCCTTTGATGCTGGCTGCAGCCCAGTTCTGCCTGTCCGCCTCTTCCTGACACTCACTGCAGCAGGTGTCTCTGACAAGACCCGTCCCTGGTGGCCTTCACATCCCTACCTGTGACTGCTGGGAAATTCCGGTCTCAGGGTTCCTTAATGCCCATCCTGTTGGGGATAGCGAACTTCCTCAGAAACTTGGCTACCATCTCCCACCAGGGTCCCTAACTCCTTGCAGTGTTTTGTTTTTGTTTTCTCTGGTGCTAGCCATCCAGTGGAACCTTCCAGTGCGCATGAGCACAGTAGACCAGCTGAGGTACATCCCTGTGGTTTCTGTTTGCCTGGCAGGGTCCTGCCATGCAGCAAGGAGGTGTCCACGTGAAAGTGCAGGACCTCTTCACTCTTCCTTATGAGGAAGTCTCTGGATTCTTTGAGAGTATGGTGGTCTTCCAGTAAGGAGATGCCTTGTCTGGGGATGAGGGTGGTCCCTCAGGCCTTGAGCAGGTCCCTCAGAAACCCTTTGGCTATGATGAGAGATCTGTTGGGGTAGACGGCTTGGAAGTTGCCATGGACTGAATATGACCCTTCATCTGTGCATTGAGGCTGAACCCAACATGATGGTATTAAGCCAGGGGTGGAACCTTTGGGAGGTGACGAGGTCATGGGAGTTATGATGGTTGATATTTCAAGTTAACAGAGTCTAGAATCAGCTAGGAGAGTGAGCACAGAGGGATAATCTTGATTGGATTATTTTAGGTGGGAAAAACTCAGCTTAAGTAGGGGCCACACTACTCTGTGAACTAAGATTCAAGACTGAATCAAAAGGAGCAAGTAAGATGACCATCAGCATTTATCTCTCTCCTTCCTAACTGTGGATGATGCAACGTGACCAGCTGCCCACTGTGATGTACTACACTCTGGAACCCTGAGCCAAACAAACCCTTCCTGCCTGAAGTTGCTTCTTTCAGGTATTCTGTCATAGCAATGAAACAAGTAACTAAGCCAGGGGCAGAGCCTCACCAATGGCTAAGTGCCTTTCTCAGGAGACCCGAGCATCGCACCGTGCTCTCTCTTTATCACTGAGGGCACAGCAAGAGGGAGTCTGCAAGGTAGACAGTCGGTGCTCCCTAGACCCTGGGTCTGCCGGAGTCTTGGCCTTAGACTTCTCAGTCTCCAAATTGTGGGGGACAAGTTTGTTAGGTGTCTGTTGTTTAAACCACCCAGTTTATGTGCTCTGACTTTTCTCCTGCTATTTGATGATCAAGAGTCTTCATAAGGCCCTATCCATTTTCATCGCCCAGTGTCGTCCTGGCTAATTGGGACTCAGGAGCCTTCTCCAAGTCTTTGTTAGGCTGGCTGGAGACAAAGTTCTATGGTTTCCCAAACATGTTCTATGGTTTCCCTTTTGTTGCTTGGCATATTGAGATGGACTGAGGAAGAAGTTGCAGGGCTGGGGGTGAGGGGTGGGGGCACTGACACAGGCTTGGAAGTTGGAGGATGAGGCCTGCCTCCAGGTTCAGGCATTGCCCTGGGTGCATACCTTCTTGAGGTAGGTGGACTGCATTATCTCCCGGCTCTTTCCAGCTTAGAAATTCTATGTTCCAAATCCATCAAACAAGATTTTGAAGGCTTTGAATGGGTGTCGTTGCACCAGCTCACACACCCACCTCCCAAGGCTCTTGATTGGCATATATCTTCTAATGGACAAGTTTCTTGGATTGGAGGGCCCCATCTGTGAGCCTCTTTTTCTTTATTTTTCATTTTTTAATTGTTTTGTGTATTTCATATAACATTTCTTAATCAAATTTAGACTTAATTCCCCTTCCTTGCCCCCTTGCCATCAGAGCTCATGCATTCTGCAATACATTTCTTTCTTTCTTTTTGGAATTCACATTTTCCCCCTTTAATTTTATATTATTCTAAAGTATGCATACATTCCCCTCCCCCATATACCACAATTACAAAGTTTGAAAATAAGTGGTAGGTTAATTCTAGATCCCATTAAGGTATTCACATTATAATGGTACAGTTGCTTTCAGGTAAAAGAAAAAAAAAATATATATATATACACATTGCTTGGTTTGCCTTACTACTAGGTGTTTGGTGCTAGCACCCACAGATGAGGGATATCATTTGTTGCTTGTTTTTCTGGGACTGTGTTACGTCACTTAGAATAATGTCTTCTAGTTCCATCCATTTACCTGCAAAGTTCATGATGCCATCTTTCTTTTTTTTTTTATTTCTGTATGTGTATGAATGTACTGTCTGCATGTAGGTTTGTGCACCGGTGTTGTGCAATGCCGCGGAGGTCAGAAGAGGGTGTCGGATTCCCCTGGAACTGGAGTTCTCCTGGAATTGGAGTCACAGACAGTTCTCAGCCACCATGTGGGCGCTGGGGATAGAACCCGGGTCCTCTGTAAGAGCGGTTGGTGCTCTTAACCACTAGTCCATCTCTCCAATCCGATGCCATCTTTCTTTACTGATGAATAGTACTCCATTGTGTAGATGTACCACATTTTCTCTTTGCAGTAGGATGAGTCCTGTGGGTATATACCCAGGAGTGGTATGACTGGGTCAGGTGGTAGGCTCATTTTGAGTCTTTTAATGGTTCTCCACACTGCTTTCCAAAGTGGTTGTAAGAGTTTACATTCCCACCAGCAGTGGATGAGTGTTTCTCTTTCCCCACAACCTCTCCAGTATTTGGCATCTTTTGTTTTCATGATCTTAGCCAGTCTTATTGGAGTGAGATGATACCTTAAAGTGGTTTTAATTTGGATTTCCTTAATTATTAATGATGTTGAACACGTTTAAAGATGTTTCTCAGCCATCTCTATTTCCTCACTTGTGAAGTCTCTGTTCAGCTCTTTACTCCATCTCTTGAGTGGGTCATTTGTTTTCTTACATCTTTGTGTTTTGAGCAGTTTCTATATTCCGGATGTTAATTGTGAGCCTCTTTTTCCATGGAGATAACAGGTCACCCCTAAATCCTCCAGGTACCTTTGTTCCTGATGGCAGACAGCACTAGGAGGAGAAGAAGCTTCTAGAGGGAGTCCTCTCTACATCCAGGATGGCCTAGCTTTCTCCCATGGGGTGGGGGTTAGACCAGCAAGTGTGTGGTAAAGAATTAAGTCCCACTCTTGGGAAACATCAGAGGGCAGAAAGAGAAAACCCAGTAGCTCTCGACGCCAATCGTAGGCACAGTTAGTGACTAAAGCGGGCTAGCAGCTCTTTTCTTCGCCTGTGACCTGGTTCCCCAGTGACTAGTAGAGGCTCATCTGCCCCTTCAGTCAACACTCAGTACCCAGCCACCCTTCGTAGGGAAATACATAGGCACAGCTCTGCATTATTCAGGGGCCTGCATACATTTCCCAGGTTCCCTTGCAGTCAGGTGACTAGCTCCAGTCGGTAGGTTGGGAGAAAAGCTGGGCTGAGTCAGTGTCATTCCCCCATCTCCTTCCTTGCATGTGGTGGCCCCAGAGCCTAGCAAATGTGAGCATCAGGGCAAGAAGGCTGCAGAAAATATACGGCAGAAGAGCAACCCTGATGTTCCTTCTGTAAACCTGTTAGATACAGAGGCTGATTGTTAGAGCAGCACAGCCTAGCTCATCCTGACAACGTGAGGAGCTGTGTGTGCCTCTGCTGGCTGTCTACCCTGGAAAGCTATCCACCCTAGGCCCCTCCTGTGCAGTGGGATGCCATTACTGAACCGACATTGTGGGGCGTACCGTCCGTCCATGCCTGGGCTTGCTGTGACCCCTCCCTGCACTCTACACTCTGGGAAGGCTCGCAGCCTGATAGCTAGGCCACATCAACCTGTTGTGTTTGGTCAAAGTTGCAGCAGGAGGTGGCTGAGTGTGAACCTAGCACTTCTCAGAAGTGTGAATTCTCCCTTTGCCCCTCCCCCCACCCTCCCCTGGGCTGCAGCTGTGCATAGCAGCAAAGGAGGCAGAGCTAGTCTGCAGCGTGGGGCTGAGCCAGCCCTGGCTATGAAGGGTAGCAGAGGTTTCTCTCAGTCCTGTCCTGCTGGAGCAGGACTGCAGGGCTATGCACCCGAGAAGCTACAGGAGTTAGAGACAGACTGGCCCTTTGAGAACCAAGTGGTTCTCAGTCAAAACTAGAGCATGTCTTCTTCAAAGCACGGCTTCTTAGCACCTCTGGGAATTATGCTCCTAGGAAGGGTATCTCCAGCCCTGGAGCCTCTGTGGTTTTAGTCTGTATAGGAAAAGTGGTGAAATGAAATCCAGCCATACACCGAGCGGACAGGAGGGGCTACAGGGCTTTAGAGTGGGCCGTCTTAGTCTAGAGTCATCTTTATGTAGGTGCTGGTTTTATGGTTACAGGGAAGGTATGATTTGAGGACCACAGTGAGTGCCCATCAGCCAGTATTTCCTGCACTAAGGTTTAAACCAAAGCTTGCTGTTATAACTTGTGCTGGCTAGTAGGTTTAGTGTCAATTTGACACACCCAGGTTAGGGGAGTCTCAATTGGGGAATTGCCTCCATTGGACTGGCCTGTGGCCATGTCTGTGGGAGTATTCCTTGACTGTTGAGTGATGTGGGAGGGCCCAGCCCACTGTGGGCAGTGCCACCCCTAGGTGGATTGTTGCGTATTATATAAGAAAGCAGGCAGGGGAGCAAGCCAGTAAGCAGTGTTTCTCCATAGCCTGTGCTTCATTTCAGCTCCTGCCTACAGGTTCCTGCCCTGAGTTCCTACCTTGGGAGATGTAAGCCAAATAAACCCTTTCCTCCCCAAGGTGGTGTTGCTCAAAGTGTTTTGTCATAGTGATTGAAAGCAAACTAGAACATGTCTGGAGCCCAAACTAGGTGCAGGAGTAGGGTTGGGACCAGAGGCTGTAACTGGGGCCTAGAATAGGAGGCCAGGATGAGCCTGTCTTGGGGTGCAGGATGGGATGCCAGGGTGAGCCCACGCAGCCTGGGCCCAGGGTGTCTTCAGTCCAGCTGTCGTTGCTCAGGCAGCTGGCAGCTTGTCATCACGCTCTTTGCAGCTACCACACACAGGACAAACTTCTCAGTGCCAGGCTGCTTTCCAGGCCTCTGGCTGCAGGCCTGGGGCAACGTTCCTGTGCGGTGGGATCTTGATCTGAGCTGACAGCACAGGGTGGGAGGACAGGTCAACTGTCCATGAAGGTGTTCCAGGGAGGATTAACCAAGGGGGAGATCAGGCTGGGGGCCTAGAAAAGGAGAAGAGAGAAGCCAGGAGCACATCCTTGAGCTCTGTGTCCTGGTAGCCAGGATAGGAGTCTCTGCTCACCATGCCATTCTGCCATGATGGACCTCTGAAACTGAGCCACAGGACATCCTCCTTTAACTTGTTCAGGTCAGGCGATTTGTTACAGTATCAAGAAAGGGACTAATGTAGGGCCTTGGCATTCAACAGAGTTGAAGATACAATTGAATCCATGATGGAGAGGGACTCATGGTGTCCGAGCGAATGACAAGATGACCTGGGAGCAGAGCACAGGGGGACCAGAAGCAGAAGGAACAGAAAAGAAGGTTTTGTAGTTGGATTGTGCTGATTCCTTCAGCTAAGGGGCTCGGGGCTAGTGAGATGGCTTAGGGGGTAAAGACGCTGACTGCCAAGTTGCTCACCTGAGCTGGATTCCCCGGGACCCACGTGATGGAAGGAGAAAATGGACTCCTGCAAGTTGTCTTCTGACCACCACACACATCACAATACACACACATCGTAATACACATGCCTCCCAACAAATAAATGTAATAAAATTTTTTAAAGAAAAAGAAAACACGGCTGTGCAGCGTTGAGTGAGAAGGGTCTGAGGCGGCACCGCCTGCGGCTTTGCTCTTTAGAAGGCCATAAGGTATTTTTCTGGTTTTTCTGTCCCTTTCCTCCCTCCCTCCTTCCCTCTCTCCCTCCCTCCCTCCCTTCCTCCCTCTCTCCCTCCCTCTCTCTCCCCTCTCTCCCTCCTTCCCTTCCTTCCTTCTTCCTTCCTCCTTCCCTTCCTTCCTTCTTCCTCCCTCCCTCCCTTCCTTCTTTCCTTCCTTCCTCTCCACTGGTTCATTGACTGGACTGAGGTCAGAACCCCATGCCAAGTTCTGAAGAGATGGAGAAGAAAAGAACACAATTCCTGACCCCAAAGAGCTCTCAGCCCTGTGAAAGAGAAGTCTGTGACAGGACATGTTGGCCCTGCAGGCTAGAGGATGTGGATCTAGAACTTCTAGGACACACCTTGAGGAAAATGAGACAGAGAACTAAAATTTGCTGCCTTGCCATTTTGGGTTTTATTTTATTCACATTAAGACCCTAGAACTGAGGACTATTTGGGCTCCCAGCTCTTGGGGGAATCTGGTGAGATTTTCACTGTAGTCTCAGGGTGTGGGGAGCCGAGTACAAGAGCCTTTCTGGAAGATACCACAGACCTGGGAGTAAAAGCATTTCAAAGGCTTGATGCAAAGCTTCCAGGAGGTTGGTGTCGGATCTGGGGAGGCCTCTGCAGGAAGAACAGGAGCCATCCTGTAGCCTTCCCTGTTCCAGAAGGCTCTGTGGGGAATGCATAATTAGGCCCTCTGTAATTACCAGTTTGAGTCTGCCTAGGACACTCAGGCTCCCACCCCCTAATTTACCTTATAAATTTATTCTGCTAAAAAAGTTGAAAATGTCAGTCTTCTTTGAGCACTGCATAAATGAATTATCTCTCCAGATGACAGAAGGTGGGAAGGAGGAGGAGGCTTGGGAGGACATCCCTCACTCCAGTGTCTGCAAGTCTCCACTCTGGGCACGGCCCGCCAGGGAGCTGGGTAAGGCTAGGTGTCACTAGGTTTTACCAGTTTCCTGGTGCAGCATTCAAACTAAGCACCTGGACTCTGGGGACAGCCTTGGGAACATTTCCCTTTGGGTCTTTGTGATGGAATCCCATGCTTCACTGAGCAGTTACCAATGCTCTGATCCTTCAATGAACGGTTTCATGAAACTATTTATAGAAATGTATGGTAGAGGCAGGGTGTGGGGGTGCATCCGTGTGTTCTCGGCATTTGGGAGGTCAAGGCAGGAGGAGAGAGAACTTGACGGCAGCCTGGACCACATAAAAAGACCTTGTCTAAAAGACAAGAAAACAAAAGGAAGAAAGGAAGGAAACATACGACATGACTGTTTATTTTAAAATATTTTATTATTTTTATTTTATGTATATGAGTGTATCGCCTGCATGTATGTAAATACACCTGTGTCATGCAATGCCCACAGAGGTCAGAAGAGGGTGTTGGATTCTCCTGGAGCTGAAGTTACAGACAGTTGTTAGCAACTATGTGGGTGCTGGGAACTGAAGCCAGGTCTTCCGCAAGAACAGCCAATACTCTTAACCACTGAACCATTTTTCCAACCCCCAACAGGACTTTAATACCATGGCAGGTAGCTTGCACAAGAGTTATTTTATTTTTTTATTATTTTATTATTTATTATCTTGAAAGTCCTCTACAGACCTTCAATTTTTTTGGGGGGGGGGTCTTTTTGAGACAGGGTCTCCCTTTAGTCCCAGCTGGCCTGGAGCTCACTATATAGACCAGGCTGGCCTTGAACTCACAGAAATCTGCCTGCCTCTGCCTCCGGGGGAGTGCTGGGATTAAAGGCGTGCACCACTTCGCCCTGCAAGTGTTATTTTATTTTAATTTTATTTTTTATTATTTTTTTATTAATTTTATTTTTATTTCTGTATGTGTATGAATGTACTGCCTGCATGCAAGTTTGTGCACCGGTGTCGTGCAATGCCACGGAGGTCAGAAGAGGGTGTCGGATTTCCCTGGAACTGGAGTTCTCCTGGAACCGCCATGTGGGTGCTGGGGATCGAACCAGGGTCCTCTGTAAGAGCGGTCAGCGCTCTTAACCACTAGGCTATCTCTCCAGCCCCTGAAAGTGTTATTTTAAAAGCACCTTGTGATCCCATAATCCTAACAATGGTGATTGTTCATGATTTCTGAATCTCTTTCTAGTCTTTTCTTTCTCTCCTGTAGGTCCTCTCTGTCTCTGTCTCAGCTGCTACAAATTTATTTATTTTTTATTTTTGGGGCTGGATTCTAAAAAACCCAAATGTGGACTGTCTCAAAGTTGGAAGCCAAGAGAAGGAATGAGGGCCAGTGACGTCCTCATCTCCGAGGGGACACTTGCTGGCTGCTGAAGCTGCCCCCCTCCTACCACTGGCTGTGGGTCTGGCTGGACTTCAGCATGGTATGTGGCGTTAAGTAGATAAACTGTGGTGGCTTATGTATGTGCCCTTCAAAATTTGTAATGATTCTTCTCTTCTATTTCATGACATTAAGGGGTAGGGGTGATTGAGTCAAGGGGGCTCCATCCTAACAAGCGCCTTCTACATATCAGATGCAGTGTTGGTCCCCTCTGGAGAACTTGGCAACCAGGTGCCATCTTGGAAATCCTCTACAGACCTTCAATTTTTTTTGGGGGGGTCTTTTTGAGACAGGATCTCCCTTTAGCTTTGGCTGTCCTGGAACTCACTATGTAGACCAGGCTGGCCTTGAACTCACAAAGATCTGCCTGCCTCTGCCTCCCAAGTGCTAGGATTAAAGGCGTGTCCCACCATGCCCGGCAGACCTTGGATTCTGACTTTTAGCCTCCAGAGTGGTGAGAAATTTCTATTCTTCATAACTTTTCCAACTTTAGGTATTTTGTTATAGCCATACAAATGGACTGAGAGGAGACACTTCAATAGCTGAATACATTAACAAAATCTGGGAGAAAATGTCTAGTTTTGAATTAAAAGTTGAAATGTGTACCATGGATTGAATTGAATGTGGAATCTCTATCTATCTATCTCTCGCTTTTTTTTTTTTTTTTTTTTTGTCTTTTTGAGACAGGGTCTCCCTGTAGCCCCAGCTGTCCTGGAACTCACTCTGTAGACCAGGCTGGCCTTGAACTCACAGAGATCTTGCCTGCCTCTGCCTCCCCGAGTGCTGCTGGGATTAAGGCGTGTGCCACCACACCAGCAAATGTGAATCTCCTTTTTACTGAGCATTGGCCTCCATAGTAATACACATAATTTGTTAAATGCCTACTGTGTCCATGCCCTGGTGCTGGGGGATTTCTTTTTTTTTTTTTTTTTTTTTTGGTCTTTTTGAGACAGGGTCTCCCTGTAGCCCCAGCTGTCCTGGAACTCACTCTGTAGACCAGGCTGGCCTTGAACTCACAAAGATCCGCCTGCCTCTGCCTCCCAAGTGCTAGGATTAAAGGCGTGTGCCACCACACCCGGCTCTTACCAGTTGTCTGAGAAACTCTTCACCTAGGTCTAGGCCTGTCCCAGGAGGACCTGGGATGCTTAGAAGGCAGGCAGCTTGCTCCGAGGCTCCCAATTTATGGCAGACACAGCAGTGACTTGAACCTAGTTCCTTGAGGAGAAGGAGGGTACCAAACTCTTGGTGCATGCCCTGTATGTCTTATGATGTGTGAAGGACAAACTCAAGTTAGAGAGTCAGAGAGGCAAAAGGGCTTTGCATGCTTCAAAATGCTCCCTCAGGGGCTGGAGAGTTGGCTCAGC
Organism: Rhizomys pruinosus; assembly: GCA_009823505.1. Taxonomy (NCBI): domain Eukaryota; kingdom Metazoa; phylum Chordata; class Mammalia; order Rodentia; family Spalacidae; genus Rhizomys; species Rhizomys pruinosus. Next base: position 334,311 of record VZQC01007020.1, on the reverse strand, counting down.
CATTAAGAGCACTGGCTATTCTTACAGAGGACCCGGGTTTGATTCCCGGCACCCACGTGGTAGCTAACAACAGTCTGTAACTTCAGTTATAGGGGGATCCAATGCCCTCTTCTGACCTCCATGGGCATTGCATGACACAAGTGTGCCTACCTGCATCCAGGCAATGCACTCATACACATAAAATAAAAATAATAAATAAAATGTTAAAAAATACTCTCCCAACATTAGGGAGTTGGCTTTGAGTTCCAGCAGCAGAGTCTTCTGTCTGCTCTTATTCCCTCTCCATGCATTTTTAGTCCATTTCCTTAGTTCAGGTGTGTCTCAGCCAGTACTTTCATCTTTCCTCCCTCACCCCATTTCTCTGTTGTTTGGTTTCCTAGCCATGGTCATGTCTTCTTGCACTTTACTCCCTATCCACTGCCCAATGTCTTCAGCTAAGCAGGTGTCCTTGCTTTCAACTCGGAACTGATTCCTCTTTGAAACTTTCTCTCTCCTCGTTTGCTTCCTGATGCATATTGACTATTGGCATCCCTGTACTAGTCCCAGGTCTAGTGATGTCTCTGGTACCTGCTTCTGGCTTGGGAGAATGGGATGGAGGATGAAGGACAGGGTCCAGCTTATACACAGAGACAGGCCTGGGGTCATTTGGGCTCTGCGTCTGGGTGCTTGACCTGTGTAATGGGAATGATGTCTCTCCCTTGGATGAGCTGTATAGACAGAGTGTCCCCATGACCCAGCCTTGAGGGTCTTCAGTGACCAACTCCATAACCTGCCATCTGCCCTCAGCCCTTTCTCCCACTCCTTCTCTCCTGTGGCCCTTGGGACACACACCCACAAGTCCATTTTGGAAGCTGCAGTATCTCTGCTCTAAACACTGTCACTGGCCTCTGTTTCATGTCATTGGAGTTCAGGATCATTCGACCTGGAAACCTGGGTACTGGCCAGTCCATACAATTGCCATCTTTGGACTTCAGACACTGAGTGCTCGTTGAAGCAAGTCCACAGAGACGCCTAGAATGTGACTGCTGTGTGGCAGAGACCAAGCCAGTGCTCTTCGTAGTCCTTACCAGTAGTGCTGAAGCACAGTCAGTCCACAGGTGTGCTAAAGCCCGGTGTGACAAAGAGACACTGTGTATTTTCTCCCTAGCACGTGGTGCCTTTGCCTAGTCCATGCCTGTTCATAGTCACCCTGGGTGTATGTGTGTGTGTGTGGGGGGGAGGGGTTAGGGGTTGGGGTTTGGGGTTTGCAGGCTAGGGAGTGACTTTCTAGGCAGTAGGGAGCTCTTGGGGCTGGTGGGAGGGGGTGCCCATGGGCCTGGCCATCACTCCTGAAGGCCAGCTTTGGACCTAGCCTCCATTTTTCATTTAACGGAAGCCCTTGACGGACACGGTGGCGGTGGTGGTGGCGGCAGCGGAGGCTAATTGCATGGAGCCTGGAGCTAATGCAGCTGCTGTAATTCCTGTCACCTTCCCACAGCTCAGTAGGAGCTTCCGATGAATAACGGGCGACGTTCAGAGGCTGTGTGCATCAGCTGCATGTGTCACTGGTAGAGGTCGGGCAGGGCACCAGTGTGGTGGGGGGACACAGCGCCACCTTGCCAAGTTTTTAATTAAAGGAGGAAATATGTCAGGACCTACGCGACCACTGTCCAACCTAACTGGTCCTTCCCAGTGGCAGTGAGCATTGCTCTTAAATACTTTGATGGGAGTCGGCAGCTCATCTGAGCCTGCTCCTTTTCAGGAAGAGACAGAGGGGGAGAGAGAGAGAGAGAGAGAGAGAGAGAGAGAGAGAGAGAGAATGAATCTGAACAAGTGTCAGGTGCAAAATGGCTACCTGGCTTGGGGGGGTCTCCCCGAAGCCCCCTGTGACAGGCTGGGGGTCTTGGCTATCTATATCCCTTGTCTGGGAACTGTAACCTTCAGAGATCAAGAGGAGCCTGTGAATCAGACAACTCAATAAAGTCACAATAAAACATCCAATGCCTCTCACTCTCTTTAACTCAATTTATTTTTCATTTTGTGGACAGAGATTTAGTCCGGGTATTAGTTTATGATTTTTACTGAAGGAATTACTCAACACACACACACATATAAAAAGGAAATATTATTTTTATCATTTATTTTGTGCCATGTATACCATAGGAGGAGAAAACGGAGTGAAATCACTTCAGCACCGCTGTGTTTTTCATTACAAAGTTATTACATATAGAAATTACTCCAAATTATCTGAAATGAATGGAAATTATGAGGTTTAAATTCCCCAGGTTACTGCAGGCACAGCTCTGGAAATTTATTTTGTCATCTTGCTGAACATAATTGCTACAACAAAATTTCTTCCATTTTACAACTGCGGCATAACTTATTTATACTGGTGTAGCTGTAATTTTACATCAATAAGTTGCAGGGAAGGAATACACAGGTGGTAATTGAAAACAATAATTTGTGCCGAGGTCCAGGTGGGACGGTTGGCTCAGAAAAAGACTCCAGTAACTGTTGGCAACAGCCCTGTGTCATCCTGGCCTCCTCTTGTCCCCTCAGTCAACACAGGTCAAGCCTTCCAGACGCCTTCCCTCAACACTCCTGAGGGCTGGGGTGGTGAGTCACAGTTGTCCCCTTCACATGGTGGCCCATACACTCTACTCTGGAAATGGGGAGGCTGCACTACCTTTGTGCCAGCTCCTGTCCCTTTTCTTCTGCTTTCTAACTTGTCTCTGGGTTGGGTGTATTTAGGTACCCGGAGCTAATTAAGGTGTGTGATAGATTTCAATTGGAGTATGAGTTCTTGCCAGAAACATCGAAAATTCGATCCCCCAAGCACAATGCAGAGTGTTAAATCCACTAATGCTTTATACATTACTGTATTCCTTCCCAGCCGGAATGTGTGGTCTGGGTACAATACCGAACCGTCCCCAAACAGGCGTCCTCTCTCTTCAGTTCTCTAATTGTTCCTGTTAAGCAGATACAGATAACAAAACTGCAGATGCCTGTGTTAAATCCCAGCAGCTGACGAATCCACCGTCTGCATCCCGGGGTCCAAATGCAGATTTTTAACAATCGACCATAAATCTGCCCCGTTTAGAATCCAGCTCATCAGGGCGGGCTGGACACAGGCCTGAGATGGGCTTCTCGGCTCCTGTCAGTGTTCCACGCCCCGAGACTTGTGGGAGAAAGCAAGAGCGAGGCAGGGGCTTTGTTGCGAGTTTAAATGGGGGATGTTATCATCACATCCATATTTTAGAAGCCATTGTTGTTTCAAAGATCCCAAAGGCTTAAAATCACAGTGAAATCAGTTTTTTAAAAGACCAAATTAAACTAATACCAGCAATGTACGACAATGCAGTACCTCAGTTTTCCCTGGGGGGCCCTCATTATCTTTTGTCGTTGCAAATTGTCTGCCTTGTAAATGGTACCCAAAGTACATCTTCGAGCCAATGCATGTTTTGTCTTATTTTATATTTTATTTTTTTCTGACAGAGTCTCACGCAGCTCAGGCTAGCCTGGAACTTGCTAGGATGACCTTGAACACCAGATCCTCCCATCTCCGCCTCTTAACAATGCATATTTAATATGCATATAATAAAACAACTTCTTTTTAAAACTTCCAGATACCATCAGGATGCTGTCCCATCCCCAGGAACGTGCCTGCTGTGAGCTGCGCATGGCACAGTTGGATGGTCTGCTTGCCTTCCTAGCCCTTCCCTGTTAAACAGGGGGGAGCCCCCAATGTTCTCCCCTTCCAGCTACCTTTGTTGAATTCACTCGAAAGCATACTCGTGGCTGTTTCTAAAACTACGAAACAACAGACGAGCTCTCTCAGAGCCCTTTTGCTTTCCAGCTCTGGAGAGCGGGTCTGAAACAAGGTGCTGGCTGCTTTTCTTTTCTTTTTTGATAAGCGCTCCCTTGCAGCTCCCTCATTAGCTGCATCTTTAGGGAGGGATGCTAGCCTGACTCATGCTTCTAGCTCCTTCTCCGTTCTTCCAGAAGCCCTCCTTCCCCCTCACTTCCTTTGTAGTGCATCACAGCACAGATAGGAGTTTTCACAGCCTGGGCTTGGGGGTGGGGGCAGCTCTCAACTGAGTCAGACTTGTCTACAACTCCAGCTTAACATTTTCCGAAACTTCCTCTTTCTCAAACTGCTTAAGGATACAAACTAATTAATCCTCACAGCCTCATAAAACCCTTGTTGGGAAGGTGATCCTTCTGACTGCCTCCATCCCCAGCCCCTCCCCCTTCCCACCATAGGCACCTTCTTGTGACTCCAGTTCTCAGCGACAGCTCTGACAGCCAGAGTCGGAACTGAAAATTCCCTTCTGAATCTCAGTGTTTCTCCCAAATGAACCCTTTTCATTCTTTCTTTTCCATGGCTCTGCTCTAAATAGGGCAGGTTGCTTGGTCACCAGACCACTGAACTCAAACTCCCGTATGGGTGGGTGTGCCTGAAACAGCCTTCACCATCGTCAGGGAAACGGTCTCCTTTGCACTTTAAGTCACACAAGACACAGTGACACAAATGAATACAGCAGAAAGACTCTTTTTGACACCACAAAGGCGCTTGCATGCCCCGGCCACTCTGACCCCTGAGTACGTTTAGGAGGGGTGAGGCTGCAGGTTGCTGGCGTCTGGTTGCCATGAACAGTATCTCTCCCTAGTCGACCAACTGGGTGATGGCGTCTCTACCAAATTTGAATTGATGACTCAACTAAAGAATTAAAATTAGCAAGGCAAGAAAATTCGAAACGAAGTGAGAAAGCTGTAGAAATAGTTCCAGATCCCCTCGTACCAAGCCATTCAATATCATTCTTATGACAGGGGCAGAGTTAGGAACATTCAATGTGGGTGTGAGTCTTTTTCATATACAGGGAGTTGGGCAAGTGTTGTGTGTGTGTGTGTGTGTGTGTGTGTTTTAAGAAAAATAATACATGAATCAGGAACAGCGAATTCAGTTTAACCTCTTGCAGGCTGCTGATTTAAAGACAGCAGGCAGGCAGTGGTGTCTCTGTTTTCGCTAGAACCTATTTATGATGCTTTGAGTAGTTAAATAATCATCAAAAACCTACTACTGTATGAAGCCTAAGTATTACTTGCAGAAAATAAAATAAGATGCAAATGATTCATTTCAACAAAAGCCCAAATCTTAAATTCAGCATATGGAAAGAACAAATCAAAGAGCTGGTGAAGGGCGAGTTTGGGGGTCCTGTTTGGCCATTAAGTGACTGACGAGGCCTAAGCTCTCTCTAAAGGCCTAAGCTATCACTGTGTGCATATGGAAACTTGAAATGTCCTGGAACTTCAGAAATATCATGCAATAAGTCTAGAAGATTCCCGGGAGGCTCACAAGCCACTCCTGCTTGCTCATCATATTTGATCTCTGAAGATTCTAAACTGGGGTAGGCAGGATGGCTCACAGATGGAGGAGCTTGCCGAGCAAGCCCGAGGACCTGAGTTGGATCCCCTGGGCCCACATAAAGGTAGAAGGAGAGAGCTGATTCTACAAGGCTGTCTTCTGACCTCCACACTTGTCCCATGACACATGTGTCCATATATCTATATCTATATCCATCATATGCACACACAATAATAATAATACACTAACCATTTTTTTAAAGACCCTAAACCACAAGGAAAGACATAAAGGCTATCTTGGGGGACTTATTAATATGTAGGTAAAGTATGATTTGATGAGGATGGCCACTGATGATTCCTTGCAAATTAGAGTGTGTGGTTCCTCCCTTCAGAGAGTATATTGACTTATCCTCGTCTTCACAGTCAATAGTGTTTAGCGACCGAAAGAGACAGCAGGCATGGTTTACTTCTGAGTTTGCTCTACGCTTGTGAAAACAAAAAGATTTGCCTTCTTTTTGCATAGATTAAAACACACACACACACACACACACACACACACACACACACACACCCCAGAAATGAAACCCAAAGTAATTTGGTAAGCCGTGTTGCTGGGTCTTTAGGCGGCTCCAAAGTTATGTGAGTACATTTCGGAGGGAGGATCCTTGTTAAGAAGAAAACAAAAAACAAGTGAAATGTCAGTTTTCTTCCTGCAGAGATACAAGGAGTCCCCATTTCCACTGACACGTCTTATCAGAATTCTTTCCAAATTTTTTGTAAAGACATAAGATGAAACATAACGGCTCAGAAGGCAAAGACAACACAGTAGATTCTCAAGCGGGGCCCAGCTACTGAGAATCCTTCAAGGAATTTTCAGCAAAAAGCCAGACTGGGGATGGCATGGGTCTGCTCAACACACCCCACTGTGTGGCTTTTTATACACAGCACTTACAGGGAATTAGAAGCCTACACGAGCTAATAAAAACACTTTGATTTGATGAAATGAATTTAATTTCTGAACTATTTCTCTATAACGAAATGAGTCCTCTATCCTTAAACCTCAAAGACAGAGACTGGGAGATTAGCCACTGACATGCTACTGAGAACAAATGACAGAAATATTTGGAACTTCTAAAAGGTTTATGGCATATTCATATTCCACACCCCCCCCCAGGATTTATTTCCATATGATTCCAGTTTGTGCAAGGGCAGAGCACGCAGTAGACCTGCGGCAGGAGCAGGAGAAATGAATCTGCAAGTTTTCATGAAATGAGTTCAGGCCCGTCTCTGTGTTTCCCTCTTTGGTCAGCCACCTGCACATCTTTTTCTTGTGTGTGGGGGAGTAGGTTGGTGGGGCGTGAGTGACCTTTATTCTAAACAAAGCCTTTCTAGGTACCCAGGAGGAGCTGTTGCTTTCTTTCTCAGGGGTGTACAGGATCCACCTGCCCGCCTGGGGTCCCCAGAAAGGGACGGGCATCCGTCCGGCTGCAGTCCGGCCCTCTGTCTGCTGCAGAGAGCGGGAAACCTAGCAGCTGAGCCAGCTGCTAAAGCAGGGCGGGGTCGAGGGAGAGGTCAAGGTCGGCCGAGAGGCAGCTATTGATCTGGCTTGGAACAGGAGACAGGGAGCGCGGCGAGACTAAAGGGGGAGCTGTGAGACCAGACATTAACAGCTTTCAGCGCTAATGATGCCGCGCCAGACGGGCAGAGGGAAAAAGAGGAGCCTGGAGTGGCAGCTGGGATCGCGCGCTGCCTGCACCCGGCCGCCTCCCGGGAGAGCAGCAGGGCGCGCGGAGGCGGAGGCCGCGGGCAGGCCGCTTGGCCTCTCCAGGGCGGCCGCGAGGTGGAGCGCGCGGCGGCGGATCCGGCCCTGCGCCTGCCCAGCGGCTCGTCCGTCTTCCCGCCGTCGGGGCAGCGCGCGGCCCCGGGAGGAAGTGCGCCGGGGTCAGTCCCGGCCGCACCCCAGCTTCCTGCTGGGGGTGGGGCCGGCGTGTCCCCACTGGTCCCCAAATGTGCTCCCGTGGGCAGTGGCCGCCCGGACCCCCGCGCTCCCTTGCGCGGCCCACGGAAAGGCCCTCTTTTCAGAGCCAGCCTGCCCTGTCCCCGGCCCAGGGCTCTGGCCGGGTCCCCTTCTCCTGGTAGCCATCCCCGAGACGGGGAGGGCCACATGCTGGGATTTCGCGCCCAGAGTGGCAGGCGGCGAGGGAGCGTTTTAAGTCCAGACCTGTCCGGTGACTTGCTGTGTGTCCTTGGGCTAAATCCGAACCCTCTCTGGCCTTCGGGTCACCAAAAGGGAAGGCTGGCTGATCTTTCATTTTGAAGTCTGGATGTGTGGAGATGACCAGTTAGGGATTTCTTGGGAAGTTTATTAAAGTGTAGGTGTGGGCTTTTAAATTTATTATTATTATTATTTTATACTGGCCACTTTCCTGGAAAGATTTTCTTGCTGGGCTGAGATGGGATGAGAGGAGACTTCCAGATTTTGGACCACGTGGAGGTGTGCTTTTGCGTGTGCGTGCGAGTGTGTTGGTAGTGGGCAGCTGGACACAGCTTGGGAGAGAAGGTGCAGGTCCACCCCCACCCAGCGTCTCCACTGTTCAGCCTCGCGTCGGCGGCCGACCCTGGAAACTGCAAGCTAGGACACACTGTGCTGTGATTATTTTGGGTGAAGTGGGCCGGGAGGAGCGCTCGCGTCCTTGCTCCCAGGCGCTGCGCGCTTCGAGGTGGCTGCCTTGCCCTACCCACGGCCTTCAGGATGAACAAAAAGCCCAGGTGCCCCCAGAGGCGCAGTCCCCCTGGGAGGCGGCGCGCCCGGAGGCCTCGAAGCCTAGCCACTCCCTGGGCTGAAGCCGGGGCGCGGGGCCTGGGGCGGGGTGAGGCGGGTGTAGACCAGCTCGCCAAGAAGCCCAGCCCTGGCCAGGCCCCGACCCGCCCTGGCTGCCCTGGGGAAGTCAGTGGGGTCCAGCTGCCAGGAGTGCCGCCCAGGAGGCCGGGTTATCCAGAAGACCGAGCTGGGCTGGGGAAGAGCGCCGGGAGGGGGCGGTGTAGACGGGGACTGCAGCCTGGCCTTGTCCCCAGGCCACGGGCAGGCCCCCACAACTCCCCTCGTCCTCGCCGGCTGGAGATCAAACGGCTGACAAGGCAGCTCTGTCCTTCCCTGTTTGACAGGCAATTTCAAGTCCTATCCCTGGGGTGGGGGTGGGCGGCTTCCAGGTTGCTGTGATTGTTGAGGAAGGACTCGGGGTACGGGGCTGGGGGATCCCAGCTGCAAACAGCTGGCCACGCCTGCTCCTGGGTCCGCGGATCCCAGTCCTTCCCGCGCGTGGTGAGCCCCTGTCCGAGTTGCGTGTGCTTTCCGAGGGCGGGACGGTGCGTGACCCCGAGGGGTTTCCGGGGACCGGGAAGGAGAAGATCCCTGTGGAATGGAACTCTAACAAGACCGGCTCCCACGGTATCTGCTGTTTCGTCCTTTTCGGTGGACAAAAACCCCAGGGACACTTTTTGGAAGTTTCTCACAGACATCCTCCCACTCCCATAAAAATAAAAAGTAAAAGCAACTGAAACTTCTTCAGGGAAGTGAGGCCCTGGGCAGCTCTCCACACCCCAGTCCTCCGGTTGATCACCCCCCCCCCACATTCAACGCCTCTCCTGAGTTTTAGGGTGGGTGGGTTTGGATTTGCAATGTACTTGACTCTGGCACACAGCACCCCGCCCCCTTTCTCAGGGGTCCTGCTCCCGGGGGAGGGGGGTAAGGAGGGATAAGATCTTTTATTTAACCCCCCCCCCCGCCATTGCGCAGCCGGTGCCGGGTATAAGACAAACGCACAGAACCAGCAGTTTGCACGTGTGGCCGGCCTGGGTTGCGGGTGTGCGCACTGGCGAGTGTGTGTGAGTGTGTGTGCGCGCGCGCGTGTCTCGGTGTGTGCTTTCTTGTTCTTTTACAGGGTACAATGTTAAAAAGCCACCGCTAGTCGCCCCCAGTGCTCCGACTCTCTGGGTCTTTTTGTCTCTAGTGCAGATTAAACGTCACGTCCGCACTTGAACTTGAATTTTATCCCATTGTACAGAGGCAGCCCCAGCCATAGAGAGACCGAGAGCTCCCAGAGAACCCGGACTCCGCCATCTTCACGTTGCAATCTATAGCTCCCGGTCCACACCCGCGCCGACCCGGGCGCCCTGGGCGAGCTGCCCCGCAGCCCCGCTCGCTCCCCTTGGGCCCGCGGCGCCGGGGCAGCGCTGGGCAGCGCTCGCGGGGAGCCGGCAGCCCCTCCGGCCGGCGCCAGCCTGCCAGGTGACCCGGGAAGGAGCCGCTCCCGGTCCCCCCCCCCAGAGCTCGGAGGGGTCAGCCTCCGAAAGGGCAAAAAACGCAGGCAGCACGCAGAAAGCCCAGAAAGAATCGAACCGCCGCAGTTTTTCCTGGCTTTGGGGTTTTTGAGGGGGCGGGGTAAAGGGGTACGAGACAAGTCCCCAAGTTTTCTTTGCCTCTTTTTTTTTCTTTTAAAAAATTTTGTTTGCATTTTTTTCCTCCCCCCTCCCCTTTCCCCTGGGTGGAAGTACGCGTTCCACCTACCAGACCCTGAAAGAAAAGTGTCAGAGGCCGATGCAAAACCAGGCGTAAGTTAAGAAGACATTTAGAAGTCTAAGGGGCTAAGCACTTTGAAGAAGTGTAAGAGAGATTTTTCCTTCAAAAGAATATATTTTTAAAGAAACCAGCCAGTCCGCGGCAAGCAACAGCAGTTTTATTTATTTTTGCCTCTTTCTATCTTGGATCCAGCGACCTTTCTTTTTTTTTTCTTTTTTCTTTTTTTCTCGCAACCAAACAAAAACAAAACAAAGCAAAACAGCCTAGAAGAAAGAGCAAAATAAAGACGAAGAAGAAGAGGAGGAGGAGGAGGAGGAAGAGAGAGCCCGGGGAGAAGGCAGCCACCCGGGCAGAGGAGGAGGCGCGGCGGCGGCGCGGCGGCTCGGACCCCCTCCCCGGCCCCATCCGTGCAGCTCTCCGGGCGATGCCAGAATAGATGCCGGGGCAATGTCCCGCCGCAAGCAGGGCAACCCGCAGCACTTGTCCCAGAGGGAGCTCATCACCCGTAAGTGTCTGCGGCGCGCGCGCGCGGGGCCGGAGGCCGGGGCTCCAGGCGCCGGGGGACGGGGACTCGGAGCCGCGAGTCGCGCGGCCAGGCCGGCCGGAGCAGCCGCGGCACGGCCCGGAGCGCGGCGGGGGGCGGGAGCCGGAGCAAAGTTTCCGCGCGGCCGCGGTGGCCTCGGGCTCCCGGGCCTGGCCGAGCGGGCTGCGGGCCGGGGAGGGGGGCGCGTGGGCTGGGTGCGCGCCGGGCCCCGCTGGACGCTCATCCCTCCGAACCGCGTGTGTGGCAGCGGCGGCGCTGGTGGCGGGGTTTGGAGAGGAGGGGGAGGGGGCTGGGGGAGCGGAGGGGGAGGGGGAGCCGGGAAGTGGGGAAAAGTTGGCGAGCGCGTGGGTCCGCGCCGGAGGAGCGGGCGGACGGAGCCCCGGATGAGCCTTGGACCCGGGAACCGCAGGGTGAACCGGGTGGCCGCTGGCTCCGGGCTCCCGATGGCTGCGCCCCGCCCGGCTGGGCGCCGGCCACGCGGGTCCTGGGAATGCGAAGCCGCCTGCTCCTCCCGAGCTCTCGATATTTGCAAAAGAATCCAGCTGTGCGGCTGTTTGCTGGGCTGGAGCAACCCCCTCCCCATTCCCCACCTCCGTCTCCTGGGACGGTCTCCCCCCCACCCCCCGCGCAAAAAAAGGGGGAAAAAGACAGAAAGAAAGGAAAAAAGGTGTATGGGGGGGTGTTGGTGAAATACCCGCCACCAGTAAAAGAAAAAAAAATGATGGTCAGGAGTGGGAAGGAAGGGATGCGCTTATAACATAGTAAAAATGGGGGGAAAGGGAGGAAAAATAAAAGAGACCCAGCAACCGCGTATCCATCTTTCTGTCTCAGGATCCTTCATCCCCCCATCTAAATAAACAAGGCAGGTCGCGGTGGAAATCCACCGGATTTCAAGCAAGTGGCGGGGCTTGCAAAGTCAGGCAGAAGGGCAGACTCGCAGCCGCTTCCAGCGCCCCGGCTGGGTTGGTTTAGAGAGGAGAACAGCCGAGCGCCAGCCCGCCGGGCCCCCGCGCCCCGGCGCCCGCGAGGTCTGTGGGCAGCGCTGCCCGCCAGCCCCACGGCAGTCCGCGGGGCTGCCGCTCGCCGTGCGAGCCTCCCCCCGCCGTTTCTTCAGTCGCGGGGTCTAGGTGGCCGGTGCTTTATTTATTTATTTGTTTTATTGCAATAGAAATAAAATATCCTCTGGGCACCATCGAGCCGGCGGGCAGGTTGTAAGCCGGCAGTCCTTCGCTCACCTTGCCGCGCTGGGGCCGGGCTCCCCGCGCGCTGGAGCTGTAGACGCGGCTGGGAGCGCCGGCCGCCGCCGAGGACTGGCTGCCAGGCGGTTGAGAGCCGAATATTTATGTTATATTTTAAAGAATTTAAATAAATAAATAAATAAATATATAAATATATATATAAAGGGGATCTCCCCTCCCCTCAAAACCCAGCATAGGAGCCATCTGCTCAGAGCAATTGCTGATTTCATCCTCTCCTTTGTTACCGCAGACACGTTAGTAAGAATTTGTGGGTTTATTATTATTATTCGGGGGGGCGATAGACATTAAAGTGGGGTTTGGGGAGAGGGGTGTCTTTTAAGGGAGGAGTCGAATGGAGTTTTCCTTTATTTTTCAGTGTTGTAACCAAAGAAGTCTTGCTGGTTGCATTGAAAACAAAATGTTTTGCAACCGGATTTGAGCCTGGTTTGATCAAGGTCCTTTGGGCCAGTTGACATTTCGTTCCTTTACTAAGCCACAGCCATGGGTTATTCTGCAGCCCCCACCCCCCCTTTAGGTGGGGTAGTTGTTAAAACATCTACACTTGCAGAGCCTAATTTGTCCAGGAGGCAACCCCCCCCCCCATATAATTGCTAGGATTGTTTTTGAGGAGGGGAAAGGGTGTGTGGGAAGGGGGAAAGGCTTGTGTGTGGCAGACACAGGAGCCCCCAAGCATTTGCTGTTATGTGTTAGGGGAAAGGCAGGTAGGTTTTCGTCCCTCTCCAGGAATCAGGAGCAAGCTCTGGCGAGCAGGACTCAGGGCAGCTGGGCATGCAAGTGAGGGGTGCCTGGTGCAGCATCCTTCCATTCTGCCTCCCTTCCCTGTCTCACTCTTGCTCAGAGCCACTGGGGAAAGCCAGCTGACACTGGGGCTGTGGCAGAGAGGGTAGAGAGTCCGCAGGAGAAAAGGGGCTGGAGACGAGGCTGCAAGGCATTCCTACCTGTCTTCCAGGGGCCCTGGGAGCAGGGGCATTGTGCAACGGGGTAAGCAGGGAGAGTTGGTCCAAGCAGTGTTCAGAAAGGCTCCGCAGTATCCCAAAGCAGCTGGCTTTTCAGATCAGAGCAGGCAGGGGAGAGGCAAGGCTGGAATGTGCTGGATGGTGTGTGGCCTGGGCAGTGTGGCTCCCCACAAATGATGGCATGTAAGATGCTGTGGAACCCTGACCAGCAGAGCAGGTGTTCCCATAGCCCCCCACCAGAGCTCACATTTGAGATTTTAAATGTGAAGGAAACCAAGTTGTTATCAGTTGAGTGGCAGCAGCCTTCGGGCCTGCGGGGCAGTAGCTCCTGGTTCTTTGGGGGATGATGCAACTTAGAATAACTGATGGCCTGGGAAACCAGAAGAGCGTGCAGATAGCATCCATGATCTTGGTGTGTATGTCGGGAGAAGGGCTCCATGTGAGCTAGTTGTATTTGCAGACAGGGCCAGTGAGGAGAGGGAAGCAGCTGGAGAGGCAAACCTAGGCTTCTGGTTTATTTCAAAATGTTTGACCCAGATGGATGTGGCTTTTCAAGCGAGAGGACAGGCACAGCGATTAATAAAAAGAAACACAAAACAACAGGGACAATGGTGAAAGGGGAGGTAAGAGGCAGCCGCAAGCCAGGCAGAGGAAGGGCCTTGAGCTAGCCATGCCAGGCAGGGTCAGGGTAGAGGGAATTGTGCTTTAAAGTCCATGGAACAGCTTGAGGCTTTCTGAGGACATGAGAATGGAAGATGTGAGTGGTCAGTTACAGAACCTCAATTAAGGCAATTTTTGAATAACTCATGAACAGGTTTCTTGGGGAGATTCGTACTTTTCTGTATGCATTCACCTTTTTTTTTTTTCCCCAAAACAACCAGAGACCCAAGATTTAATGGGGAAGTCAGGCTAACCGTATCAATTCCATTCTTACCTCTTTAAATTGGGTTTTGTAGTGGCTGTATGTTTTGAAGGTGGCTGTGTATACAATGATCTTAACCCCCCAGGGTATAGTAGATCTTCTGTGGTCTACCTCCTTATCTTTCAAAACTATGTCTCTGATAAATTTCACAGGACATACCCCCCCCCATTTTGGTAGTCGGATGGGGGCAGTGAAGTTGTCTGCCTTCTGCACAGAAGGGAACCCCGTATCATTAGAAGTGTGATAGATGTTGGCTGCCCCAATTCCACAGGAGAATAAAAACGTGTTCATCAAAGGTGTTATGCCAGGCTGATTTTATTCATTTGTAATTCACACCTGAGAGGAAACAGCCGTGAGCATATTTTAACAACCCCTAATATTTTAAAAGAATATTTTACCCCTTACATGAAGATATTGTATACATGCATATTATCTTTTTTGAGGTGGAGGGGGAGGAGGCTGCTATTTGCCTATGCCGGGACTTTGACAGTTTTCGTCTGGGCCTAGGATATTTTACAACAGAAAAACGAGTCATTTCTCAAGTCCTGGATTGAATGCTGTTGCTTCCGGGGAGCCAGCCTTTGGGATTTGGAGAGAGACTGGTGTTAGATGGTTGGGTGGACTGATTAGCTCTCTATTGAAGGACTCATCCGGAGGATGAGGAAAGGCCAACTTTCTGTGCATTTGACGATAACTAGAATGATGTTTCAGGTGAAATGGATGCAAGTCAGTCTGGTAACAGATCCTAGCTTCCGCTCGTGGTGTGCACGCTTGAGTGCCTTATCAGACCGGCTCCTGACACTGCCTCCCAGCTCAGAGCACCGCTCCTCCTCCCCTTAATCTATCCGTTTTGCATCTCCGATCACCATTGCTTTGCATTCTCTGTTGCTTGTTGTGATAAAATACTTTCCAAAATAAACTTTCAGTGGAATTGGCTTTTGGTTTATGGCAAGTCTGATACGATAAGCCTCGCCTACCGGCTCTCGGCGGCTAGGGGGCGCTCTGTGCCCGTGTCATGGCTGCGGCACCTCCGTAGCTATGCCTGGGAACTGTGTCCAGCAGCAGCAGCGGCAGCAGCAAGAGGCAGCAGCAGAGGCAGCAGTTTACCTTGCTGCAAAATGTCTTAAGTGTGAAGTTGTAATATTGATTTTCCTGCAGAGGATTCGTGCAGGACAAAATGAGAAAACGAGTTTAAGAAATCTATTTTCAAGCTATCGTCATTGATTTACAAGCCCTCACCTGGCAGGTGGGAGTTATTTAGTTTTCCTTTAATTTTCTTTTTTTTTTTCTTTTCAAACAATTAAAATAGTCTTGAATGAGTACGTTTCCTTCATAGGTCCATGGTCTTGGTGTTATGAAATTTTTGTTTTGTTGGTGAAGGGAATCTGGAAACAGTAGACATCATTTTGGGAGGCATACATTCGGCAGACCGAGGGAGTAGCTGGCTGCTTGAGAGAGTCATGGATCCAAGACAGCCTGATATCTGGAAATCCTTTCTGCTCACATTTGATAGTACTTGGACCTTTAATTCCATTACTCAGTAACGTTCCTGCTCAGCTGAGGGAAATAGCACCGTTCTCTAAAGATATAAAATATCTCAAAAAACGTGGAGAACTTCATTTGGAAGGAGTGTGAGCTTGCTAGAGCCAGCTCTGGACCACCCTTTTCACCGTAGATAGTGCCCCTCCTGGAAGGCATGTCATGAGACTGTATGACCCCCAAACATGTAATTTAGTTCTGGAGAATGTGTGCTCTTTGACTTCGAGGTTTCTGGATCTATCGTACACCTTCTCTTCAGAGTTTCAGAAATCTGCAGAGAGCCCAGTAAGCCGGAGTCTTATGCTTGAGTTCAGTGGATGAGTTGAAGAGCTTGCCCTGAGACAGGAAAGTGCTTTATTCTAACCTGAAAGAGAAATAAATTAGGTCAGACAAAAGCCTATGCTGTCATCAGCTGGAGAGAGAGAGGGCCAGCCACTTATCTGATTATTCCTCTACTTCATTTAATGTTTGAACCGAGCCAGTTGTAAGCACATTGTGGAGGCCAGCTCAGAGGACAGCTCTGAGATGAAGAACCAGGCTACCTCCAAGTCTTGGGCTTGAACAATGGCTTCTGGACTGTGAAAAAAAAAAATCAGTTTATTGGAAACCTCATTTGTTTGCCTTGGAACTTGGGGAGAACTCCCAACTATACATAGACCACAGACATTCAATGCGTGAAAAAAAAAAATCTGGGGTAGGGACAGGTGGGGATTGGATGTTGTCCTTCCAGAATCTCTGTCTGTCTTGGAGGAGGGGCTCTCTGGCTGTCTGGGCAGGCCTTACTTTTTACTCAGACTCTCCAAGGACTTCAGTGCCTTGGTTAATGCTGTCGTCACATCTGCCGAGCACAGGGGAAAATAAACTCTTAGGAGTCTGTACCCTGTGCCACAGGGTCAAGATACTGATGCCTGCAGAGCTGCCATGCCCCGAAGAAGGCGGTTGCTTGTATTTGTCTTATTGGAGAGGAGGCCGAAGGGGATGCTGGTCCCCTGTCATCTAGCTGCCCTGTCATCTAGCTGCGTGGCTTTGCCATTTCTCAGTTCTCCGTTTGTTGACTCACATGATCCTGCCTGGGGTCTTAAGTGCTCTGTCCCTCCCTGTTCCCCAGCCCTCAAATCTGCCTTCCGGTCCCGAGGAGCCTCATGTCAGTGTGAGAGACCTGCCTCTGGTTTGTTGACTGCCTCTCTTGAGTGGTTGGTTTTCCCAGGATAAGTATAAAAAGTGCCAATAGTAGGCTACCAGAGGGACATACTGCTTGTGTCCTCCCGGTGAGGGAGATGAGCACTGTGGCCTTGTGTTTATAGGAAAAAAAAAAAAATATTAGATGGAGGCTTGATGAGTGGCACTGTGTCCTGGGGACTTTCAGCAGGGATTTTGACATATGCAAGTCTTTTGTGTAGTTGTTGAAATTCCAGAAATTCATTCTTTTTCTTTTCTTTCTCTGTGGCAGCTGATAATTTGCTTGGGTGTGGAATTAGCCATACCGAGCTGTTTGCTGTAATGAAATCCCAGACCACACAAAATTAAGTAACTTCAAAGTAAAAAAAAAAAAAAGAGGGAAAAAAAATCCTCTGTTTTTACACAAATTTTTTATGACCCTTTTCCACTGAACTGATGAAATACAAATACATTTGTGAACCGTCTTAATGAGCCTTCTAAATCAACATGCAGAAATGTCTCAAGAAAGTTGAATGCTCATATTACTGCAATTAACATGTGCCTCCAATTTCTAAGAATAAAAGGAGATGGGGTCAGAATCATGTTTGAATTTCTACTTAGAAGGGAGGTGGAAAGAAGCCCCTGTCCTTGTGGACGTCCTGTAGCCTTTAAGTATCTGGATCTTCTCCACCCCTGCCAGAGACAGCCCAAGGTACCCCATAGTATCCTTCCCATCGACACCTTTTGAAAAAAAAATACTGTTAAACAAAACAAATGCCTTCATTCGGCTATAGTGAATACTCTCCTATCAAATCTTTTCTAGCCCCTTGGAACTCTGAGGATTGAAGGCACTTGGAGATTCATGGAAGAATGTGTTTAGAAGGTTTGGTATATTGGTAGAACTTTTTCTTTTTCTTTTCTAAAGGTAGCTGTTTTGTTTATCAAAACATAGGGCATTTAATTCTCACATGACATGGAGTTAGCTTTCTATTTGTAACTTTTTAGTATGGTCAGGATCTATGAATATGCTTGAGTATAAATTTCTTTATTCCTTTCTTACTGTGTTCTTTGTTTTGGGGGAATTCAGCTTCCTGAACTCTTTTTTTTTGGGGGGGGGGCAGGTTCTAAAGAGCCATGCCTAGTGGGAGAAGGAGAGGAGGCTGGACTAAGTCTATTGAGTACTTTAGGAAATTTTAAGGTACTGTTCTTAATCTGCCCAAGTTACCCAAGGCCAGGCTGGAGTTTTGCAGGACAGTCTATACAGAGAGGGTCCCCTCCAACCATGTGACTTTCTCACATGGAGTCTATCCACCAAAGCTGTGTAACTGAGATACTCCCTGTAGCCAGAACCTCTTCATTTATCAGGCACCCCCCCCCACACCTTCCTGAAATGCTGACCAGGTCCCCTTCAGCTGGCCAAATCAGACTAGATCCTGGTTGGTTTCTCAGGAGGAGAAACTCCCACGGGCTCTCACATTTTGTGCTTTCTCTCTGTCTTTCTCCCAGATGTTAGAAATGGTGGAAATTGCGTTTCTACCACAGTGTGTGCTGTTGTTGACACAGAGAAGCAGAGGTGGTAGCTCTCTATGTGTTTGAGAGCTGTGTGCTGTGTCCCCCTCTCTCTGCAGAGGTGGCTTCAGGATGGATGGTCTTAGGGAGATGCAGGGCAATTATACCCGGCACAGGCTGGACTTCCAAAGTCATTGACGAGGCAGAGGGTGAAGTGTGTGACTCCTGCTTTGCATCCTGCTGGCTGGGCTCTGCTCTCCCAGCCTCCGCTGCAGACCTAATCATTTGCAGCCCTGTGTGGCCATTTCTCCTAGCACATGCCTCGCTCTTGCTTCTACTTTGCCCTCTCTGGACACTTCATTATTCCATCAGTTGGAGAACTTCATAAACCTCTTGTCGTGCCTTTAAGCATCATCTAGTCATAGATTATTTTCCCCACCAAGAATTGATTCCTGCTTTCTCCCACCCACTCCTGTCCTTCCCCTCCCGGTGGTTGGAGGTTGTTATTTTCCCTGGGATCCAATAAATTAAAAATTGATGGCAGCTCAGAAAGTGTTGTGCTCCACTGAGTGCGTGTTGGTGGCGTTTCTGTGTCTTCTGGTGTCCTGGCCCCTCCCTGAGCATTCACTGGGAAGAGAATGCAAAGATCCCCTTACAGATTGTTGGTACGCACAGGCTGGCTGGCAGAGGCGCTGGCTTCGTGGGAAGCAGGTGTAAAGTCTCGAGTCAGAGGGGGGCAGAGCTCGGTGGATGGATGCTGAACCTTTCTTGTAAACATATATACACATTGTGATGGCGGCTGTGATGTTGGTGGCACACGGTTTGAAGAACCTGACACCCTCTCCCCTCCAAATACTTCTTTCCTGTCCCTACCCCCTTCCTCACTGAAAAAATAGCTCTGCATATGTTTGCCCTGGACTGTAGATTAGCCGGTAAAGATAGAGAAAGGGAGAACATAAGCCCATGTACTGTGCATGCAGCACTGTATGTATGTGTGTGTGTGTGTGTGTGTGTGTGTGTGTGTGTGTGTGTGTGTGTGTGGCAGTCCACATGCCCCATGCATTGGGGATATAGGCAGTCAATCTCTTATTTGGAATTCCCTGAAGGTGTGGGACAGTTGTTAAGAGATGGACTGGGACAGGCAGGGCCTGGGATCTGTGTGCTTACCAGGTAAGACCTTCCTGAGCACTTGCAGCTGCTGGGGTTTGATGGCTGCTTGGCTCGGCCAGTGTGAACAGCTCCTCTCTCCGTTTCTGTCTTCTGCCCCAAATTCCTTCCCAGTGGAGCTTATACATGGGAAGTTTGCCTTAGGATCAAGGGCTTTCCCTACCACTTAACAATGACGCCCATTATTATTTGTGAAGCCTGATTTCATTGCCTCTAAATGCGTTTACCAGCTGGGAGGAGGCCCAGCCTTGTAAATAAAATGTGGTTTTGTTGTAAAAGAAAATCTAACTCTGTGTGTGTGCCTCTGTGTGTGTGTGTGTGTGTGTGTGTGTGTGTAAATATATATTTGTTCATGTGCTTTAGGCTGTAACATTTGAGAACTCTCTCCAATCATCTGATATTTGACATTTGAGCACGTTGTGGGCTGCATTTGTCCATTCATCTTTCCTCTTAATGAGTCGAGCGTTTTAGCAATTGCTGTACTTGTTCAGTTCGTGGTATGTGGAGAGTGGTAATATTTTGCAGGCTGCCTGACACTTGGAGAGCTTTTCAGGAAAGAGCATATCTTCTCAGAGGAACGCTTTATCTACACCTTATTTTTTAGGCCTGAGTTTATGGGATGAGGCTGGAGGAGGGGCTGGTTCACAGAGTCTGGGGATTGGAGGGGCTGCCTTCATCTGTCTCTTCTTCCTGGAGGCTTCCTCTCTGCGTGGCAAGTGTGAGCAGAGGCTGGGTCCTCTGAGGCAGTGTGGAGCTGCGAGATCCAGGTGTCTGGGCAGATAGACGTCTTCAGTGCCGGGCAGCTGAGGAGGGATCCCAGAGGACCAGTCTCCCTCTAATTTTGCTCTTCTCAGAGCTTTGCTAAACGACTATCTTTCTCCTTTCTTTTCTTTCATCACAGAAACTGTTCTAAGAAGGGTCTCTCTCTCTCTCTCTCACTCTCTCTCTCTCTCTCTCTGTCTCTCTCTTTCTCTCACCCTATACACCCAGCCTGTATCCGCCTGCCAGCGGAAATGAAACCACAGTCTTTGGGGGTGTCTAGAGAGCTTCTGGCCTGAACTCTCAGGCCTACCCAGTCAGCTGCCTGGTTCTACCCATTCTGACCCAGAAGTTGAGGTTCACTGGGATTCTGCTACCTGAATGCTGGAGGCAACCTTATCACCTTGCTCAGGAGAATCACAGGTGGGGGGGGGGCAGTGCCTAACGCCTCTTCCCCCCCAGCCTGGGGGTTGGGAGAGGAAAGCCCAGCTCTTTGGAATTGACAGGGTAAGCATGCTGTCACCTTCAGGAGTTTTACTTTGAACACTGAAAGTGGGAGGGGAAGGAGACAGGGTTTAAAATTTTTTTCTGATTCCTTCTCCCAACTCCTGTAGTACTGGTGGCAGTGGATTGGGTCCTGGTCTGGGAAACAGAGGCTGAGCTCTGAGCTGAGCCTGCTCCTGGGAGAGCCTGTCTGTCTGCAGGGTTCCAGTGTCCCAAGTTGGCTGGGTTGTAAGGAGACAGGGAACTCTGAACTACAGCTCAGTAAATGGGTGTTGGAGACCCTCAAACTCAATTACTGTGGCTTACAGGACTTGTTGTATGAAGAAAATGAAAAGCCAGAGAGACTGCCAAAAACCAACCAAACAGCCAACCAATCAACCAACCAATCAACCAACAAACAAACGGAAAGAATACCAGATGCTTAAAAAAAAAAAAAAAAAAAAAAGTAAAAATGAAGGGCTGGAGAGATAACTTAGCAGTTAAAAGCACTGACTGTTCTTGCGGAGGACCTGAGTTCGATCCTAGCACCCACATGGTGGGTAGCAGCCATCTGTAACTCCAGTTTCCAGGGATCCAAATCCACTTCTACCTTCACACTGCATCATTTGACATGCGCACAATGGCACTTACACACAGCAGGCACATACACCTCTACACATAAAATAAAAAGGAATAATATTTTTTTAGAAAGGAGAAAAGAAAAAAGGTGCTGGGTTGGAGTCTTTATCAAAGCAGGAATAGAGAAGGAGGGAGGGTTGCTATGAACAGACATATGTGACTTTTGCTAATTTTTAGATTATTCTGTGTTTTTTAGAAAATGAATTTGAAATTTTGCAGCTTGCAACTTCCCACCAAAAAGGACTTGTTTCTGTTGCTAGAACTGTCCAGGAAGGTGGATATGGCTGCAGAAGTTAATAAAAAAATGAAGAAGTCCAAGGTAGATTCAATTAAAAGGCAAAAAGAGCTCCATTCTGTTAGAAAGCACCGTCAGGTTGGGGATGTGGGTTTGTTGTTTTTATCAAAGGCTGTGAACGTGAGGCTCGTTGCCAGACCTGCGAGGGGCTGGCATTGAAAACCCTACCAGGTACCCCATCTCCCCACCCCACTCTTGCTTCGTTTGAATTCTCAATTTCATTTTGTCTTTTTTTTTTTTTTTTTGCTTTTCAGTTCGTTTCCTTTGTGCCTTTTTTTTTTTTTTTTTGACAAAACAATATTTTGACATCCTCCTCCCATTTATTAGTGCTCCATCTCTGGAAACGGTGCACAATACATCCTTATATTTCTAAAGAACTGTTTGCACAGCCCTCTCCTTTGGCTCTGAAATTATGTATATGTAATTGGTAATTAAAGGTGCGAGCTTTTCAATATAAACAGTATTGCTCAATGTTAGATCATTAAAGGGAAAAGAGGCACCGAATAATTACCTTTTACGTCCTGACAAACGGTTTACAGGAATCCAGTCTTTCCCCCGAACCACTGTTCAGCCTGAAGGTTGTGATTACATTTTAACCATGGCAAAGCAGCTTTTCATAAAATAAATTGGTAAATTAATTACGTAGCATTGTCTTCAAACTCCTTTATAAGTAAACTCCGATTTCTTTTTCAAGTGTAATTAATGGTTCCTGGGACGGGCTTTGTGGGGACTGCCTTTTTACCTTGTCGGTTCTGTTTTGTTAGTGATCTGCAGACAACAGATTTAGACTGCACCCATCTGCAGGGTGTTTCTGAACTGCCATGTTTTCTGATGCGGCGCTTCTACGTTTTTAATTCACGGAGGGCCCGGCCTGCCTTCTGCTAACCACAGGCATTATCTCAAGTTGTGATTTCCCTTGTTGTACCTTCCCCTCTCCCTGTATCCACGCATGGCTGCTAGGCGCATGTTCTATGCCATGGGCCTCGGATTCTACATTTTGTTTTGCACATGGATTCTCCTGGGCCCTGAGAGACCAGAAAATACAGAATAGTGACTTACATGTAGGATGGAGGATGCCACGGATGTTTTTTCCTTAAATTCTCTGCTCTTTGGCTCTGGCCCGTCTATAACCTCACTGCCACGGAATGTCTCCCTCCCTCCCATCCCTTTTTCTTGTTCCTCTGGATTTTACTATCCTTTCCCAGACATTGTACTGGCATTTACCTGCCTCCTCCGTGTAAAACCTGCGGCTGCCCCTTAGCTTCTGTGAAGACCCGGCCACTTACTCCTGCACATTAGCTCTTGAAAAATTCCAGCCGGAGTTGGCCCAGACCCCGAGGGGAACACGAAACCTCTGCATCGTCTGCTTCCTTTGATTTATGGCACTTTGATGCTGAGTTTTGAGGGGGTGGCTGATTTTTGAGGCATTTATTAGCTTCAGAATATTTGGGCCCAGTGTCCCCTACAAAATATAGCAATGAAAGGAAGAGTTCTGACTGCTAAAGAAATGCAAAAACATCCAACCCATTGAGAGTGTGGTTTGCTGTCTGTCAAGAAATGCTTCTGGAAGCTGAACACTCTTTTTTTCCTTGAAGTAGAAATAAAACCAACTGACAACAGGGATGGTGGGAAGGGGTGAGCACCGAGTGGTTCACAAGGTGGCGGAGGTCCGGGCAGGAGTGTGGTCTATGGCGACACCAGCTCCTTCTTTATCTCTATTTTTCCCTTTCATATTTTGGAACCCGACACTTCTTGCTCTCTGAGTATGTGTGTGTGTGTGTGTGTGTGTGTGTGTGTGTGTGTGTGTGTTTCCCTTTCTGGGAAAGCCTGGCTCTCAGACGCCTGTCTGGGTTTCTCTTTTCTAGTTTGGTGCATGGCCAGGTCTCAGGTAGAGGAATTCAAGTAGGACTTGCATGAATGGGAGGCCAAACACATGAATGAAAGCCAGAGGGGAGGGGTGGCAGCCCCAGCCAGAGCAGGGGGCACACAGTGTCAGCTCCCTGCCTCTCAGCCTTGCCAGCAGTTGGAATAACCCAGGGCAGCTTAAAGAATGGCTCCCCAAGTTATTGATCTGGAGTGCAAAGCTTCCTGGTGATGCTCAGATAAGCTGAAGTGTGAGAGACTTGTCTCCAGCTGCTGCTGCTGGCAGCCCGGTGGGTGTGATATGTATGTGCACACATGTGTGTTCTCACACTGTGTCGGGAGAAGTTGGCAGGATGTGTATTAGGAAGCGGTCAGGCTAGCACTGATGGTGTGATAACCCTGGGGATACAATGGAATGGGACCGTCAACCTGGATCCTGGGAGTAGAGGGGCCTACTTCTTAATGGGGAAGGGATGGAAGGAGGCCCATGCCTGTGACCACCTAAGCCCATCTTTGTCTTCTCTGCCCCTCCCCTGTCTCCTTTCTGTCTCCAGCAGAGGCTGACCATGTGGAGGCTGCCATCCTCGAGGAAGACGAGGGTCTGGAGATAGAGGAGCCGAGCAGCCTGGGGCTGATGGTGGGTGGCCCCGATCCTGACCTGCTAACCTGTGGCCAGTGTCAGATGAACTTCCCGCTGGGGGACATCCTGGTTTTTATAGAGCACAAGAAGAAGCAGTGTGGTGGCTTGGGTGCCTGCTACGACAAGGGCCTGGACAAGGGCAGTCCACCGCCCTCCTCCCGCTCCGAGCTCAGGAGAGTGTCCGAGCCGGTGGAGATTGGGATCCAGGTCACCCCAGATGAAGATGATCACCTGCTGTCACCCACGAAAGGCATCTGCCCCAAGCAGGAGAACCTTGCAGGTATGAACTTTCGCTCACTTGGTGGCTGCTGAAGCCACTGCCCCTGTCAGTCCCACCCCGTGACCTAGTAGCATCAGTGCTGGGGAGGTCCAGGACCTTCCAGGGTGACCTCGTGGGTCACCAGCTGGGGCGTCTCCTTTCTGAGGGCCCACCTTCCAGGTGACCCTCTCTGGGAGACAGGCTCTGGGAGGCCTGGACGCTGCACGCTGGGGGCTTTGCTTTGGCAAGGGAACTCTGCCTTGAGCTTTATCCAGAAGCGGCCTAGAGCACAGGAGGGCAGTTTGGACATGGGCTTGGCCTTCTCTTTGCTGGTGATCTTGGCTCAGTCCCCGGCGTTGGAGCAAGGCTTGGTGTGGTAGATGCACTGGCTTCCCTGCCCCTCAGGTGGAGTTGGGGAAACCGACTTGGTGATGTTCAGTGTGGCAGGACTCGGTAGGCAGGTATGCGTAGAAGCATTCATCTCCCTCCTCTCTTTGGACTCAGTTTGTCCAGCTAAGAAAAAAGGCGGTAGGCCTTCTGCCCCTTGAGGCCGAGTCCCACTTCCACGGACACCTAAGATGGGTCTGGGGAAGGGTTGTAGGAACTTGTTTGAGCTCCGATCCCTTGGGGGAGAATGGACATGCCTTTTGGCACAGCGCTGGCTCTTACCTTGACAGTTGGTCTCCTTACTTGAAGAACAAGTGTGGAGCCTCTGCCCCAGACACCACCTGTGTCCTTCTGTGGGGGGTGTGCCCACGTGGCAACCTTGGTCTAAGTTGCTTCTCCCTGGCCACACTGTGGCATGCCAGAGTCTCCTGGAGGAGGTGCTGTGCAGTGTCTAACGCAGAACATTTGCTTCTGGGAGAGATGAGGACCCCTGGACTGCTGGACAGGCTTCAGAGTTTGTGCAGATGAGGGTTCAAATCCTGCCGGTTGACTTTGGGCTAGCCACAGTTTGAGCCTCGTCGGTCTCCTCATTTGTCATTAGGCAGTAATAACCCCATCAAGCCTGGAGTGAAGACAGAGGGGATGGGGGTCCACAAAGGCTTTTCTCTGAGGAATTCCCTTTGGCTCTTCAGTATGCAAGTAGGTGGCCAGGCATTTGGGTGGTGAGGCTGTAAGGACACTGAAGCTTTGGATGCTCCTGGAAGGTGACACAGGCATGGGCAGGGACTTCCCATCAGGAGGCAGTCAGGGTCCTGTAGCAGGCCCATCTCTGTCATATGGCACCACTGCCTCTTGGCCTCTTGGGCTGGGCAGTGGGGAGACCTATGGACCAGGCTGGGGAAACCTGTTGCATTCCTTACGAGATGCAGTCATGGGAACGATGCTGACGTGCGCACAAACGCAGTCCAGATACATCCTTCTTTAGGTCAAGAAGCGTGATGGGTCTTGTCTGTGTTGTCTCACATGACACTCAGGATAGATTTCAGAAGTGGACGCACGCCTGGTGTCTCAGGACACTGACTTTTTGGGGGTGGGGGTGGGGGTGGGGAGGCGGCTCTCGGTTGCCCCCCGTTTTCATCTTAGTGGGTATTTTCATCTGTCGCCTCCAGATCTTCATTTCACACTGAAGGTCCTTCCCAGTGAGGGCCTGAGGATCACCGTGGGGAGGTTTGTTTAAGAAACTGACTAAATGTGATTTCACAAAAGGCAAAATTAGTCTCTCAGTAACTTTGTCCCCATCCTTCAGCTCCCTCTGCCCCCCTCCCCCCCTTTTTTTCTTTCTTTTCAGGTAGTCATACTGCAAGGACCCACAGTTTGTTTGTTTGTTTGTTTATTTTCTATTTGTGACAAAAGATATTTTTGGCCCCTCTGATCAGAGGCAGGGAGGAAGAAGCAGAGGGAATAGATTTCTTCATTCTAGAAGAAATATGTAAAATAATCCCTTAGAAGTCTAAGGAGATATATTTGTTAGAAGCATTTAAAATGTCATTTTAATCGAAGGTACAAAGCATTTTGCAACCGGTCATTTGCTTCTAAGGCATAGCCCATCCTTCCCTTCCACTCGGAGGTCTCCTGGTTCCTCCCTGCCTTGGTACCAACTTTTCTTTCCTTATTTTTTTCTTCATTTAATAAAAAGCAAAGATTAAAGAATAAAACTTCAGTGGCTCAAATGTATAAAGTAATTTAATATGGTGGGACCATTAATTATTTTAGCTTAATTGAATTCTGAGGACTGCAGTCCTTGCAATTTTGTAGACAAGCCCTGTTTATTATTTCTCTGTGTAGATTAACAGTAAAGGAAACACAGATAACTTTCAGTTATTTATTGTAAAATAAATGTGTCAATTCATGTGTAAAGCAAGCTGCTCAAAGATAATTGAGTCTTTATATTTTAAGAGGGAAACTACGAATCACAGGCTCTACTCCACCGGGGCTTCCGGAAATCCGCACAGCTGCTGTCCTGGCCCCTGGCACACGGGCCTTGCTGGGCCCCTGGCTCCTGCCTCTTGACTGTGGCTTCTGGGGGTCTTCTAGCTGCTGCACATCCTGCTGCGGTCCCCAGGGCCTCTCTGATCCCAGCCAGTAGCTGTTAGCTGAGCAGGCGGCTGTTGGTTCTTGGGACTCTGCCCTCTGACTTTGGTTGGCCAATTCAGCCAGTTCCATGGTGCAGTGACCATGAATATGGCCTTTGCTTGGTGCAAATGGCCTTTCTTCTCTACCAGACACTTCCAGAAGCAGGGCCTCAGAGATGGATGGAAGTGCTGGTCTGTAAATAGGTGGGATTCTTTTCAGCTTTAAGTGTGCAGGCTGAGGGCTAGGCTGGAATCTGGCCAGTCATCCAACCAGGGTGTGCACCCTCTGGGTACCCCTTCCTTGGGAAGGCCATTCTGGAGATTGCTATACAATAGTTTCTAGTCCTTTTGTTGTTTGAAATGATAAATGGGAAGGCACAGGAAGTTTATCAAGCTTGTGTCCTGGAGGGCATTCATTCATTCATTCATTCATTTGTTCAGTAGCTGAGCACCTATACAGTTCTCCATGAGAGGGTGTACCTTGTGGGGAGTGTGCTTCTCTTGATGCGGTGTGTTGGTTTGAGGCTTGCTTCCTTCTCATCTGCTGTGGTAGAGGACCTATTTGGCAGCTGAGGCCAGGGGTGGATGGGCCTTTGGCCTGTACGTCTAACTTGAGGTACCCTGAGGTTCTGGGTGCTGCTGTGGTCCCCTCCCATGATCTCTCCCTGTCTCCAATGAAAGGTCATGCTGGGGCTCCAGGTCCATCTTCCCAGGCAGACCTGGGTGTAGAGTGAGGAGCTTTGGGAAGGAGTCTAGGAAGGGGTGGGGAGGGAGAGCTCCAGTTATTTGGGGTCTGAAGACTTCATCCAGCTGTGTGAGAAAGAGCACAGATGGTTTGTGAGTCTGCCCTGCTCCCTGCCAGCCCTAATGTGAGACTTGCCTTCACAGTCCACTTCCTTTCCAGGGCAGGTAGCTAACGATGACCCAGGCCTGTGTGTGGGTACCTGGTTTGGGGAGAGCACAAGCATGGTATACACACACACACACACACACACACACACACACACACACACAGCATTTCTGTTGTGCCATTCTGCTCTGCTCTCCAGGTTCACAGGCTTGTGAGTGTATCTGAGGAACACCCTAGGCCTCCTTTGGAGGGGCTCCCTAAGAGAGCTTTGAAAACTTCTATGGGTTCTGGGATTTGCAGGCCAGAAGCAATGGCGATGAGATGGACCAGGGTTCACATCCACCTCTCTGTCTTTTATCACATTAGTGTCACACGATGATGATGTTCATCGCTGAGGCTGACCCTGGGGAGGAACTGGGGGCCTTGGTGTCCCCTGGGCTGGATCCAGCTCATCTGTGAGTGACTCACTCTACCTTTCCAGCCTGCTTTCTCTTTTGCATCCACTTTTCCAGATCCTGCCAAGGGTTAAATGAAATGAGGCGGGGGCAACACCACATAGCCCAGGGTCAAGTTGGAGTGAACAGCAAAGCTGGGGGTTGCGTGGAGCAGCTTGGCAGATCCTGTCTAAGCCTTAGACTGGTACCCAGTGCCCTCGCTGAACGCTCTGTGTCCTCCTTGGAATCTCCTTAGAGATCCCCGAAAGAAATTTGCTTTTTCATGTTATCACATGGTCCACACTGTTATCAGGAACTCAGAAGGGTCCAGCATAAGCCCGGGGGGGGGGGGGGCGCTCATGTACAAACGGTTTGGCTTGTAGTCCCAATAACCCAGTGCTGGAGGGAAGGGTTCCTGACAAACCTCGCAATTTCCATGGTGCTCTGAGAATGCTTGCTGCAGACTTTAAAACAGTATATAAAATCAACATGAAAATACAAAATACTAACTTGGCCAGTGGAAAAAAGTAAGTTGCGTGTGTTGGAAGCTGTAGATAAACCCGGCTTGCAGGCTATCTCCAGAAACTTGCATTCGATCTACTTGGAGTTGTTATTTTCCCTCCAAATTAAGATTAGCTAAATCCGTGTATGTTGTAGTGTGAATTATCTTTTTTTATCATTAAATCGTGACAGCTCATTATTAGCTCTTTTTTTTTTTTTTCCTTTAGTGAAGAGCTCTGTGTTCTGTCTGAGGGACGTGGCTTGGGACACAGGCTGGAGGTTGACAGGCTGACCTTGGGGCTCAGGAGGATTTGTTGAGTGGTCTAGAAGAGGGGTTCTACCTGTACTGTACTGACTGAATTTCTTGGTTTATCTCACTTCGTTTTTCTTTTTTTTTTTTTTTTCAAATTTTTATTTATTTTTGTATGTGTATGAATGTACTGTCTGCATGTAGGTTTGTGCATCCGTGTCATGCAATGCTGCGGAGGTCAGAAGAGGGTCTTGGATACCCCTGGAGCTAGAGTTCTCCTGGAACTGGAGTTACAGACGGTTCTTAGCCGCCATGTGGGTGCTGGGGATTGAACCCGGGTCCTCTGCAAGAGCAGTCGGTGCTCTTAACCGCTAGGCTGTCTCTCCAGCCCTCACTTCGTTTTTCAATCCCCAGCTTAATATGTCTAATGCTATGTTGAATTTGGAGTTAAAGGTTTTCAGAGAGGCTAAGGGACTTACCTAAGGTCACAGAGCAAAGGTGAGTCAGACCTGGTTGGCCTGACTACCCTGGATAGGAGGGATAGGAAACTTTTAGGGGAGGATTCTGTCTGCTGGCTGGCACAGCCAGTGGTGGCAGCAGGCACTATATCTGGAATGATCTTTGAAGCCCATGCAGGACTCAGATTTGCGGACGAAGCCAGGAATCCTCAGGCCCCCTTGACCCCTACTTGAAATGGCTTTGGAGAGGTGGTGGCAACTGAGCAAGCAGTAAGTAGCAAGTGGATTTCCATGGGCCTGGGATGGAAGTTTTTTTTTTGTTGTTGTTGTTGTTTGTCTTTTTGAGACAGGGTCTCCCTGTAGTCCCAGCTGTCCTGGAACTCACTCTGTAGACGAGGCTGGCCTTGAACTCACAGAGATCTGCCTGCCTCTGCCTCCCAAGTGCTAGGATTAAAGGTGTGCGCCACCATGCCCGGCCCGGAAGTTTTGTTTTTTTAATGCATGCAAGTTATTTTATTTTATGCTTATTGCTAGAGTTACTTTTAACCCACAAATACAAAGTATTTGTTTCATTTTATGGACTCGAGGCTTTGCCTACCACTTACCGTAGGACCAATACTAACTGTTCTCCTGAACCCTCAGTCTTCGGTGCAGCAGACATGATCTTTCTCAGCTTCCTGGCCTGTCGACTGTTAAGTTGCAGTTGAGATGTTGTCCCTACATCCAGCTCTTGTAGGTTGCTAGCTGTCCTAACAGAGCCATCAGGGTGACCCAGGGGAAGGCCATTCTCAGAGGTTACACAAGAAGGGCTGGCTGGCAGAGTGGCTATTGCCTCAGTGGTTCATCTGAGCTTACTGGTTACCAGTAGAGCTGAACCTGGCTCCCACGATCCTGAGTCTGGACAGGTGGTACTTTGCCAGCCCAAGCTACCCAGCCAGGAACGAGGCTTGGGACCAGCTGTCCTACCTGGAGGGTCCATTTCTTATCTGCGGCTGGGGTGAGTAGTGCCCAGTATAGCCTGCTGACCTACAAGGCAGAAGATGGAGGCTCCTATGTAAACTGGACAAACCAGAGCAGTACCAGCTGACGAACATTTTGGTCTCAGCCCCCAGCTGTAGTCCAGAATTTGACTGGATTTAAAACTACTGGTGTTGGTGGCGCACGCCTTTAATCCTAGCACTCGGGAGGTAGAGGCAGGCGGATCTCTGAGTTCAAGGCCAGCCTGGTCTACAGAGTAAGCTCCAGGCCAGCTGGGACTTAAAGGGAGACCCTGTCTCAAAAATACCAAAAAAACCCCCCAAAAAACCAAAAAAAACCCAAAACAAAACAAAAAAATCGAACTACTGGTGTGTTAGAAGGCCATTTTTGTTTTTTCTGTAGATGTCTTTATTTACTGGATAGCCCATTGGCCGACACTTGCCGGTGGCAACATCAGAAGGAAACTCAGCTCTGAGAATTTAGCCTGTTATTATTTTTTTAATTTTATGTTTAAGAGTGTTTTGTCTACACAGACATGTGCACCCGTGTTGTGCAATGCCCACAGAGGCCAGAAGAGGGCGTCAGATCCCACTGGAACTGGAGTTATAGATGGTTGTTAGCGAACCCGGGTCCTCTGCAAGAGAAGCCAGTGCTCTTAACAAATGAGCCATCTCTCTCCAGCAGTTCCACAGTCTGTTGTTTTTTTTTTCTTTTTTTGTCTTTTTGAGACAGGGTCTCCTGTAGCCCCAGCTGTCCTGGAACTCACTCTGTAGACCAGGATGGCCTTGAGCTCACAAAGATCTGCCTGTCTTTGCCTCCCAAGTGCTAGGATTAAAGGCGTGTGCCATTATTTCAGGCCCAGCTGTTTTTTTTTTTTTTTTAAGATTTAATTTTTTCAACTTTTTAAAATATTTTATTTTACTTTTTTTTATGTGTATGAGTGTACTGTCTGCATGTAGGTTGGTACACCTGTATCGTGCAATGCCTTGGAGGTCAGAAGAGGGCGTCAGATTCCCCTGGAACTGGAGTTAAAGATGGTTCTCAGCCTCCATGTGGGTGCTGGGAATGGAACCTGGGTCCTTTGCAAGAGCACTTGGTGCTCTAAACCACTAGGCCATCTCTCCAGCCCCTGGCTGTTATTTTTATTGCTTTTTTTATTTTATTTATTATTTGATGGAAGTTAGCCGTTGATTTGAGCTTTTGAACTAAGGTTGAACAGTTTTCTTGTTGACGATGCTGTGGTTTGTGCTAGTGTGGGGTAAAAGCCAAGCCAGAACCTGGTAGAAGGGAGACCTGTGTTCATGACTCTGCAAACCCAGGTAGCTTGACCCCACTGTTACCAGGGGGTCACCTTTTCCTGGGGAACCAAGGAGGTTGTTGTTTTTCTTCTTGGATGTTTTTCCCCACAATTATTGGAACTTAGTTTGTAGGCCACTGTTCCGAGGGCCCCGCAAAGATGACCCCCCATTTTATCTTATTTGGTAGGCGTTAAATTGAACCCCACTCCTTGGAAGGGGTCACAAGCAGAGATGTTTGCCCAGGGTCACAGGGCATGCTCCTTCCTCCCATCCCCGGGCTCCACCCTCTGAAGGCAGTGCTACTTTCGTTTCTTTGGGGATGCTTCTGAGTCTTGGTAGTGCCTGTACAGTTTGTCCTTGATGCTGTGGGGGGTTCAGTGGAACTGGGGAACCTGGCTACTGGGTCCTCCTGGGAGGAAGGAGTCTTAAATTGGCCATCTTCCAGCAGGGTGTGACCCATGGGATCCTGTGGGTTTGACTGTGGTGGACTTTCTACTCCTAGCTGGACAATCCTGTCCACTGGGTAGATTCTGAGAGGACGTGGGGTCTGGAGATGGGGAGACAATGAGGCCTCCCCTGTCCTGCACACATCTGTAGTTATGTGTATGCTGCTGTTCTGTATGCTGCTGTGCTGTTTGTGAGGGACTGCCCCACCCAGTAGGGTAGTGATAGGCAGGTTGCTTCCTGGGTAGGGGAGAGGGGAGAGGAAGAGGCTGGAAGGCATTTCCTTGCTATGTGGCCTTGAGCAGGCCCTATTCCTCTGGAGCTGAAAGGAAAAGGAACCACCCAGGGGTGTGGGGTGGGTCCTCCAGATTCCCAAGTAAGCCTGTCCTACCCAGCAACCCAGACCTGACTCATTTTTACACAAGGGGCTCGGGAAGCAGATTTCTTTGAAGAACTGGAAGCTGAAATGAAAATAATTAGAAACGATCAATGGGTCCAGCTCCCAACAGGGGGCTGCTGGGAAGGAGAGGTCTGCCTTCCTGGTAGGCTACAGGATGGTGTAGGGACACTGGGAGCTAGGCTCCTGGGGTAAAAGTCAGAGGCCACTCCTGGTGTAGACCTGAGGTGAGCTGTTCAGATGTATGTGAGGTAAACCCTTAGCCCAAGACACCATGCCCAAGGATGTGACCAGAGCTGTTGTCTGGGGTCAGAGCCTGGGCAGCTTTCTTGACTTTCAGGGTAACGGCACAGATACAGTGGGTGTAGGGATCAGCACCCCAATACAGAGCCCTGCAAAGGGGCTGCAGCCTCTGTACTTGGAAGGGTCCCTCAGTGGCAGCACAAACGGCTCCCAAGCAGCATAGAGCAAGTGCAAACCCTGCTGTCCTAGACGGTGGCTGACTGGCTTCCTTTCAGCCTTTCCAGGGCTGACCAGACCTCTGGAGAGTGTAGCTGTCCGTCAAGTGAAAGAAGTGGGCATTGGGGCTGGAGGCCAGGGGTTGTCTGTTCTGGGATTGGAGGAGAGCCAAGGGTTGGACTTCTCTGTTAAAAAAGAAATAGGACGCCGGGCGTGGTGGCGCACGCCTTTAATCCTAGCACTTGGGAGGCAGAGGCAGGCGGATCATTGTGAGTTCAAGGCCGGCCTGGTCTACAGAGTGAGTTCCAGGACAGCCGGGACTACAGGGAGACCCTGTCTCGAAAAGACCAAAAAAAAAAAAAAAAAAAAAAGAAATAGGACAACCGGTCCCTGACCCCTACCACCTTCAGACCACCAGAACTAAGTTCTCCCTTGGGGCCCGAGCTGGGTTCTGTCTCCCAACCACACCGAGTTCAAAGCTCGCCAATTAAGAGACCTAAACAGTGCGGTCTCCGCCTGCATCATTGGCCTGTAAAACTTTCCCTGCAAACGAGGCGACTTTATTCCCCTGGGGGACTGGAGGGAGAGGGGAAGCATGTAATTTTCCTGACCTGGTCTTTGCTTTGGAGAGAAGGGAAAGACACAGTCAGTTCCATAAACAGACGGTCCCCCTCCCTGGCCGCAAAGGAGGTCCACACTCTAGATCCAGGCCTGTAGACTGCAGTGCAGAGGTCTGTTAAGAGGAACGTGGTCTGTGGTGGCCTCTGTGGCTGCCTAGCTCTTTGAGTTCTGCGGGGAGGGTAGCGAGCAGTCTGGGGTGGGAGTGGACATCTAAGTCTTCCCGACTTTGCGCCTGAATCTCTGCTCAGGCTCCTGTGACACAGGCTACCGGTGCAATTTCCCGTGTGCCCCACCAGGCAACTTGCAAGACTGGTCTGGTTCCCGCCTACGACCTCCAGCAGCCCCTCCCCCAACCGGCCTCTGACCCTCTCCAGCCACCGGGGAGAGGGGGCTGGGACAGCATTCCTCTGGCCCAGTCGGCTTGGTGTGCACCTTTTTTAGGCTCCGCCCTCTCGGAGGACTCAGAAGTAGGGGTTCATTGGTACCCCCTTCACCAAGTGGGAGCACACAATGGCCTTCCCAGAGGTGGGAGATTGCGGGGGTGGGGGAGGTGGGCTTCATGGCGGGGTGCGCCGGGGTGGCGCGCGCCTGGGGACGCACGGTGCAGTGTGGACACTGATAACTTGGTGATTGCACCCCGAGGCTCGCCGGCCGCGGGTGACCGTCCCCGGGCCCTCCGGGGTCGCGTTGGGGGCCTGAACCGCGCAGCTCCGGGACGTGGGGCACCAGGTCCCCGGCGGGCCACCTCCTGCCGGCCCTCCCCGACCCGGGCCCGCTGGGCACGTTGATTGCGCCCTGCGAGGCACGCCAGGCCCATGCATAATTCGGGGGCTTAATGGGCCAGCTGCCCTCTCCCGGCTCGCGGGGCGGGCGGAGGCGCAGCTGACCCCGCCGGCGTCTGGCCTCGCCGGGCGGGCGCGCGCGCTCCATTCTTCCTTGGCTGCGTGCTCCCCTCCTGACGGGGTCCGGGTCCGAGGAAGGCGGGGAGGCGGGGGGAAGGGTTGGGCGAGTCGAAAGGCCAGCCCTGGGGAGGGGTCTTCCTTGGAGCTACCGAGCAACTTTTGCTTTGGGGTCCGGGGGCCCTGCAGTAGGAGTTGGAATGTGAGTTAGCTCCGAGCAGGCAGCAATCCTGGACCTTTTTTCTTTTCCCCTGTGCCCCTTCCCCCCGCGCCCCGGCGGCCCCCAGCCCAGCCGCGGTCCTGCGAGCATGCCCCTGGCTCCGCGCCAGCCCCCTTCCCGGGCTGCAGGCGGAGATGGTTGGAGGCGGGGACCCAAGGTCAAGGGCGGGGAGGCCGCCTCCTGGGGACCCTTTGTGCGCACCGGGGGCCTCCCCTCCTCCGCTCGTCGCCCCCTTCCTGTCCACCCGGAGAGCGCCCAGGCAAGTGACCCCTGGCCTGGGGAATCGAATTTCAGAACCCCTGGAACAGTGGGCTTTTCCCAGAAACGGCCGTGCACAAAGGCCAGACCTCTTGGCCTGGGTGACGGTTGTCCCGAATCTTGGGGGGCGCCCAGGGACCCCCCCTCCACTCTCCGCCCCTCATCTGCGTCCAGAGCGCAGAAAGGATCTTCTGCTCACCTTGGCCTAAGGGATCCAGGTGAGGCCGGAAGGAAGGGGGCCCGAGCCCCCTCTTACAGTCGTGTGTTCCTGCAGGGCAGACAGGCCTGATTCAAAGTGGTTTTTCTTGGAACCGTTCCCCGCAGGGGGAGAAATGGAACCTGCTTTTTAGGAGGAAAATCTGGGGGGCTGTGACTTAAAAACACTTAGACACGAAAGCCTGGAATTACTAGGAACGAACGTCTGTCCAACCTCTGGCACTTTTCTACCCCTCTCCCCTGCCCCCCCCCCCCGAATTTGTATGCAAATGGTCACCTTGCTAGAAGCCTCTCTTTATTCTGGCTTCTTAAAAAATTGGCATTTGATTGTTTGAGGCACTCCAAGAGGCCCTTACAAACTGGGAAAAACAGCGGTTGGACCTCTAGAGTGTCCACCAATAAGCTCTTAAGAAAATGTTCAAACATTTTGCCAAAGCTGGAAATAAAAGTGTATGCCGATTGCCGGTGGAAGAAGACAAGTCTTTACTTTCTTGGGGATAGCGTTTCTAGCCGAGAACTGGGTTCATGTACTCGGTTCTTCATTATTCTTTTAGACAGAATAGGCATGCTAGGACAGGCGAGAGAGTTTCCTAAAAATGTATGTCCTTATATCCATGTGATTTGAATCCAGTGATATGGCTGTGCCTTCTGCCCTTTCTCAGGTGCCCTGCCAACAATGTCTTCCATTTTGAGACAGGGTTGATCTTCCAAAAAAAAAAAAAACCCAACAAAAAACAAAAAAGAAAGATTTCAGGTCATCTTTAGCTATTTAGCTGTTCCTAACTTGTGAGCAACTGGCTTTTCTGGTGGAGGTTGAGGTTCCTTGTCACTGTATTTGTTGAAAGGACTTGAGGAAAAACAACCCATTCACATGGCCTCAAAATGGAAACCTGCTGGTCCTGGACAGGAAGGTTTTCTAGCTGCCCAGACTTGTTCCTGGATTTCTCAGACGTCCATTTGTGACAGTTCCAACAAGATAGGAATTTCCTTTGAATATCTGTAAATATGGGTAAAGATCACAACCTGTAACTCAAAATGGCTGGGACGAAAGGGCAGGTTCTGTGTTTGATTAATGTTTATGTTACCAGATTCCTTTACAGAATGGAAGATGAAACATTAATTTGTGCGCACGCGCGAGTGTGTGTGTATGTGTGTGTGTGTGTGTAGGGACACATCCAGTTCTCTGTAGTTCATTTCAAGAGAGATGCACATTTACGATATTTGGAAGCTAAACCTGAGTGAGGGAGTCACTGTTCATGTTTTGCTTGGGGGACAAGTGCCTGGGGCTAGCTGGCTTAATGGCTGTCACCCCAAGGAGGAGGCCAGGTTATCAGTTGAGGAGTCAAAAGTGATTTAAAAAAAATTTAGAGGTGATTTTTCTTTCTAGATTTGGGTTAAGGCTCAGGGTACAGTAGTGGAATGTTCTCTTCCAAGGCTTGACTCCCTCCAGATGTCATTCTCCTTCGGGGAAGGGGTGTGTCACCAGGGCGCAGGTGGCTGGCTTTGGCCGGCTTTGTTCAGGAGCAGTGTGTGGGAGCCGTGCTTGGGAGTGCAGCGTTCTATCAGTTGGATCCTGTTGCAGTTCAAGCATTGGGATTGGCAGCCAAAGGGATCAGAGGACGCCTGCTGCCAGGCTGCCGTTCAGTGCCTTCACTTCTGTTGCTTTAAGAAATCTACATTTTCTTGTAGGATTTCCTAGTAGCGTGGTTTCCTCTGGTGGCACCTGCACCGTGTTAGGCATTTGATAGATATTTGTTGCTGCTGGAATGTCAGGGGCCACCTTGGGGCTTAAGGCACCGAGGTGGAGACGGGAGCCTTTGGCACACAGCCGGGCCCAGCTCCCAACAGCCCAGGGCCAGCCCGGTGTCTACATCCATAAAATGGGGATGTGCCCTTGTTTACTTTCCTGTCAGATAAGAACTTAAGCCGGTTGGTGGAGCGAGGCAAAGGCTGATTTTAAAGACACCATATCAGTGGAAACTGTTATTGTTTGGGCCCTGGAGGCGGGGTAACTAATTTGCAAAGGGGTGGAATCCCTTAGCTACTTTTACTTGGGGGGGGTCATTTTTAATGCAAAAAGGAAGCATTTGGGGGCTCTGGGGAGAGGTTTAAGAAGGGGGGATTTGGATTTTCGATTTGTTAACCTAATGCTACTAGGACTACCCCTCCCTCATTCCCATTCATTTTAGAGGACTGGCTCTGCAGCCCCCACCCCCAGCTCCTTATTGTTGGGGACCAGCACATGATCTGAATACCTTGTGGTGTTGCTGTTGCCCAGATTGGAACATCCCAGAAAAAGGTATCTTTTCCCCCTATACCGGTTTCTGGCTGTGGAAGGGGTGGGGGTGTGGGGGAAGCAGGAAGGATATAGATTTGGCTTGAGAGGAACGCGGCCGGCCGGCTGCTTTTAGGTGCAGAGTCTTGCTAGATGCAGGTGAAGAAGGAACTCAGTTCAGGCTGGTGGGGAAATTCTTGTTTTCCTTTCTCTGTCTTCTCCCAGAGCTCACAGAAATTGGCATCCATAGCCACCGAGCACACAGCTGGCCGCTATGAAATGGTACCTTCACCAGGGAGATACAGGTCTCGAGTGGCCTGTGGGGGCTACACTTTACTTTTCTTGTTGTTGTAATTTTTCTTTAAAAAAGGCTTGGTTTCTTTCCCCCTAGCAAATGCCGGATGACCTGAACTCCATTTTTAATAAAGACTAACCTCTGGCAAAGCCCAAAGCCTCTAGGTTAGCCCTGCTCCTTAGGCCTATAGATGCTGGCCCTGTCATGTGTTTGGAGTGTTTGCCAGCTCAGGCTTGGGTTTGGGATGGGGGTGTGTGAGTGCACTCTCATCCCCACAGGGGCCTTGGCAGAGCCCTTGTTTCAGCATCTGAGCTGCAGAGGGGTGGGGACTGCAGATGGGCTGGGGCTGCATCTTGTGGGCTCTCAGCCAGGTGTGTGGTAGTCCTTAATTGAATACAGACCTGAGTGAGTTCTGTGTGGGCATGCAAGGATGGGCAGGGGAGGCAGCGAGGTTCCCAGCTCTCCCTAAAGCTGGACCTGGAACTTCCTCTTGCTCACCCAATTTCATCCAAGCACACAGGGTGCATGGTTCATGGAAGAGCTAGGAACCAGCCTTGGTGGGAGAAGCCCACGATATTATGTTTGCAGGAACTGGCCCTTGCATCTTTTGTTAGTTGCAGCTCCTTAATTAACCAGCAGATTAGTGCTGTCTTCTTTTGACATGTGCATATATTTGGGGGTGGGGGGAAGAGAAGATTCTTATTCTTCCCAAACTCCAAGGGGAACCATTGAGGAAGCCTCCCTGGGGAGCTGTGGCCTCTTCTCTCCCACTTGTTGTTTTCCCTTCCTGTCCCCTCCCACTTACCCATCTCTTAAACCCAAGTGGGCTTGTAGATCAGTGGAGGACAGGCGTGTTACACACAGCAAAATAAATCATGTTTACGCTTGGCGTTCTTGGTAGTGAAAAAAGCTGCTGGCTGTTCCGACTTCCTTATTTCTCAGCATTTACTTCCTACCTGTTTTTGAGCACATGCCCAGAAATAGTAGTTTTGTCAAATGAGGGGATAATGCCAGCCAGCTTTCCTGCTGCCAAGGAAGCTGCTGGATTTTGCAAAACAGAGTGACTTTTTTTTTTTTTTTTAGTGACACTGATTTTTTTTTTTTCCCCCTCAAAGAAATTAGGATGTAGAATAGGGGTATTAAAATGCACTTAAAGAAGGGGAGAAAAAAATCTACCTACTCACCCCTGCTGCTCAGGGGCCTGTAGCAAGCAGGCTTAGAGGAAAAAAAGGTCTCATTTTGTTTGTACTTGGCTTCTCCGAGGGCAGCAGGCAGCTGTAGGAGGTGCCCAGGCTGCTCTGGGCCTGGAGAGCTGAGTCAAATTCCCTGTTTCCCTCCTGAGACTTCTCTTTCTCTGCAGATTTGGGGATGTGGTACAAGGATGTTTTCTTTCTTCCCCTGTGTTCGGTTTTGGCTGTGCTGCGTTTCGGAGGTCTCCTGAACAATACTTGCTGCCTTTTGCCTCTAAGGTACCAGTTAAGAATCTCACCCTGGTGACACTGCCATTTTTTCCATACAGTATCAGACATTTAGGTCTCCCTGCCTGTGTGTTTCACCCCCCCTCCCCCGCCCCAAACCCCACTCACGTTTTTTTGGGAACATCTGAAAAGTCACTTTCACCATGGGGTACTGTTTGCCAGGCAGAGAACTTCCAGGGTTCATGAGAGCCAAATGCAGGCTTACTGATTTAAAAATTTCAAGAAGTAATTTCAAAACCAAGTAAGTGGCAAATAAACACTGAACTCCTGTAGGAAGGTAAGACCTATCTTTCCTTGGCAGGATTTCTGCAGGGATTCTGTCCACCAGTCCAGCACATTGGCTCTGTTGCAAGACAAAAAAAAAAATTACAACAAAATCAAAGTAGGCATGTATGATTTTCCTCATTTTCTAATGGGAATACTGTGCAGTAGAAAATATTTCCATGGAGGACTGCGCTGCTGGTTTCTTTAATTACATTAAATAGCGGTATAAACCTCAGCTGAATGGAAGCCTCGGGTACAGCCGGCCCCGGCGAGCCAGCTAGATTGACTCGTAAGCAGCAACGTTACTAGTGTTAACGTGCTAACAATCTTTATTAAATTAATCCTGCGAAGTGTTAATTTTTACAAATTTTGTTGTATATACACTCCACGTCACCTCCGGTATGTTAGGAGATGAAAATGGATTTCATGTTAAAAAAAAAAAAAAGTAAGAGGTGGTTGTCAGACTGCTTGCTCTCCCTGAGAAGGAAATGGGTGATTTTTGCCAACAGGTGCTGCCAGACTGGAAAGCAGGCTCACAATATGTATATTAAATGCCATCTACATACAGAAAACCCAGTTAAAGGAACTACTTGGTTGAAAGTAATTACAGGCCTGTTCAGTTCTGTAATCGGTGACATTTCAGACTGGCTTAGAAACATAGAGGACATAGAAAGATTTTGTTCTTACTTGAGGCAAAGCACTCAACCTCGCTTTTCTGTGTTCATTAGAAGAAGGAAAAAGAAGTGAATGGGAGAAAAAGAATCATCAACTAAATGTTGAGGAAAGCTGGAGTTCTGAAAAATTATAATAGGGATTATCAGTTGTTTATCAGGAATATCAGTAATACGTGTAAGTAAATACAAAAGATGTATTTAAGGACTAGCAGGGAACCCATGTTTTTATAATTTGATTTTTTTTCTCTTTATCTCTCTTTTGAACTTTCTCTTAACTATTTACTGCTCTTGCAGCTAAAACAAGAAAAAACCCTGAGCTGTGAGTCCCCTCAGCACTGGTGGGGTTTTCCTATCTTATGTGAAGGTGGTCAGGGATAGATACATGCATCCTTCCACCGTGCACCTCTACCTGCATAGGCCGGAGTCTAGCACAACCTCTGAGCTGGGCACTCCCTTTTTCTAATGTTCTTTTTATTAGCTGCACTGAGGTTTTTTTTTTTCTTCCTTCCTAATTCCCCGGATTCTCACAGCTCAGACTTCCTCCCGCTATATATTCTCTTGTGTTCTCTGCACCGGGTTTGAGCAGAAGCCGGGGTTAGAGTTTGCGGCACCTTTGAACCACAACGACTTCCTGAACTTGCCAGTTTTCAAGCATGTTTTATTCAGGATCAGGTTTTTGACAAGGGTCAGGTTTGATGTTTTCAGATTATTCACATCAGGCTCAGAGGATGCTGTCAGGGAAGATAAAGAAGTTCTTAGTTTTAAAACTCCCGGTAGGCCCCAAATCTGAAGATTCATTTCCTGGGTTATTTCCCTCACGTGACATGTGACTTTTGTCTTCACTGTGGATTTTTTTCTCCCTCCAGCTGTAAATTAAGGGGAACATGAGACACGTGAGGGATGCATGGCCAAGCTTGTCATCTCTGGCCCCTGCGTTTTATCTAGGAAAGAATCGAAAGGTCCTGACAGCTAAACCCCCAATTCTTCACCCTCAGGATGTAGATCATGTTGGCTTTTACCTTCAGTTTGTAGATGGTGCATTTCAGGCAGTTGTGTTACATTTGCTTTGGATGCCAAGACCGTATTCCTGGTGTACTTAGAGGGTAGGGGCTGCTCAGGGCCCAAGCAGCTACCTTGCTTTCCAGATTCCTATGACAATGCCCGAATTGGGAAATGGGGGAATTTCCTCTGTTCTGCATTGGCTAGTTATTTTTGCAGGTGAGATGTAGAGAATCTGTCAGCCCCACTTTTGTTGTTGAACCCCCCTGCTTGGTGGGCCCTGCCTGCCAAATTCACCTCTGAGGAATCGTTTTGACTGTTCTGTGTTCAGCCGAAGGTGCTTGGGCGGACACCCAGCAGTTCTGAGGGCTCCAGGGGTTTCCTCACGAGGGACTGAAGAGTCCAAGAGTCTTCCCGCAGGCAGATTACAGCTAACAGTGAGGTCCAAACAAGTGGCCAACCTGGTCCACCTTACTGTGGGTAGATCACATGAGGAGCTTCAGGGCCATCTTGACTCCTTAGTGACCGCTAAGCATGCCTCTCCTTTCTGCCTCGGGGGCATTTAGGGAAGCTGCTGGAAGGTTCTGGAATTCGTGGTGGAGCCTCACTTGTCTTTGGCTCGGGGTGCAGAGAGGCAATACTTGTTCAGAGGATTTCTGCAGCTTGTGTCTTGAGGAAGTTGGGGTTGGCAGCCATTGAAACAGGTGCTTCTGGAACCGAGAGGAAAGTGGCTTAGTGCCTGCTTCTAGCTTCAAGACACACTGCCGGAGAGGACAGTCCCTTTCCAACCACGGGCAGAAGGAGGAAAGCAGGTTTTGGTGTGTTGCTGGAGGGCATGACCCTAGCTTTGCCCCGCCTCTTACCTTTCCTGGCATGCAAGGCAGGGAGTGAGTGGTGCTGCCGCCGCTGTCTGACCATTGCAGCCTAGGGGGCAGCTTTGAGGAAGGCAGCCCACCTCAGGAACTGAAGATGCTGAGCCTTTTTGTGGTCGGCTCAGGAAAGATGCCCAGCTGTCCACATGGGGCTGCGAGGGGGATCTGTGCACCCAGAGATCATTTCCCAAAGATGCAGTAGCAGTGGCTTCAGGCTCGGAGATGAGCAGTTGTCTCCCTCTGTTCCTTGAGGCTGTGGCCAGCCATCTTTCTCCCTGCTGTGGGTCTGGGAGCAGCCTTCCCTAGGCTTAGGCCTATGCTTGATGGTAAAGTGAGGCAAGGCCTTTCACCTGCATCCACCCTTGGGCCACTGACTCGTGATCGGGCAGCCAGGAGAAAGGGCAGGGGTGGATTTAAACTTCATTTTTACATTTCCCGTGTGAAAACTCGGAAGGAGCTCTGTAACTGAGCTGTGAAAACCCCGGTGAAACTC
This sequence comes from Rhizomys pruinosus, assembly GCA_009823505.1. Taxonomy (NCBI): domain Eukaryota; kingdom Metazoa; phylum Chordata; class Mammalia; order Rodentia; family Spalacidae; genus Rhizomys; species Rhizomys pruinosus. Next base: position 292,245 of record VZQC01007020.1, on the reverse strand, counting down.
TCTTTCTCCCTTTGTTGCTTCTGTTTCAAAGGACACACACTCACCCCACATCCGCCACAGCAAGGAATGGAGGCCTGTGATGTGTTGGCCATTTTGTGCTGCTAAGACAAAGCCGGGGCACTTGGCTTAGACGGAGGACCCCGAAGTGGCACCCCGGAGCCCTAGCTCTGCCTGGTGCTGTGTCCTCCAGTTGCTATGGAGCAGTTACCTAAGCTACTCTTTCTCAACTTGTTCTCTGGTCCTGTCTTAAAGACTTGGCCTGGGCATTTAGGTTTTTCTTTTTTTAAATTTTAAAAGATTATTTATTTATTTATGTGTATGAATGTACTGTCTGCATGCAGGTTTGTGCACCCGTGTTGTGCAAAGCCACGGAGGTCAGAAGAGGGTGTTGGATTCCCCTGGAACTGGAGTTACAGACAGTTCTTAGACGCCATGTGGGTGCTGGGGAGCAAACCCGGGTCCTCTGCAAGAGCAGTCAATGGCCATCTCTCCAGCCCAGGCTTTTAGGTTTTCATGGCAACTGATTTCCTTTTCTGCTTTGTGTTATCATTATTGTTACAATAAATTTCTTACAATAAAACATAAATTAAAAAAAAAAAAACACCTTCAGACAAGCAAGGTCCAGTCTTTGCTGGTTCCGTCACCTTGGTAATTAAAAACTGAGAAAAAAAGAAATAAAACTCATGGAACAAAATAATTTACTATACGAGTTAGCTCTGTCTCCTGGACTGGGTAGTTAAGAGTGAATATGGAAGTTTCCCTAGAATCAGTCTCTTTTCCTCCTGACTCAGCCCCCACCATAAAGAGAGGGGGAGAGAGAGAGAGAGACCACAGAGGCAGGTCCAGGCCTTGTCTGTTGAGTACCCAAGCCTGTCTGGTGTACCCAGACCTTGTCTGGTGAGTACCCAGGCCTTGTCTGTTGAGTACCCAGGCCTTGTCTGGTGAGTACCCAAGCCTGTCTGGTGAGTACCCAGGCCTTGTCTGGTGAGTACCCAGGCCTTGTCTGGTGAGTACCCAGGCCTTGTCTGCTGAGTACCCAGGCCTGTCTGGTGAGTACCCAGGCCTTGTCTGGTGAGTACCCAGGCCCTGTCTGGTGAGTACCCAGGCCCTGTCTGGTGAGTACCCAGGCCCTGTCTGGTGAGTACCCAGGCCTTGTCTGGTGAGTACCCAGGCCTTGTCTGGTGAGTACCCAGGCCTGTCTCCATTAAGGTGGCACTCCACTCCTTTGAAATAGGAAATGGCCAAAATGGATGTCCTTGGCAGCTAATTAGAAGTGTTTTAACTGCAGGATCATTTTACCAGCTAATGCTGTTACTCTGTGCTTCACTGTGGACCGGTGGTGGAGCGAGGCCTCAGCTAGGAGACATGGGCTGGTGGATGTACTTCTCCACAGCAGCTGGACCTTCAAGATGCTGAGGTCTAGACTGGAGCACTGGTCCTCCCTCACCAGATGCCACAGTCCCTCCGTCCTAGGCCCTCTGGACCAATCCAGCATTGACATAGTATAGCTGTGCCCATTAGGGCCTTACCACCACAACGTGCTAGGAGCTGGCAAACCCCGTATCTCAAGTGCTGCTGGCTTTTCAAGTCTGGGCTGGCTTCCCCTCCATCTTCTCTCTAGCAAACCGGAAAAAGAATCTTAATTTCCTGTCAGGGTGGGAGGAGGCGGGCTAGAATCAGGATAATGATTCTTAAATATGAGCAACGCATTTGGGTTCATGTTACTTCTCTCTTCACCACCCCCTCACCCCCTTAATACACAGAATTTTTATCACCCTTAAGACAAAGTAGCTGGCAAAATATTTAAGTGATCAGAAACAAATGTTTTTATTTGCGTGCGTGAGAACTGGGTTATCTGCCTATCTTGTTTATGAAATTTGGAACTGCCTCTCCCGCACAGTACGTTTGCCTCTCGAATCTTTCCCGGTTCCTATTTCCATATTTCTGCGTGCTTGCTTGTTCTTTGTTAATCACTTGGCAAGCGCTTATTTGAATATTAAAAATTTCTTTAATCATCAAAGGCAGGAGCACGGTCTCATGAATATTCATATTTTCCCCCCTCCTCAGACTGGATTCTAGTTCATTACCCTGCAGTAAAAGCCAAACAGCCATCAATCGCCCTCATTACTGGCTCTGGCGTTTTGATTGGCTGCCTGCTGCCCAGAGTTTTTTTTTTTTTTTAATTCCCCCCTTTCCTATGAGCTGTCTTATACCTGCCAACAACTTAAAAAAAAAAAAATCAACAATGCAGGAATAAATTTCTCTGGTCAAAAAACAACTTAGCAAACTTGTCAAACAGTCCTTGTGGCTTGCTGGGGCCTCAACGGCCACCAGGGACACCTCCTCTCTCTCCAGTCCACTTTGTCCCCCCCAGTAAAATAAATAAATAAATAAATAAATAAATAAATAAATAAATAAATGGTGGGGGGGAAGAGGGAGGGAAGAGATAGAATTAAATAGAGAAACTTGAGCCTCAGAGATGAATATTTGTCAAGAGAGTTGACGTAAGTTGCATTTGCATAATGACTTTGTACTTCTGCATTAATAAAATTTGCATATGAAGCCATGTTAATTACTCCTGATCATGCTTTTTGCATTCATGCATAGTAATTTTCTCCGACTTGTGAGAATTAATGTCTTGGCACGGGGGGGGGGGGAGGGGTCCGCGGGGACTGTCAGGTTCCCTTGCTCAGTGTCCCTCGCTCACACGCGCTGGCTTCGCTGTCTGTCTCCTTCTTTGATCTCTGACTCATTTCTACACTATCAGTAGGAGTTCTCGCCTTTAAAAAAAAAAAGTATCCGTTGAAAGGCACTAGTAGGGAGAAAAATAGACCTTTCTGCAGGGTGTATGGCAGGCCACCTCTCGAGCTGGGAACATGGGACCTGCCACCTCCAGGTTCCAGAGCTGAGGACCCGAGGACACTGCCTCGGGAAGGCCCTCGGTCCCTTAGACCCCAGCTGGGCGGTTCCAGGAATTTTTGTGTCTACTCGTTTCTGGTGGTGGGCATGTTGCCGGTTAGTGCGCATGTGCAGGGCAAGGAGCCCAGCATCTGCAAGGCCCGCTTGTGAGGGAGGTGGGCTTCAGGCCCGCCTGCTCAGTGCTTCATGGCTTGGAAGGCATTAACGGGGATCTTGCCCCGGATTGGACCTTAGCAAACACCCCATTGGCCCCAGAGAGCCAGAGTCTGACCCTCTAGTGCTCAGTCGTGGGCACTTTATGTTTGTGGAGTTTCAGGTTGCACATTCTTGACAGGGCCGCATACTGCAAGCTTACCTCATAGGAAAGCTGTAGGCTTACAGGAGGTAATGCAGGTATCAATTGTTTATTTCTTCCCCCCTAATTAAATGAATTTTCATGATAATAAGTTGAGCCATCTAGGTTTATTATTAAGACACCTGGATCCCACACGAAGCTGTGATGGTGACCATCGATCTGTTTGGACTGGCTTAGGCTTCAAAAGAAGGCATCTCTTAAACATTTTTTACGGTTATTATTGTGTACGTGTGTGCATGTGTGTGCATGATGGTACATCACAAATGTGGTCAGAGGACAACTTTGTGGAATCAGATCTGTCCGTCATTATAAACATAGGTTCTGGGAATCGAACCCAGGCCCACAGGCTTTTGCAGCAAGAGCCTTTACCCGCAGAGCCCTGTCACAGGATCTTTTATTTGAATTAATTATTTTGGAGGTGCTGGGAATGGAACCTGGGTCTCTTGCATGCTAGGAAAGCACTTCACCACCATTCAGCTCCAGCTCCAGCTCAGAAAGCTTTTTTTTTTTTTTTTTTTTTTTTTAGTGATGCTTGTGCATTCATACATCTTTTTTTCCAATTCAGTTCAGGCATATTTCCCTTCCCCCCCACCCCCCCCAACCGAAGATCATGCATCTGCCATAACGGCCTGCATATTTCTCTCAGTTTTTTTTTCCATTTTTTAGCTATAAGTGATAATCCATGAGTACAAGCATCCTTCATGTAAAACCAATTGAAGGCTTTTGTGCCCAAACCCCCACAGCCCCCACCTTCCAGCGTGTGGTGAGGGGTTGATTGTTCAATCAGGTTGATCAAATGAGGGTCCAGACCACACCGCTGTTAGTTCCACCATTCACCCCAATCGCAGCCCTTACATTCCACCACGTCCCCTCTTCCGCAGATTATTCCCGGGCTTAGAAAAGGGCACAGGTGGATGGGAAGCAGAACAAGTCTCACTTCTCTGGAGATTTGTTGTTGGACTCTGAGTCAATTCTGGCTGTTTCCTTTCATGGGCTGACAGTTTGTCCAGGAATAACCTTTATGATCCTACTAATGAAGCACAAGCAATTAGATATATAGGTATTTAAACAGCATTAATAGTTATGGTAGGTTACTTTGGTATAGACACATATGTTTAGATAATATGTGATCCATGTTAATCATATATAGTCACCCAAAACAACATGGATAAATTTGATGAAACTTGAGCCTTGATTCCACCCTATAGTTTATGTATAATACAACTGTCTTCTGAGACTCATGGTTAAAAAAAAGGGGGGGGTACAGATAGATATGAAACCTTCTGGTCAAAAACCTTGCAGTTCAAATCTTGAAACAACTATGGGAAGGGATTTGTGGTGTTCCAATAGGACAGGATTCACAGCTTGACGGCTGGGAGAGAGAGATACAGCTTTGGCATTGAGTAGGATGTGCCAGGGGTGCCAACTGGGGGGTTAACCCGTCTGAACATCGAAAGGAGGGGATGCCTCAGATTCCCATGGACATTGGGCCCTTCTGTGGCCCCTACATGTGAAAGCTATTTGTGGTGAGTCCTGGTCAAGCTTGCCTTCTAGGTGCCGCAGGGGTTTGATGTGAGAGACTTTCTTGCCTCCCCCCCAGAACAAGAAGAAATATGACGATGATGAGGTCGCTCTCCAACTGAAATTGGAGACAACTATTATAAGGTAATCTCTTATAAAACCGGTAAAACTGCTTTCTTTAATTGACTACTAGACATGGGAACTGTGGAAGGGATTACTCTCTGTTCAGAACCAAATATAATACTAAAGTCCTAGGGCTATGCACTCAGGCAAAATATATTAATACAGGAGCTCTGACATCAGCAATGGATTGTTCTACCAGGTGGATGTTGGCCAGGGGATCCAAGGCCCCACAAAAGGTAAGGGCTCCTTGCCTCTAAGTTGGGATACCTACAGGAGGAGAGGCAATAAGACCCTGCTGCCGAAGACCTGACGTTAACATGGGAGGGATGTATTGAGACCACACATGCAAGTGTACAGATGGCCTCTGGAATGCCAGAGAGTGTTACCAAAGGCCACTAAACCAATAAAGCAAATATGGGTCTCCCTGAGTCAAGCAAGACTCCACCGTCAACACCAGCTACACCTCACCTGCCTGGAAATACTGTGCAGCAGAGGCAGCCATATGCCTGTATATCCCAAATCTAATTGGCTATTGGCTCTCTCCTTGGAGGAATAACCCATGGCTGATGCCACAAGCTTACATCCTCTACAGGTTAGGAGATGTCATAAGCCACAGTAAGACCCTGTCATATTTAACAGAAAGCTTTTTGAAAGATGAGGTGCTTCCCCATCGAAATAACCACAGTGCTGTAAGAGGACCCACAGGGGATGTAGCAAGTTCCAGAGTTGGATAGGAAATGGTAGCGGCTAAGGGTAGTGACTATGCTAGGTGTCTGGCTTTGGCTGCCGGTTGCCCTGACTTTCCCTTTAAAAAAGAAGGGAGCCGGGGGGCTGGAGTCATGGCTCAGAGGTCAAGAGCACTGGCTGCTCTTGCAGGGGATCTGGGTTCAGTTCCCAGCACCTGCATGGCAGCTAACAACTAACTCCATGTAACTCTAGTTCCAGGGGATCTGACGCCCTCTCCTCACTTTTGAGGGCATTGGACAACGCAGAGCACTAACACACATGCAGATAATACACTCATATACATAAACTAAAAATAATAAATAAGATATTATTTTAAAGAAAGAAGGGAGCAGCTTTGAAGAAGTGACCACCTTAGGTCGCATGTCAGGAAATGGCTGAGGAGGAATTCGAGCCCACTTTTCTGTCTCTGTCATTTTCAGTCACTCCCTCTATCCCCCTTTCCCCAGGCTGGCATCCTCTGTATCTGTCAGGTTTCAGGAACTGTCTTTGTGTTCTAGAGCTACGGCCAATACCCCTCCCTAGCGAAGGCTGGTGTTGGGGGTGTATGTGTGCCTGGGACAGGCATGGAGGCCCAGAGACAAGGTCTTCATCTTGGATTTCCCTTTAGATTAAAATTCACATAGTGTGTGAAATACATTTTAATCTGTCCTGTCTGTGGATTTGTTCGACTGCCATTGATACTGTTTAGTTTATCACATCCAAGGTACCCCATATTCCTAAACCCTCAGTCCTCGCTGCCCCCCCATCTCTGTAACCACTATGTAGTCTCCATGGATTTGCCTGCCCAGAACTCCATCTTGACATCATAGAATGGTAGCTTCTCACTAGGTTTTTGTGGGAGCTGAAGTCTTTGACTTCCCCTGTGTGCTGAGCTCCAGAGTAAGCTGTGTCTGGAAGGGACAGGCAGAGAGTGCCCCAAAAGTCATAGAGCGGTCCCACACCCTCCTGTGAATAGGCTCCTGGAGCAGGTGGCCTTTAATGAGGTCAGAATTCCCGATGGTCCCCTGAGCCCACCTGATATGTGACTTCACCTTCCCCGACTCTGGCCCAGCCCCAGCGCTGTCCTTCCAGAAAAAGGCTGTAGCAGCCTGGTTCACTCCTTCTAGCTCCATGGCCTTCTTTCCGTCAGGGGGACAGAGATAGCCTGGCTGTCAAGATACAGGGTATCCTGGCTACTCCACTTCCACCCAAGCTGCAGCCATGGAGCAGGTCAGAGAATAGTGAAACTGGAGATGCAATTGGATTCAAGTCCCAGAGCTCCTCCCTCTGAGCCTCAGTTTCTTTCTGTGGAGTGGGGTTGGTCCTCTCCGCTGATCGTGGTGGCTGCGGCATACTTAACACAAATCTGCTATGATGGCTTCTGACTATCAAGAGCTTTCTGCGGTCTGAAAGGAAGGATCCAAAGCCAGTAGTGGGCAGGGTCAAGTACACTGTTCAATGCATGGGGCTTTCATTCAGGTAAGCGCTGACCTTCCAGGGGAGGCAAGTGACAGTGGTGTCAGATGTTGCCCTTGCCCAAGGTTCACAGGAAATGCATGGCATGGCTTTCTACTCTGCTTCTGGCTCTGGAGCCACTTGGGGGCTCATTGGCCACACCCTCTGGGGCTCTGCCAGGTCAGAAGCATCCGGGGCCCTGGGTCAGCCTTGTCCAAGACATCACTAGCTCAGTAGGGTTCCAGCAATGTCACTGCTGGTATTGGCGTCTTAGCAGGACTTGAGCAGTGCCCAAGCTCCAAGCTGGGGGTGGGTGAGGGGCATATCATGCTCTGAGCCCCCTAATCCTGGTTGTACACTTGAAAGAAGTGGGGTATGCAGAGAAAAGATGGTTTTAGAATCAGGTGGTGGGGTTTGGATGAGGCCTGCTGCTGCTGAAGCTTGCTGTTCCCTGCAGTCCTGGCCTCTGTTTCCTGTCCATGCAATGGGTATCCTACATCCCCTGTGCTTAGGGGCATGTTAGTAAAGCTGGATTGGAGAGGACTGACAGGCTCCGTGGGTGTCTTGGGATGGGGCATTCTCTGCGGTGGCTATGGCATGGGCACATGCCCTCCCGTGCATACCGGCAGGTGTCGGGAGGTGAAGGTGTTGTGGGGCTCCCCTGCAGAGCCTGCCAGGCTCGGCTGCCCTCATCTTGTTGATGTTTTCTTGTCTCTCTGATGCTTCTTTGCTCAATTATTTACCCAGGGAATTTGGGCTTCTTCACTTGTGGTTTTGGCAATGGCTTCACACAAATGTTTTGCCCTGGTGGTCTCTTAGCCATGTAAGATAAACGGCCAAATCAAAGGCAGGCCTTGCTGGCAGCCGAGGCTCACTGTGGGGCTGAGTGGAGGCAAGGCGGCAGCCCCCCTCCCCACCCTGGCCCTGGCCCTGCCCCTGGTTGTCGATGTCAGATGGGGGACTGGGGATGCCTAAGCCAGGGTGAGACTAAGGAGGGATCTGGGCAGTGCTTGCTTTTCCTAGGGTAGTGGAAGGAGGAAGATGGAGGCATCTCCAAGCTGCTGGGGCTTTGCTGCTGCTTGCCGGGGCTCGAGAGAGGCCCCAGGCGGTGAACTGGCAAGGCTGGAGTTCATCCCTGCCCAGACCCTTGGAGGTAGACGTGAGGTGGCTGAGGCCTGCCCCAAGAGTCCAACCTGCCTCCAAAGAGGGGTGACCCAGATTTGGGGAGAAGAAAATTCCTCAATGAAGCCTACTTTATTTTGTTCCCAAAGACCCTTTCTAGGAATCTTAACTGGGATTAGGGCCCTGACAGGTCTTCTGTGCACTACCTCCTTGCACAGGGCCACCAGAGGCAGAAGTCCTGGACCCCCAGAAACCCTACTGTGGCAGCTGGGGGAATAGCTGTTGCCAATGCATCTTGACCCTTTCTCCCCTGCCTATGCCCCGGTTGCCCTCTGTGGAGGGTTAGTACCCCAGAGGCCGACCCCTCGTGGAGGGCCTGCAGCCCTGTGACCTGAGCCCCCACCTGTGCCCCGAGCCCCTTGTGCAGTCCAGGGCCCAACTGACCAGTCTTTTCTATTGTTTTTTCTCCAGGGCCGTGCAGGCCTGCCCAGCTGCTATCGATGGCCCCCATAGCTGCCTCCTCTTCCCACCCTCCCACATCCGTGATTACTTCACCTCTGCGCGCCCTGGGCGCTCTCCCGCCCTGCTTCCCGCTGCCCTGCTGTGGCGCGCGCCCCATCTCGGGCGACGGGACTCAGGGTGAGGGGCAGATGGAGGCTCCCTTTGGATGCCAGTGTCAGTTGTCAGGTAACAGCCGCTGCGGTGGGGGAGGTGGGCTCCTGGGATGGTGGGGTGTACCCTGGGCAGAGCTGGGGAAACAGGGGGGATGAACAACCCCCCTCCAAGAAAAGACATTTTGGGGATGTCAGGGGAGGTGGCAAAGGATGTCGGTGGAACTGTAAACCTGTGTCTGGTCCCCCGGGGTCAAGGGGCTACGCCCCCACCCCCATTCTGAGAGTCTCACTCCCAGAATGCACTGCCCAGCCTTCAAATTTCATCTCTTTGTGCTGTTTAGCTAAAGTTTAATTGGATAACACTTAACATATGAAATTTCCTTCTGCCCCTTGCCTCTGCCACCCCACCACCCACCCCAGACAAGGGTAGAAGAGGATCCCTGGGTTGTCTGTACACATCGCTGGAGCCGTCCAAAATGCAGACTTTCTCTTTGGGACAATGTGTTGCCCATTAGCTTGGGGGGTGGGGGGGAGTCGCCCAAAAGAGGAGAGGAGGCTTTTAAAAAGCTGTGGCCATGGGTAGAAGTGAAACATTGTGTGTGTCTGGGGGATGGGGGTTGCGGAGGTTAGCAGCTCTGGGCAGATCCCAGGCCAGCATCATTTTCTTCCACTTGCCAGTGAATCATCCATCCTGCAGAGGACATTCACAGCCAGGTGGTGACACAGAGCCTCTGTTGGCCCCTGCTCTCTCCCTCCACACACAGATTGCTGTGGCCTGGGGTCCCTGAGAGGTTGAGGGCAGACAGCCCTCCCTGCAGCCTCACGGTGAGGCCCGGTCTAACACACTGTGAGTGCTGGAGCCGGGATGCTGACAGAGACTCACGTGGCGAGCAGCTGTGGCCTGGTTTCCGTGGCTGGGGCCAGGAAAGGAGAGGGTGGCTGTAGTGCCGGGCACATTCAATTTACCCCTGCTTTGTCATCAGGCACGTCGCAGGCTTTCTCTGGACTCAAGTTGTGAAAGGAAATCTATTTTTATTGGGCAGATTTTGCTTTTTATCAGTGTCATCTCAAGAGCCCTTCTGATTGGAGCTTTGGCTGTGTACAAGGCCACAAGCAGCCCCCTCTGGGTGAGAACGCTGGTCTTCCTGCCAGTGGGGTGGCATACTCCTCCCATACTCCTTCTGCTGACAGGTGGTGACGTCATTGCAGCTGACTTCCAAGAGGGGGAGTTCTGGTTTCTTATAGGCTTATGTCTTAAATGCATAAAGCAGAGACCAAAATCAGTCAGGAAGGAGTTAGAACAGCTTGCAAGGAAGCCGGCTGCTGCTGGTCCTGGGTTGCTGGTCCCCAGGGTGACTGGGCAGATCTGGTCTGGGAGTCTGTGGAGACCCTGCCTGGCGAGCTGGAGGTGCCTGCTCATCTGGGCAGCTGCTCTGGCCTGGCTTCCTGTAATTACTGTTGTAGCCCTGCATCTACCCAGGGGGCTTTGCTGTCAAAGATCAGCCCGAGCGTTTATGACTGGACTTGGTCAAGTTCTGCATGTGGGAACGTGATCTCCTGGCTCACCACGCCGCCAGGGTGTGCTTAACCCTCTGCTGGCTTTTGCCCTCCTCAGGAGCTGCCAGAGTGGAGGAGAGTTAGCCAGGGGGACTGAGTTGCTTCCCTGATGTGGCTTGGCGTTCTCCTGGTACCTTTTGGTCGAGTGCCAAGTGGGATTCATCCCTGTTTCCATTTTACAAGGGCCGAGGGAGGCCCTGGCTGAGCCAAAGTTGCACAATTGGGATTATCCCATTTAGCCACACAGCCTCTGCCCAGGCCCAGCAGAAAATGGACAAGGTATCTAGCCCCTTGGCTGTCAGGGAAGTGCGCAATCAGGTCATACTGTCTTCACATGCACTACCTGGGTCCTTAGAGCACCTGACTGTTGTCCATTAAGAGTGAGTGTGTGTGTGTGTGTGTGTGTGTGTGTGTGTGTGTGTGTGTGTGTGTGTGTGATTGTCTGTAAGCCTCAGCCAAGCAAGGCTTTATTTCCCACTTCATACACAAGCTTCAGAGCCCTGAGGTGAGGTCTCACATCTAACATGTGTTCACATGCTCAGTCCTTAGGTCACATAGTTTATAGGATCTGTGCAGACGCAGATACAGTCCGGCACATGTGGGTCCCTGTCCACCTGCAGCTGGGGCCTGGGGTCCTATCATGAGGGTGAATAGAGGGAAAGGAAGAACACGGAGGAAGTGGCTCTCATGGCCCCTCTAGCAGTGTTGGGGAGGGGTGGGAATGAAGGCAGACCGATGTCCTGTTCCTAGGGTGGAGGCTCTGAGCCCTGAGACTGCTCTAGGAGCTGCTCCTGAGGGACCTGCTCTCCCTCTCCTTCCTGCCCCATCTTATATCCACCTCTGCCCTGGGCCATTGTTCTGTCCTGTTAACTAGCCTGGCCAGGTTATGCCACTGCGGTTTTCTGACCAATCTCCGATACACTCACGTTTCCTGTTCCAGTGAGTTTTGTCCCTTTAGTTCTGTCCCTGGCACTGGGCTGTTTGCAAGTGTTTTTAGTGCCTGTTTAATTAGTAGCTGCAGCGGAGGCATAAAATCGCCAGGAACCCGCTAGGAAGGAGGAGCTATAAAGATGCATTGCTCACTGGGTTTTGTCCCTTTTCCGATCAGGATGCTTTGAACCCATCTCTTCAAATTAACTCTGAAAGCCTCAGCCTCCACACAGGTTAATTGCATGCCCACAAACGTGCTCGGGGTTATTTATAGAAGGGTGAGAATTCACGGGAGACAAAAACCACACAGGTGTGCCTGGGCCCACTGGGACTTCCACCCATGCCTCCCAGGGATGCTCACAGCAGGAAGAAAGGGACTCGAGGCCCATTGCTTTTGCGCTTTTGCTGAGATCACGTGTGGCTTTGAGTCAGAGTGCTCCCAGCAACTGAAAGGGTCTCCCCTCAGATTTACCAAGGTGGCTGTGTGGTCAAGAGTCTTGACCAGTGGTCCTGCTCTGTGATGTCTAAATCCTGGAGGCCTGGAACCTGCCCTTGTCCCTGTTTGAGCTTCCCCTTCCTTTTCTGTTAGAAACACATTACATATACGTACGTACCACTGAGAAACAAGGTTCCTTAGGTGGATCTGTGGAATACAACAGTTGGGCTACCGTGGGCCTGAACCGGGCTAGGGTTGTAGGGCAGAAGCTGGCAGTACTGAGAAGACAGTTGAAGGCCACCCGGCCCCGCTCTCTTCCTAGCTCTGAGGCATCTGTGGTCCCCAGAAGGTGCATCAGACCACCCTAAGGAGTGAAGTGTGCAGCTAGCTGTGTGGCTTGAAGCAAGTCACCTTCTCTACTAAGTCACCTCCCTCGCCAGTTCCTCCATTCTGCCATCTATGAAATGGGCACAAGGATAGGACATGCTCCCAAGCTGTTCCGAGGATCTTGCATGAGGTCATAACCTGTGTGGAGCAAGCCCTGTGGAAGCTATGATTTACATACAAGTGGGGCTGGGGTGGTTTCCAGCGTGGTGGCATTATGTATTTGGCACTGTTGTCTAGGAGTTCCTTAAGCTGCATGTCTGGTTTCCATGCTTAAAAGCATTTAGCCACTTGGCAGACTCGATCATGTCCCAGTGTTAGGAGGTGGAAAGGGAACTGGGATGCTGCGTTGTATATTTAGAAGCTGCAAGTGGTCATCAGCCAGAGTGATTAATACATGTGCTTGTTGAAGTTCAAGGTCTCACGCAAGAACACACAGGATCCGGGCTCGGGGAAGTGGAAGTGTTTGGATTTAATAGAGGGAGTCAGTTTCAGTCATCAGTATATGCTGAAATCACAGGGCAATCTTGTAAAGTTAAATTCAATTTACTTTTCTACTGAAATTGTACTTGCTGTGTTATTTAACTAGTCTGGGGTTTCTTGGCATGGGTTAAAGGGACAATAAAGATAAAAGAATACCTGTAAATAAATAGTAGGTTTAACAGTAGAATCTATCGTTTTCTCCTCCTTCAATTATATCCCAGTGTTCGTTTTGTGTTGGTTTTATAACCGGAGCCATCCAATGGGAAGCCACGGATTAGACCACCCTAGCTGTGCAGGCTTGATGCAATTAATACAGTCTGTCTGGAAAGTGGCCTTATTTCTGGAAGTTTTATGTTAATGATATGGTCTGCGCTCTGCACATTTCATACCAGAGTGAGGATCGAGCTGGAGTTTCTTTCTGGACTGGGTTTGATTAGCAGCGGAAGACCACTGGGCAGCCACTCTCCAGGAGGACAGAGGCTGGCTGTACCAGGGCACACTGCCTGGTGGGTGTGGCACACTGGGTGCCAGAGGGCGGTTGAGCCTCTATGGGGACTAGAGGGGAGGAGGGGGGAGGTTATGGGGTAAGAAAGGGAAGTGTGGAAAGGTGGTGCCATATACTTTCCTGAGTTCCTCTGCAGCTTAATGTTTACTGGGGAGGGGGGGTGCTTTCTTGGTTTACTGAGTCCCTGTCAATGGGGCTGGCTTATGGCAGTAATTAAAAATTTAGAGAGTTGGCTGGAGATGTAGCTCAGTTGATAGGATGCCTCCCCAGTGTGTTTGAAGGGCTGGGTTCAATCCTACTGAATGAGCCGGGTTTGGTGGCACACGTATTTTATCCTAGAACTTGGGAAATGAAAACGGGGGGCGGGGGTCAGAGAGAAGTTCAATGTCATCTTTGGCTAAATACTGAGTTCGAAGGTCAGCATGGGTAGCCATTTGTCACCTTGCTTTGTTAATGAAGGGAGCAGTGGTCTCTTACCCTGATATGATTCCCGAGGGCCAGCCCCTGACGCCTACGCTGCACTGGTGGTATCTTTGTCATCCTGGATGGCCCTGCTGTAGTCTCTATCTTCCACTGCCTGCCTTGGACCTGCACGCTGGCTTCTATGACTGGGCATGTGCCAGGAGCAGTTTTGGAGAGCTGTAAGGTCCTTGGATTGCTGGAAGCCAGGGTTCATGGTGGTGGAGGTGGCTGAGGGGGACAGGGCTTTGGAAGACTAGAAAAAAGCCCCTATCCACATAGCAGGAAAATCACACCTTTTGGCACCAACTGGGGCCAGAGCATCTGGGGAATGGAGCCGGGGCCGGGGGGGGGGNGGGGGGGGGGGGGCTCAGCTGCCTAGTGAGGGCGGGACTCCACCTTGCAACTGTCCTTAGATGAAAGGGGTTCCAGCAACTTGGACACCGGCGCAGCTTTGCCAGATAGCATTTCACCCTCTGCCGGCCCTTCAGACGTTCCGTAAGGCAGGGCTAAATCAAAGAAGTCTGTTCAAATCCGTACAAGATGTTGCTGTTTTTCTGCTCTGACAGGAGAGGCATTTGGAAGTGCAGTTTCTTTTTCTTTCTTTCTTCCTTTTTTTTTTTTTTTTTATAGCTGTCTTAAAAAGGAGTTTGGCTGTTTAGCGCAGCTGGTGCTCATTACATTATGGACTGGCAATAAAATAGCATGTGTAATTAATTTTTAATGCAGCGCTGGATGCAGCGCTTTCAAGCAGTTAGTAGATGTGAAGACCCAGCACTGGTCGTGGACATCAGAGGCCCCGGAACTGGGCAGCCATGGTCTCCATTAAAGGGAATTTGACAGTGCTAGAGGAGGTACTGCCTTTGACATAGGGGGGATCCGGTCCAGAACTGGGTGACCTTAGGTTCAAATCAACTCTTCCTGAATAAGGATCAGAGGTGCCAAGAGGACATCTCATCTGACCCCTTCAGGCAGGCAGTGGGAAGACCCCAAGACATGCATGCGTGACAGAGATGACACCTACTAGATCATATGCCATTATTTTCTTTTGGAGACAGGGTCTCACGTAGCCCAGGCTGACCTTGAACTCATGTGTAACCAAGGATGACTGTGAGTTTCTTATCCTCTGGCCCTCACCTCTGGAGTACTGGGATTGCAGACGGCACACTACCACACCCTGTTTTATGCAGTGTTAGGGATTGAACCCAGTACTTCATGTTAGGTGAGCACTTCACTACCAGCTGAGCTACATCCCTGATCCACATTCTGCCCCTCTTGAGTTCACATTGAGAACTGGGAAGGACATCTGGTATATAGAGGGAGATGTTTAAAATCTAATTTCTTTGTAGCCACCAGGCCCCTTGTGAAGTGTGCAGCTGAATTTGGCAGCAGACATCGTTTTGACAGCAAGGAGCCCCATGTGTGGCCCTGGGACCCTCAGTTTTACCCTCTGGAGTAGGACACTCCCCTGTGTACATCCCAGGTCTGAGACTTCCTGTGGTTGTGCCTTGATGCCAACTGTTCGGATTCCATACATGCCATGACCCACACGCATCAGTGAGCAAGAAGTGCTAGGGTTAGGCTGCTTCTGGCTGTGTTCTCGGTGCTAATGGGTGTGAATATGTGATCCTGGGCTGGTCACTGTGGCTCTCCAAGCCTTACTTATCTCACTTGTCAAATGGGGCACAAGTACCCCCATTGGGAGGGTCACCAGGAAGCTGACTGATGTCAGCTTGCGTTGGCCAGTCATCTCGTTCAGGGATAGGAGGGAGCAGACTGAGCACTCTTGCAGTGTTCTGTGACTGGGTGACCTTGGGTGTGCCCTGTGATGTCCTGTTTGCTGACCCTGTAGCAGTCTTCACCTGGGAGTTCCTTAGCATGAATGAAAGGGGAGGCAGGACTATGACCCTCAGTGTGTCTAGAACTCACTGTTGTTGTCTAGAAAACCTACTGTGTGCCAGCACTGGGCCTTGCCTGACAGCCTACCCTCCTCTTGTTCCTAAGAAGGAGGACCCCCCCCCCCCACCTTGGGTATATACTTGGCTCTACCAAACAAGACACATAGCATGGAGACTGTGGGTTTGAAGATTCAGATTCAGGTCTGCTTGGCCTTGAAGCTGGGATTCTGGCTGCCCTCTGTGAACTTCTTGCTAGGTTTCAGTGGCTGCTTGGGGATGGAGAAGAGACACAGTGCATGGTGCTAGGAAACGAGGTGACACTGGATATAGACCCTGAGAGGTCCCCTGGAGTCCTGGGCCTGTGTGATTGGCAGGCGAGGCTGGGAGTCAGGAAGGCTGCCTTCTGGTTGCTTGGCTAGTGGTGGGTTGGATGTCTTCATCTTGTGGCCCTCGGGTTTTAAGAGGACATGGAGCAGCTGATCTCTGACCACCACAGGGAAGGAATGGGTATTGAAGGAGAGAGCTGGACCTGGCTCAAGACTATATCTCAGACTGCCCTCAAACTGGGTTACTGGGCCTGGGTAGGAATCTGGCCTGTCTGGCTCTATGCTGTTTGACTCTCAGGCACCTGAGGAAGGGCCTGAGCCTACAGGTGCCCTGGGCATGCTGGAGACCCAGCAGAGGATGGCTTGCATCCGTGAGAAAGGTGAGGAGACTTGGGGCAGGCTCTCAGTCATGTCCTCCATGGAGAACCACCTGCTTTCTTTGTACTCCATTCTGTGGAGTCAGGCCCTCCATGCTTGAGAGAAACTGCGTTTTTTTGTTTTGTTTTGTTTTGTTTTGGCTTTTTTTTTGGTCTTTTTGACACAGGGTCTCCCTGGGGCCTGGAACTCGGTCTGTAGACCAGGCTGGCCTTGAACTCACAAAGATCCGCCTGTCTCTGCCTCCCAAGTGCTAGGATTAAAGGCGTGCGCCACCACGCATGGCGAGAAACTGAGTTTTTTATCCTGGGAAGGAGTCGGGGGAGAGAGTGGGAACTATGCACTGTAGGTGCTTCACAGTCAACTCCAGTTACTTGAAACCATGAAATATAGTTTATCCAAACACAATCAAGGCTGGCCAATTTGATCCGAGCAGTGGGGGGGGGGAATCTTGGGGTCCCCTTGTGTGAGATTCTACAGCTCTCCATTAGACCTTAGAGGAATGACAGCCTAGCCATCACTGTGGTCCTCTCTTTAGCTATTGTTTAATAATAGCCAGGAGTTGGGGGAGGGGCAGGTGACATGTTACTTCGGTATGAGGTCAGATGTTATGGAGGCCGCAACCGCTACTTCCTCTCATCCGGGTCCTTCTTAACCGTTAGCAGTGGGCCCGCCAGGTCACGGTCAGCCACCATTTGTGCTGTCCCATTGTGCTTGGTGTCTTTGGCTAGGGTCTTCTCAGTGTTGAACATAGGCTGTCTTTGGAGTGTGGTTTCCCCCAGGATGTGTAGCTGAGAGGCAGCACTCCTGGCACAGAGCGGTGCATATGATGGTAATGGAGCTAGAAGCTATGCTTCCTTGAGTCTGGGTCCCGCTGCCCTTCTTGCTGGGCTTCTACCTGGCAGGTGCTACCGAGTAGGGGGAGGTGCAAGCTGATGATCTCGGAGCTCCCATGGGCTGACCCAGGCCCTGGATAATAAGAATGTTTTATGGTTTTGGTGGAAGGGGTTGGAGGGCTCAAGACTTCTCTAGTGAGGTTAATGCAAAACCGGAGTTACCATCTGCAGAAACAGGCAGATGAAATCTTTTCATAAAACTGGACGTTGTTAATTATGCCTTTCTTAATAAGGTGAGATCTGGGTGATGGGGTGAGGCCTGCCCCACTGGATGTGCATGTCTGTGATTGGGGCCAAGTTTAACTAAGTCTTAGTTAAATTCTGACTTGGTTCTGTCTGTTGCTCTGCATTACTGTACATTCTTATTAACCAGCTTATTTATTCTGGATTTAATTGCAAAAGAAAGCCATTGACTGAGGGCCCATGGCTTTTTTTGCTTGCTTGTTTTTTTTTTTTTTTGACAGGGTCTCCCTGACCTCCCAACTGGCCTAGATAGAGCTCACCCTGTAGTCCAGGCTGGTCTCGATTTCAGAGATCTACCTTTGCCTCCCAAGTGCTAGTGCTGGGATTAAAGACATGTGCCACCATGCCCAGGGTATGTGGTGTTGGGTGTGGTGTGTGCTAAGCAGGCACTCTACCAGTTGGAGCCCCTGCCACATCAAGTGTCATAATGGTACACCAGTATAAATATGGAGTTTTTATCATGACAAAACATACATGAGATTTACAATTTTGACTTCTTTTTTCCTTCTGTTGCTGGGGACTGAACTTAGAGCCTTGACCTTGCTAGGCAATGTTCTATCACTAAATCTACATCCCTGAACATCCCAATTTGAACTGTTTTAAGTCCCCCCTTTTTTTTTCTTTTTTTTTTTTTTTTTTTTTTTTTTTTTTNTCTTTTCGAGACAGGGTCTCTCTGTAGCTCTGGCTGTCCTGGAACTCACTCTATAGACCAGGCTGGCCTTGAACTCACAAAGATCCGCCTGCCTCTGCCGCCCGAGTGCTAGGATTAAAGGCATGTGCCACTAGGCCTGGCTTTAAGTCCCCATTTTAACCGCATCAAGTACCCTGCAACCACGCAGCTGTTACTGTTGTCCTTTTCCAGAACCGTTTCATCTCAAACAGAGCTCAGCCCCACTAAGTGATAACACGCTCATTTCTCCTCTCTCCCTGCCCATGATAACCACCATTCTTCTTCCTATTTCTCTGAATTTCAGAGGCCCAGGGATTCCATCTAGGTGGACCCATGCCTTATGTCTATCTGCCTGTTTGACTCAGCCCAGTGTCTGGGAAGTTTATCCATACTGTAGCAAGTGTCAGAATTTTCTCTGTGGGACTGTATACTATTCCCTTGTGTGGATGGACCGAACTTGGCACCTCTATCACTGGGTGACTGGGCAGCCTCTGCTCTTTGAGTGCTGTGAGCTGTGCTGCCTTGAACATAAATATACACACGTCTGCTTACTGCCCTGCTTGTGGCTCTTTTGTGTGTCTGTGGAGAGGTGGAACTGTGGGATTACATGGTGATTCTGTGTTTAATTTGAGGTCAATAGCCAAACTCTTCCACAGTGGCTGCCCCGTTCCGAAGCCTCGCTTGGACTGTTTGAGGTTCTGTTTGTTGGATTTTAGAGCTAAGAAAGCTGTTCCTTTGGGAGGTGGGGAACAGTGGCCGAAAGGAAAGGATGTGGCCAGTGAGTGTACTCTGGGTGTGAATTTGAACCCAGATCCCACTGACTGACTCAGGATGGGGACTGAGCCACTTGCTGCCCTGGGAAACCTGCTTTAACACTTTGTAAAGACTTCTGCAAATGAGTGATTTTTCACTGTCTCTTTTTCACTGAGCCTCTGCCTCATGCAGGCCTTGCTTACGTAACAGGAGAGGAAGGCCCATTGAGTGGCATTGTGTCCCTCTGTAGGCTGGAGCAGTCAGCATAAGGCTTCTGTAAGCCTGAATACTTGGGACTGTGGTTCTCTCTCTTAGCCCTCGTTAGTGTCCCAGGCTTGGCCATTTGCAAGCAAACACAAACTGGAATGTTCATAGCTACAGAGATTGAGTCTCTGATAGTTAGGAGGCTCCAAATTAAAAACCAAGGCATTGGGTTGCTTCAGAGGCTCCAGCTGAGGGTCCGTCCCTGCTTCCTCTAGGATCTCCCTTGGTTTGCGGCCACATCACCCTAATCCCTACCCCTGTGGCCTCTTGGTGTCCTCCGCAGACTCTGCTGCCTTGTATTCTGGACAATTGGAATGCAGAGCTGCCACTGGGCTTAGGATGCTCGTAGAGCATCCAAGATGGTCTCAGAGTCCAATCGTTAATTCTACCTGCAAAGACCTCTTCTCCTAATAAGGTCTGCAAATTCAACTGATTTAGTTAGGGGCCTGTATGGAATTTTGGGCCCCATCAGCGAACCCTTTCCATGGCAGAGGACACATAGACTTCTCGAGGGTAGGAACTCTGGTTTGGTTCCTGTGGGGAAATCTGCTACAGCTCTGGGCAGGTTCAGGCACTGTGTAGTGTTCCCCTGCTTGAATCCAGAGTGGGTCTCTGAGGAGATGACCACAGGAACTTAGTGCTTCCCAGATGCCTCGTACCTCTGGCCAGCTGTTTCCAGCGTCTGTGGCAAGCCGTGTGTGGCCACATCTGACCCCACAAGCCTTACTCCATGTCAAGTCAGAGCGCAGAGTGCAAGAGAGGAGGAGGCTTTTCAAATGCCTGTAATGATTATTATGAGAAAAAAAAATTAACAGGGTCGAATGGAAGCTAAAAATATCTGGACACATACTTGCTTATAATCTTTTTTTTTTTTTTAAAGAAAACATAATTATTTTTGTAAACCAGCTCCAAGAAGCCAGGAGTATTTTTAGTTCATGTCTTCTAGGGTGCTGGGTTGCAGCAGCTCAGAGCCCACCAAGTGTGGTGATGTCACCATGTCAGTGACAGCCCACTGGGGTGCAGGGTGAAGGGTTTAAAGTTAAGGGCTCTGTCATCAGCCCCACTCTTCTGAGTGTGTGTTTGTGGAGGGATAGCCCATGAGAGCCCGATTGTGTTTTCTACAGGTGATGGTGTCTGGGGATGTCCCGGTCACATCTGGGCAGGGAGCCATGGGCAGATCTGCCGTGGGCAGATCAGCAGCTGGCTAAGGCTTGAGTTAGGGTTTGGGGGATCCCGTGGTGAGGTTGGCCTGGCCTTGCCATCTCGACAGGGTCTGAGCAGATCGAAGGAATACCTGGGGTTGGAAGAAAAGCATTCCAAGCCCCTTCTTTTGGAGCCAAACATTGCTTCAAGCACACTTCTTCCTGGTTTTTCCCACTGCCTCTGCCAGGGGCCTTGGGCCTGGCACAGACCCTGTAGTAAAAAGCCCTGCATGTGTCTGTATGTGAGTGTATGCATACGTGTATGTGCGGATCTGTGCATGGGGGTAGGTGTGCCTCTGTGACTGTGTGTGTGTGTGTGTGTGTGTGTGTGTTTGTGTGTATGTGAGTGTATACATACCCAAGTGCCTATCTGCGTGTATTTATCCTGATGTTTGTGGGTACACTGTGAGTTTATATATATTCGAACATGAATGTGTCAGGATTCAGTGGGTTTCCCCTGACCCCTGCCTGGCACTGGGTGTCCTGGGCACAGGCATATTCTTCCTGGATTGTAGTGTGCACAGCCGTGGCTCAGCACCATAGCCTGCTGTGGCCTTGGGGTGGGGGTGTGTCTCTGGATGTGGATTCTCTTCCCAGTGCCTTCCAGGAGAGCTCACGGTGCCTAGGCCAAGAAATTATGGCCAGTCCAGAGTGTGGTCTCCCAGGAATGCGTCCAGGGAGAATGAAGACTTTGGAGGTGGACAGCCAGGTTCTCATCCCAGCTGTGCCAGTTATAAGGCTCTGTGACTGGGCAGATGAGCCAGCCTTTCTGAGCCCGTTCCTTCATCTGTAAAGTGGGAAGGGTATCCACTGAGTGCCCTGGCCAGCCAAATCCTTACTTTCAGCACCCCTAACCCTGCTCTGTGAAGAAGACAGTGTCATCATCCCCATTTTACAGACCAGGAAACTGAGGCACAGTGAGTTCAACAGCTTTGTTCTTGTTGAGAGCCCTCTTGATCACTCTGTACTGCCTCAAGGAGTAGCTGGCCTGTGAATAGACATAAGTATTACTGTTAGATTTTATTGTTGGTAGAACTATAGTTATCAGTCTCACAGTCATCATGGTAGCCTTTCCTGGGTAAAGGTTATTCCTCTGTCACTGCCTCCACCAGCCCTGCCTTCTAGCCCCCCCTTCATCCTTCACTGGATGTCTCACCTTTCATCTTCCGGCTTCTGCTCCTTCGCCATCTCTCTTCCATTTTGGTTTGTGTGTGTTTGAGATCTCAGCCTTTCTCCTCTAATTGGGATAATGAAGAGCACCCCCCCCCCCAAGTCTCGGTACTAAAAGTCAAGTGCAAAGTGATGGTTTTCATTTGTTGTCTTCCCCCCTCCCCCCATATACATCTCCTTAAGAAGGGATTGGCTGAACACAAGGAGCTAATAACCTATGGATTTATGGAGCCAGTGCAAGCCAGCTTTATAAACTGGGATACCTGCAGTCAGCGTCCTGTCTCTTTAAGCGGAGGCTCCGACATGCCGCGGTATTTTACAGTGCCTGGTTTCATTTATGCTGGAGCCAGACTTACTATGTGAGCGTCGTCCGCATGCTGGAATTAGTCTTAAGCTTGCTTCTGTGGCGTTGCCAAATTCCATGTTTGTGTTTTATTTAGAATTCTTTTCACGGCCAGCCGATTCTGTGCCTGCACACATAGGCACTGTTGCGCCCCATGGAGAAAATAAGCAAGCTTGCGTTTTCTTTGGCAGAGGCCGCGGCCACAATAGACTGCGGTCTCTGAAACATTTTTTAAAAGCTATTTTAACCCATAACAGATGCATAAAGTCGGTTCAGGCATGCCAGTTTTCTTAGTTTTAATTAAAAAATAATTACAGTCTAATGGGATGTTAGTGACACATTTGGATGAATGGTGGGTGACATTATCTACAACTTATAAATTAGTGCCTCTCCCTTGGCCAGGGCAGGGCTGAGGAAGATTTGGGGAGGGGCATGTGGATATCTGTTCTTAATTGCGAGGTTGGGGGCCGGGATGGTAGAGGGGCTAGGTTGGAGACTGAGGGCATCAGATGGAGACTTGGTCAAGCAGTACCCAGTCCCAGCATGTGGTGTGCAGGTATCTGAACACATCCTTCCTCCCAGCACCCTCAGACAGGAAGCTCATCTGCAGAGCCTTTGGGTGTGAGGAGGTGGGGTGCTCGGGTCCTGCAGGATCAAGTTAGCTCTTGCTTCTTGGCTCTGGTGATCACTCCCTTCTTCAAAATGGTGGGAAATACTAGCTAGGACCTGCTGGGCCGATGTGAATGAGAAGGTCCCCTGGGAAGGCAAAAGGACAGAAAAATACAACAGTACCCTGCTAGGTGTGGAGGATTGTGGGAAGCCTGCAAGCCACACACACTCACCCTGGTTTCGGATGTGAAAACCTTTGTCCCTCCCTGGAGTCCCAGTGAAGAGAGCTAGACTAGAAATCTCTGGGTTGTGGGGTCCCTGCCGAAACCAATTGGGACCAGGCAGGGCAGGTAGGTGAATTTTCTCTGCCAATAAGGCAGCAGATTCATGGTGACCCTGGAACCCAGGTTCTCAATGCCCTCTTTGGCGTGTGAGAACTGGGTTTAGAGAGGAAGAGAGGCCGGTGTCTTGGGTGCAGCCTCTCCATGGGTGCTGTTGCCCGTTTACCCTGTCCTCATGGATGGCGCATTACCACACACAGCCAGAGTGCCTAGCTTGGCCCTTGTCAGATAAACTCCTGGAGCTATGTCATCCAGGCCCTTGAGATCAGTGGACAGTGCCCGCCCTGCCACAGCCCGTGTGCTTGGTCATGCTGGCCGCCTCTCTGGGGACTGACCCAGGGGCCCCTGTGCCTCCTTACTAGGCTTCCTCCTTGAGCACCTCCCAAGAGTAGTCCCAGAGAGGGGATAAGACTTGCCCCAGGCCACCTGGCTGAGCTGGGACCTGTCTGGCTGGCCCAGCTCCTCACTTACCCTTTTCAATACTGCGTTCAGTTCCAGCCATTGGGGGGACACACCCTGTGGCTCACACCAAGGTCTGGGAGACGAGGCACCAGCTGGAGATCTTTATTTTTACTTCAGGGTGGTGGTGGCGTTTCCTGTTGTCCGGGTATAAAGCGAGCATCTTTTAGACAATGTTTCCCTGAGCCTGAATTCCTCACAAGTGAAAATTAAGCTCCTCTATTAAAAACATGAGTCATACCAGCCCAGATGAGAGTCGTTTTGGCGTTCCTCGAATTTTTTGGAAGGGAAACATCACATTCATGCTAATCTTTTCAATTATACCTCATTGTTGGGTAAATCCACGCGCGCTTGATAACCTGGCCCTGTCACTGATGGTGGTCCTGAGGGGGAGGAGTCCCGTGCCTCTGTTTCCTTTGCTGTGGCTCATGCAGCCAATGAGCCTTTCTGTGTAGCACTTTGGGTTTCCTCTGTGCAGGGCTCATCAGATTCCCTGTGCACGGTCTCGGGTATCTAATTGCCGTGGATGATTAATGTCTGGTTGATAAGGTTCTGTGTCTGGCTGCTCATGTGAATTCTAAGGAGATGGAGCAGGTCTCCACCGGAGTCCAGTTCTGGTGGAGAATTAGGGATTCACTCTCCTCCAGGGCGTTTCCTGCTCAGGTGGAGATGGAGCCAGAACTCCCAGAAGTCCCTGATGATCAAGACAGGGACCTAGGCAGGGAGGTGTCACTGAGGCTTAGAGAGACTCCGTGCTTTAGGGCAAAGTCTGCAGGCTGGGGAGGAGGCGGGGAGGGCCAAGGCTCTTCAGTGAGCCTCGCTGGGGCTGTCTGTCTGCTGTGTGTCTTTCTTACTGTGGGCTTCCTGGGTCCTGGTCTCTACCAAGCTCACCTTTTATTCTAGATTCAGGTGCTGGGTGGGACATCCTCTGCAAAGTGTTCCCACTGGCCCTGGGACTGGCTTGGTGTCCTCTCCACCCGCTCTTTGGGAGCCCCTGTGCTTTCCCGCTGATGGTGACACCTGTCACTGCCAGTCGTGGTGTATTCTACCTGCCTCCGAGCCAGCCTGGGTCTTACTGGTATCCATATGTGCCAGGCCAATGTCTGATCCCAGGAGGCCGCCCTTGAGGGCTTATGAGCCCAGGTGAAAGCAGAAGGCCACTGGGACAGAGAACACAGGGCAGACACAGCCAGGTTATGGTGCTGGCTGCCTGCTCCAGCCCTGGGGTGAGAGCAGGCTTGTCCAGCTGAACGCGAACACAACCTCTGGGGAATGTAGCCATCAGACCAACCTGAAGCACATCTTGGTGGCTTTGGGTTCAGTGTTTAAGTTTTAGAGACGGGGTGGGGGGGAGCTGTTTTGCTTTTGTTTCTCTCTATTCGGTTGTTTGCTGCGACTCCTCTGTTGCTAACATGAACTCTTGGGCAAGAGGAGGGTCTTTGGCACCTGGAGGAGACAAGCAAGCCGTGGCTGAGGAGGACGAGTGAAGGGAAGCTGGTGACCCGGATGGTTTGGAATGGGATACAGAGTGTGGTTTCTGCGTTTAGAATAATACTTCTCTTTTGGGGTGTGTGGGGGAGTGGAGATGGCCAGGGGTTCACGTTCATTTACTTGTATTAAGTTGAAGTTTCCTCTTTTTATGAGTAAGAAGGAGAAGCCCCTGAAAGTGATGAGAAGCACAGGCTGGAAAAGCAGTTTGTTTACTCATCACGTCTCCCATAAAATAAACAAGGAGGAAGAGTGGAGGACCCAGCTGCAGGGTCCTCTGGAGGGCTGGATGTGAACCTCTGAGTGGGAGGTAGACCAGCAGGTCAGGACCGTTATGTTCAAGAGGCCAGGTGCGGCCTGGAAGTAAGAATGATGGGCCGAGTGGCCCGGAGTAGGGTGTGAGCACGTGTCGTAAGCTTGTGGGTTAACTAGCAGTACACACGTAAACGTGTGCAGACACCTTCCTAAGCACACATGTATGCAGGCATGCATGTATACAGGAGCACACGTGGAAACATGCAGCTGCATGGGTGCTCAAGTGTGTTCATGTACATATGCATGTATATGTTCATCTTCACATGTGGAACACAAATGTATATTGCAGGTATATGTGTGTGCAGGTATAGATGTATGCGTACATTCATAGTCACGTGTACATATGTGCAGGTGTGCGTACATATATGCACTCATGTTCATAGATGGACATGTATGTGCATGTGCTCATATTCATGGGCATACATATATGCAGCCATTTGCACAAGTGTTTGTGCTCATGTAGAAACAGGTATAGGTGCATGTATGTGTTCATGTGTATGTGTGCATGTATGCAAGTGTGTTTATGTGCATTCACATGCAAGTGCAGGCTGTGTTCCTGTTTTTTCACATGTGAGTGTGCACGCACACACACACCTGCATGCATGTCTATGTGTGTATGTGCGTGGAGTCGTTCTGTTCTCTCCCCAAGGACCATGCTGTGCCTAGCTGCTGTGGTGCCTCAGAAAGGTCCAGAGCCATAAAGTGCAGAGATTCAGGAGGAAGCAGGAGTGGCGTAGGCAGCACCCGTGGCCCCACTGTGCCCTGGATGCAGTGGAACCCACAGGCAGGCTCCACAGACCTTGGGTGCATGCCTCTCATACCTTCTGTCTGAGGCAGAGTAGGTTGGGCACAGAGCCTGGTGCGGGTACAAGATAGGCCTTGGCCTGACCCAGCCCTGCTCCTTCCTAGGTCTTTACTTCCATGCTCCAGGCTCAGTTTCTTCCTTTCTTCAAGAAGATAGCAGCTTCATGCCGGTCCATGGCGCACAGTGCTCGTGGTAAAGCTGGCACACGGCAGGCCTCAGAAAGGCTCGTGGTAAAGCTGGCACACGGCAGGCCTCAGAAAGGCTCGTGGTAAAGCTGGCACACGGCAGGCCTCAGAAAGGCTCGTGGTAAAGCTGGCACACGGCAGGCCTCAGAAAGGCTCGTGGTAAAGCTGGCACACGGCAGGCCTCAGAAAGGCTCGTGGTAAAGCTGGCACATGGCAGGCCTCAGAAAGGCAGGTTATTATTGACCTTGTTGTTATGGTAACTGTGAATGTAGGTAGGATGACTATGTCCTGTCTATGATAACCTGGAGGGCCTACTGAAGGATGATGGGACATCTGGGCCCCACTTTGGGGTCCTGGCTCATCTTAGGTTTGGAGAGGCTGGAGTGTGTAAGCCTCCCCTTGTTAGGCCAGTGCGAACTGCTCTGTGGGGCTGTACAGCTTACCTGGACTGGGTTTCAATGACATCCTAAGCTGCCTCTCCATTTTGTTGGCTGTTACTCTGCCTGGGGAGGGAGAATCCTTGCCACAGTGGCCAACTTTAGGCAGTAGGCTTCTCAGTCCTCAGTGAGCTGCCTTGGGTTCCTTTGGGAGCCTCTTGAGACCCAGAAAAAAATGGGCAGGGTGCTAGGAGGTGGCTGGTGAGAGAGAGAGAGAGGGCTCAATGGAGAAGCCTTGGTCAGTAAACACTTGAGGCAAGGTGGCCGGGAAAGCCGTGTGCTTGCCGTGGACCTATAGAGCCCAGGGATTTGAGTAGCTAGGCAGTTTCTCACCCTCCCTCTGCAGTTTCAGACACAGTTCAGAACAGCTCCCAACCTTGCTGTTTTCTACAGTCCTGGTACCATCTCTTTGTATTTCTTTTGGAAGAAGCAGCTTTCTCCTGCACCATGCCAGACATCACTTGGTGATCACCACACCTCTTCCCTGGAGGCTCAAGACGATAGGCAGCCAGCCGGTACCAATCGATCACACTTCACTTCTGTTCTGGCAAGACTTTCCTGACTAGGAGGAGGGGACGTGTCAGATAACGGCTTCCCTGTTGAGAGCCGCTGTGTGCTGAGGTCAGCTCCCCTGTCTTGGGCAGACTACAGTTTCTTGGTTTTGCTGTCACGGCTCAGAGAAGAGAAAGCTGTGGTCTGAGATTGGGGATGAAGAAGCAGGGGAGGGTGATGGGCCAGCCAGTGGCCTTCAAGGCCTCTCGAATTTCATTAGTGCTGGGGCCTTCAAGGGCCCCTGCCAGGTGGCTCTCAGAGAGTAGGTGCTGGCGTGCTGTGGCTGAGCCTCCCCAGTCTGAGGCCAGGCTCCTGGCTTCTTGTTGAGACGGCGGCCTGGCAGGCTCGTCTCTGTCCCCTGGGGCTCCCACGTGTTGCCGATGGCTCTGTTGGGTAGGGCCAGCTCTCTGCTGCCCGTGTCCAGGCCGTACCTTGTTCTGTCACGTGGCCTCTGTGGTCTCTGTGGGTTTCCACCCCAGGGCTCTTGCCTACTCTCCAGTCACCCGAGAATTCCCTGCTGATGTCAGCAGAGGCTGTGTGTCAACAAGTAGTCCTGGGGTCCAGGAGGAATGTGAGTTGAGAAAGAGGCGAGAGCTCCTCCCCACCAGGGCGTAGTCTTCCTCTTTTCTCTCTTGAATCTTCCTCTGGAGTCTCTGAGGTGATGGCTACTTCTAGCTTATAGATGGAAAAACTGAGGCACAGAAGGTCCAGGCTCTTCTAGGAGACCAGGACTGTGACTCCAGTTTCACTCTCTTGGGCCAACTTTGTCTCCCCCCCGTGGAGTTGATCAGAGCCTCTTTATATGGCCCACCCCTACACTTCTTAGGGCTGTAGTCCCAGTGTCTATGCTGGCCATGGCTTCATTACTCTGTGTGTGTGTGTGTGTGTGTGTGTGTGTGTGTGTCTGTCTGTCTGTCTGCCTGTCTGCCTGTCTGTGAGTCCCTCTTCTAGGCTGTCTCTGGCTGAGCCCAGAGATTTTGATCTCTGTGTTTTTAACATCAGTATTATACCTGGTCCTGCTGAAAGAGTGGGCTATACCTGGAGAAGGATGACCTCTCTGGACAGGGCGGAGGACTCTAGGGGCTCTCAGGCACCCCTGGGAGAGGAAAGTCAGCTTCTCCCTGGTAGGAGTGGTCTCCAGGAACTTCTGGAGGCTAGCCTAGTCCGTGTGCTGCCCTGATATCCCACTATCCTAGGGAGGCTGCTGGTGATGGCTCACATGGACAGAACTCCGTTACCTTAGCCCTGCTTATTAAAGCTGTGGTATTGGGTGTGAGGATCAGGACTCGGAGCCTCTGCTCACTGTCTGAGCCATTCTCCTGGCAGGGAGCTTAATTCTAGATGGAACTATGGGATTCCATTAGTTTGGCAGGTGGCGGAGTTCTTGGTAATCTCTGCAGCTTGACCCGCACTTCCCAGTAAGCCTGGGTCTTCCAGCTAGCTGAGGCTCCTCCTCACAACTCTCCAGCAGCCACCAGAATGCCCCATTCCCTTCTCCCCTACAGTGCTTGCCCTTGGAAAGTAAGGCCCTCAGCACTCACACACATGCTTGCTGCATCAGGGCAGGCCTTGGTGCTTAAGAGAGGCTGGGTGAAGGAGGGCTGTCCTTGGAGCTCTGTCACCCACCAGAAGCAGGAAGGCCACTAGGAGTGACCAGAGTGAGAGTCTAAAGCTCCCCTAGCTCTGTGTAGGCTTCCTAGTCTGGAGACTTTGCTAGGAAAAGGACTGGGTGCAAAGGAAGGAGTGAGGGGCCTTTGGCTGGGTGAGTTCCCACAGTGGATATACAGAGGCCTAGTGTCGGGTAGGGAGACTCAGGAGCAGATGCTCTGTTCCCATTATTTGTACTAGAACGCTATAATAAGAGGAATTTTCATTTCTTTTTTTTTTACTTGAAGAAATATTAAACTGTTGGTGAAAGAATGGAGGGGTTTACAAAGAGAAGCAAGATATGATAGTTGGGGGGAGGCTTGTTGGAAGGTTGTTGGAAGGATAAGGTAGGGTAGGGCACTGAGTGGGACTAAATATATATATTATTTATATATATGTGTGTATTACATGTATATGAAATTGTATAAGAATAACTCAGTTTTTTTTTTCTTAAAAAGGAAGTGTAGAAATTGGAGTTGGGGAGATGGCAAAGTGCTTGTGGCATAAGAGCCGGGGTGTGAGTTGGAACTCCAGCACCCAAGTAAAAGTCAGGCATGGTGGTGCGTGCCTGTAACCCCATCACCAGGGAGCAGAACTTGTGAGCTCCAGATTCAGTGGCTCTGTCTCAGTAAACAAGGTCTAATCAAGTGTACCTCTCACTGCTCATTGAAGAAACTTGTTTCTGCAACAAATGGAGACCATTGCAAAGTTCCACAACTGGTCAAATGCAGAGAGGAAGTGACTATGAGGCGCCCAGCCCTAAGTGACACATGTACAATGCAACCTCTACACCTAAGGCTTGGGGAATGTTGAGGAAGGAGGGGAGCAGAAAGAGTGTAAGAGCCAGGGGGACAGGATACTAGATGCAAGTTAAGTGTATTCTTTTTTTTTTTTTTTTTTGTCTTTAGTCCCAGCTGGCCTAGAGCTCACTATGTAGACCAGGCTGGCCTTGAACTCACAGAGATCAGCCTGCCTCTGCCTCTGCCTCCAGAGTGCTGGGATTAAAGGCCTGTGCCACCACGCCTGGCTACTAAGTGTATTCTTGACCTGATAAGGGAGCTGTCTAATGAGATATGCATGACAGAAGCAGCTGATATGCCGGAGTTGGTGGATGGAATGCCAGGGGATGCCACCCCAAGATGAAGAGCCGAGGGAGGAAGAATCAATTTTCTGCCTGGACTAGCTCCCTGAGAGGTTACCTAATCCCAAATGGACAGCCTAAATACATGTACATACAGGTACCACTTAATGGATTTAGTGGGTTATGTATCTGCATATATATGTATATTTATAAATGTATGCATGTATAGGTATGTAATACTAATAAATCAAAGAACAAAAATCACAAAAATAATACGTATAAAATTTCCCCAATTTTTTTTAAAAAGGTCTCTGGGTCTGGAGAGACGGCTCTGTGGTTAAGAGCATTTGCTGTTCTTGCAGAATACTTGGATTTGAATCCCAGCACCCACATGGCAGATAACAACCATCCATAGCTCCAGTTCCAGGGAATCTGATGCCTGCTTCTGTCCTCTGAGGGCACTGCTCAGCACAGGCGCACTTATGCAATGCAGGCAAAACACTCTTATGCACACACAAAAATAAGTACAGATTTTAAAAGGGGGGCTGGAGAGATGGCTCAGTGGTTAAGAGCACTGGCTGCTCTTGCAGAGGGCTTGGGTTTGATTCCCAGACACCCACACGGCAGCAGCTAATAACCATTTGTAACTCCATTTCCGGTGGAATCCTATGCCCTCTTCTGACCTCGGCAATTGCATGACACCAGTGCACTTACGCAAATGCAGGTGATGCACTCATACCCATGGAATAAAGGTAGTAAATAAAATAGTTAAACATTTTATGAGGTTCAGTGAATGAAGAACACATACCTGTGTGTGTGGGGGGAGAGGGGGCAGAGAGAGAGAGAATGGAAATCACATCACTAAGTGGTGGGAAAGGTTGTATGTCCATACCCTGTCCTTCTGTGGAACATAAAATTTAAATTTGTACCTCCTGACAGCCTTGGCAAAAACGGAAGAGTTAGACTTCAGGAGACCAAGAGTTTTGTATGAGTCTCCAGCCCTTGAGGCTTCTACCTCTGTTTTGTTTTTTAGATAAGGAAGGAAGGTCCTTTATCTAAGATGAAGAGCCAGATAGAAAATCCTTCAGGCTCTGTGGGCCAAATGGTCTCTTTTGCAACCACTCAGCTCTTGATTGTAGAGGAGCCTCCACAGACTCAAGGCTGAGCCTGACATTATTTCAGTAAATAACAAAAACATGCAGGCTGCCTGTGGCCTGTGGTTTGTGGACCCCAAGGAAAGGCGTGTGACTGACAATGGCAGGTGACTACTCTGTTATCACAGAAAAGGTGTGTCCTCCTGAACTGCAACTGAGACGCACCCTGCAGTGTGTGTGTGTGTGTGGGGGGGGGGCTGGCCCTCTTGTCCTGCATCCTGGTCTTCTCTGGTTCTTGTGGTCAAAGCAGCCACTGGCCCTGGACATGACCACATGAACTCTGTGGACTCAGGTTTTGCCTTCCTAAGCCTCATCCTTCTTGGAAAATGGCCATAGTGGGGGTGGGGTGGGGGGGTGGGAATCAGTGCTCACTGTCTTCCTGCAGGACCCCAAGTAGAGTGGCATTTGTCAGCACTGTCTGGGATGCACTCCATGTGCAGATGTGAATGGTCTGGGCACAGATATGTGGGCTGCTATTTCCTTTGCATCACTGGAGGCTGAGCGTGGGATGGGAAGTTGCAGGGTGTCTGTCTACTGAGCGATGCCTTACTTGCTCACTTCGCCTGTTTCTGCCCACCCGCTCTTACTTGCTGCCTGTGCCAAGTGCCCTTTGGATCCATTGTCTTTTCTCAGTGCAGGGAGTCAGTCATTCCTGGTGGTCTCAAAGCTCAAAGAGCTGCCCAGGATAAGCCCAACTGGTGGGAGGGGCTCCGAGCCCCTGTGCCTACTCCTTGGTGCTGCTTCGGCCAGCCTGGTTTTCAGTTCCACTTAACTGACACTTGTCAGAAGTGGCAAGTGCAGCCTCAGGGTGGATCTCAGAATTTCTCGAAACTTGTAGACCTGCACAACCTTTTGACACTGTGAAATGGCATCATCATAGACAAATTGCACTCTTGGGAACTGCAGAATTGAGTTACAAGAAAAATCATACACACACACACACACACACACACACACATACACACATACACACACACACACACTCTTCATGGTTTAAGTTTACGATTTTCTGTTTGGGTTGTGCTGTGTTCATGGCTCCATGTTGTCTGAAGACCGTGGGTTGGGCATGCCTGATAAAATGTAGAAGTCAGGGCTGGAGAGATGGCCTAGCGGTTAAGAGCGCCGACCGCTCTTACAGAGGACCCGGGTTCGATCCCCAGCACCCACATGGCAGCCGAGAACCGTCTGAAACTCCAATTCCAGGAGAACTCCAGTTCCAGGGGAATCCGACACACTCTTCTGACCTCCGCAGCATTGCACGACATGGGTGCACAAACTTGCATGCAGACAGTACATTCATACACATACAGAAATAAATAAAAATTTAAAAAAAAATGTAGGAGTCAAGCTGGGCGTGGTGGCGCACGCCTTTAATCCTAGCACTCGGGAGGCAGAGGCAGGTGGATCTTTGTAAGTTCAAGGCCAGCCTGGTCTACAGAGTGAGTTCCAGGATGGCTGGGGCTACAGGGAGACCCAGTCTCGAAAATATCCCCCTCCCCAAAAAGATGTAGGAGTCCCTGGAGTACAGGCAGCTAGCTCAGGGGTATCCCAGGAGGCTAGTTGTTAGGGTCTGAGACCCTGTGGACCCTCCACTGTGAAGAAATAACCCAAGATAAAAGCACTTTGCCATTAGCTCCAGGGTTCCTGGGGCTACCAAAGAGATCCTGTGGGTTTTCTGAGCCTTCTGGGGCCTTCTGTGTTCCCCGATTTGAAAGGCGTAGTGGGGAAGTAGCCAGAATTTTATCCTCTTGCAGAAGTCATGTGACCAGACACACGTGCTCTGCTCACCGTGGGCAAGTGACATGGGTCCAAGGGTGCCCTTGCTAAGGGTGGCACAGCAGGCAGCGTCTGGCGCTGTGGTGTCTAGTGAGCTTCATCTAGGCCCCAGGGACACCAGGAAACTGCTTGGCTCATGTGGCCATCAGGTGAGAAAGTTGATGAGATTTTTCCGGCTTTGAGGATCACAGCATGGACTGCAGACACTCCTTCCTGACTATCATCAGTCACCCAAGAACAGAGCGTGCTGGGGCTCACCTGTGTTTAAAGTGTCCCTTTCCTGGTTGGAATCTGGCTGTGCATGGTAGAAGAGGAGACATTTCTAGACCCTTTTAAGGCTCTGAGCTGCCCAGCACCAGCTCTGGAGGTTTAAGATGGCGTCCAGCTGCCCGTGGGGCTACGCAGCGAGAGGGGAGGCCACTGTTGGGCCTGGCTAGATGTCATGAGGGCACTGGCTTGGGAGTGTAAATGCAGCCCCTGACTCCTGTCGGTGCACGCTGTGTGCAGGGCCAGAGTTCCACGTTTCTCTGCTTGCTTCTTATCCCAGGCTAGCCCATCCTACCCACAGCTATGTGGAACTTCAAGTGAGATCAGCTGCTGCAGACGGGAGGGTTCATAGGACTCCTGCCTTCTCCCAGGAAAAGTACCTCTTCACTTCAGACCCCCAGGAAAGGCCAGCTGCAGAGGTCTCCTGGCTTCACTGGGCAGCTGCTGCCCAGGCTCAGGACCCTGGGATGGTGCTAGAAGCACCCTCTTCCATTCCAAGGCTGGTCTCTGACCAAGCAAACCCCAGAGCATCCATGCTTTGGGAGTTGGACAATGCCTGGAAGCCCCCAGGAAGGAAGCAGAGGCTAAGGATGAGAGGTGGAGAGGCTCCTTGGATATTGCTGGTGGCTTAGTGAGGGAGGCCAGCTCTGAGCTGGGGAGCCAGGGGCATGGGGGGGAGTTGTCTACACAGCCAGCTGTGGGTGATTCTTTCCTTGCCCCACAGTTCTCTCTCCCTGTGCTAAGGTCCTACAGGCTTCCGGGTCAGGGATTCCCCTTCCTAACACGTCTCCCACCTCGATACATTGCCTGACCCAAAGATGCACTCTGCAGACCTTTTTGTACAGTTAGAGAACAATGATGAATGGATGAATGAATGAATGAATGAATGAACTTCTGAGGCATGGCGTTTCCCAGGATCTCCCGGTTCCCAGTGCAGAGTAGGTGCTTAGGAAATGACTGTTCAGTGCGCGAGTCCACAAAGAACCCTTCTTCACATGTTCTGTCCTGCTGGGTATAGACTGTGTACTTTCTCTCCTTAACCCCTGACTCTGTGTTTGAGAACAAAGAGCTATGTATTCTGCACTTTCCTGTCCCAGACTCATCCATCAGCATCTGATGCTGGAAAGGCCTCTGTGGTCCAGGGACATCTCATCTGAGCATCTTTCCTCTGCCCTGGCTGAGCGTGTGCTCATGTTGGTGCTGTTCTGCCCATGATAGTACTGTTCACAGGCCCAGGACTGAGCTGGGTGAGCCCCTCTAAGGCTGCAGAGGTGAGGCAACAGTGTTAGTAGCCGGGCGTGGTGGCGCACGCCTTTAATCCTAGCACTCGGGAGGCAGAGGCAGGTGGATCTTTGTGAGTTCAAGGCCAGCCTGGTCTACAGAGTGAGTTCCAGGACGGCAGGGGCTACAGGGAGACCCTGTCTCGAAAAGATCAAAAGAAAAAAAAAAGAAAAAAGTTCCTTCCTCCAGCTTCAGCATCCTCTTCTAGGAAGTGGGGATTTGCTGGGCTAGGATGTGGTGTAGGGCCTAGTCTTCTACTGTAGGCACAGAAGGGGCTTGGGAAAGCTGTCATTCATTCCGCTAGAGCAGGGCGTAGATTGGCCAGTAAGGGTGGAGGTGATAGGACTGGAGCGCCCAGCATAGAAACCCTAATGACCTCCCCCCCTGTCCGTTCCTGACCAGTACACAGAGAGTGACACAGACTTTACCAGGCCACTCAGCAGGGACAGAACACCATAAGACACAAGCTTGTGCCATCACTAGATGGATCTCACCATCCCCAACCCTGAGCTGGCCTCAGCCAGGCTAGGCCAGGGAGACCTAGTTGCCCTGTACCTGGGGCTGCTGGACTTGGGCTCCAGCAGCCAAGAGTAATGGCTCGCTTGCCTTGTGCCCCTCGAGCAGTGTGGGTCTGAAATAAGCCATCCTTGCTGTCCTGCCTGGTGAGCCCCCGGCCTACCCCTGGTCTCCTAGGCTCCAGGAGGGAGCTGTTGTATTGTTTCCACCCCTGTCCAGACCTGGGCTGCCTCTTCTACTGAGGTATGCTTTGGGCAGATCGGCAAATTACCTCCCGTTACTTGTGATGGAAACTCTAGCAGCTGGAAGGGGAAGCCCCTGTTCCTCTTTCTGGGTGAGTCTGAGAGAGAGAGAGAGAGAGAGAGAGAGAGAGAGAGAGAGAGAGAGATCGCGAGAGCTCAAGAGAGCTACTGTACTCCCTCCCTAGTCAAAGGTGCCCCAGGTATGATGGTGCATCTTCTCTGTCACCTTTCTGGATGTGAGACACACATCTCTGGGTGTGCCGTGGGGGAATTTCCACAGAGATTTAAATAAGGAGGGAAGACCTGCTTTGAAGGTAGACAGTACTCTCCCGTGGGCTGGAGTTCTAGAGGGAATGAAGGGGCAAAGAGCTGAGAGCCAGTGTTTGTCCTCTTTCTGGCTGTGACTGTGATGTCACTGTGTCTTCCCGCCATGGTGGACTCTAGCCCAAACTGTAAGCCCACATAAATCCTTCTTCCCGTAAGTGGCTTCTGTCAAGGTATTTCCTCAGTAGAGAAAAGTAAAACTACGACTATAAGGCAGAGCAAGCGACTCTGAGGTGTGTGGAGGCTGGTGTGTGTGTGTGTGTGTGTGTGTGTGTGTGTGTGTGCCCATTCTTCCCTGACTGGCATCTGCCTGGGGGCCTCACACTGCCCCAGGTGCCTGGAGTCCAGAGCAGAGGTGGTGTCTGGATGGGGAGGTGGTCTTCTAGGAGTCAGAACCCGCTCTCCTCAGGGAGGCCACTGTGGTTTCCAGGCCTTCACAGGGTAGAAAAAACTGCCTGCCATTCCTTCTTCCTCCTTGCCCTACCCTGTAGATGTCTTGACACAGACCCCTGGCTGACAGTGTGCTCTGTGTACCCTGGGGGAAGCTGGGATGGCCTGTGTCCCTTGTGTCTTGCCTTCTCCCTGCCCGTTGGATGCAGCAGAGCCTGTGGCCCTGTGCAGTCTTGTGTGGTCCAAGAAGGGCCAGGAGGCTGACGTCTCTCTGCAGCCCAGGTTACACCGTCTGTTTGGGTCAGCAAATATTGACTGCGGGTGCCCTGTGCCAGGCCTGGGAGCCCTAGCTCTGGAGGTGAACTGAGCACAGCTCCAGGCTCACAAGCTGCTTCTGATCTGCGTCCAGGAGTGGCTGTGCTGGCCTCCTGCCCCAGGCTAGGAACATGTGTCACTGTACGGGGCGGGGGCTGTGGCTCAGGTGTTCGCAGGGATCCAGGGTTCTGGTGGGGTTCTGAACATGTGGACAAGTAGATACCCATCTCTTGGGTGCCTTGGCTGCCCTGGGCCTGGGTAGAAACTTCCCCTTCTCTTTGGGGGAACAGAGGCTCAGGCCCTGAGCTAGGGGAACTTCTGGCTGCAGGACTTCAGATACCTCACTCTACATGGCCAGCTAATCTGTGCCTAGGATTGTGGGCATTTGTCAGTGGCTCAGCAAAGAGGACAAAACTTAGAATGGAGTTCCCACTAGATCCCCCTCCTCTGCCTGTCAGTAGATTCCCCAGGACTGGCCTGGCCTGGCCTTTGGGGCCAGACCGGAGGGCTCTGCTCCCTGCCGCAGACCCCAGTACATCTGGACTTCTGTACACTCTTTGGTGGACTAGTGGGGTCTCACTGTCCATGCATGATATGTATTAATAGGCCTGTTGTTAAAAAAGACAAGAGTCCCTGTCTGTGGTGGAATTTGGTACCTTTCAAAGCCGAGGGACAGAGTAGTCAGGGGGAGCTGTTCCACAAGAAATAGACTCTCATAGCTTGTGGTTTGGGGAAACAGAACTGGCAACGTTTTTTTTTTTTTTTTTTTTTTTTTTTTTTCAGGGATTCTGTATTATTAAGACACTCTGTCTTATAAGGGATGTTGGATAATTAATCCTGTGGCGAGGCAAAAGCAACAAGCGTTCGAATATATTTAAATAATGAGGAAGTTCTTTAATGTGGACCAGGAAAATCTCTGTAGGCTGGTGGCCTGAGAGAGGATCCTTATGTATTGAAATGAAATGTACTTTCCCTTCAGAAAATGGGGGTTTTCCTTTGTGTACACACACACACACACACACACACACACACACACACACACACAGATCATCTAGCCAGAACCCTGCTAAGTCTTCTCCCTTTTCAGTAGAAAAGAATCAATTATGCCTTGTGGTCGATTTCCAAAAACCACTTTTGACTGTGTATTTCGGTTGCACTGGAGAGTGCTCCAATAGGCCCCTCAGACACAAGAAGGGGGCATAAAACCTTACCAAATATCTGGGCGAGACTCAGCCATTGAGATTATTGACAGCAATCAGGATTCTGCGGCTGTTGAAACTTCGCCTCTAATTGAACTGGGAAAGGTAAACCCAGATTCAGGGCTCTGCACGCTATAATTGCAATAATTTAATTTAGCTATTTAACCTGTAATTCAGTGGTATTTATTAAGGAGCATGGGAGAAAATGAGGCCATTAGGAGCCAGAGATGAATACATTGAAATGAAAATGAACACTTCTAACTGCCAGTTGACCTTCGGTTTGTAGCAGTTTTTATTAGGCTGGTCATGGTAATTACCAGGACGTGAATCAGGGAGGAAAAGTGAATAATCCAGTAATGAACATTTTTATTCATTATCTCACATTTTCAGGAAGCGGAAAGTATCGCACAAGTATCAGCGATGCTCTTTCTGTTTGTTTTTCAAAATGTGATTGTTTGTGGACAGAGCATCGTTTTGTGGCTCAGGAGCCCGAGTGAGGTGCCATGGGGTGTCACCAGGGGTTAGCGTGCTTCCAGAGTACACTGCGGGAGATGGTGATGTTCCTGGCAGGGAGCACATTCTCGGGGCCCCAGCTGGGCAAGCCTTTTCCATGGTGATTCATGGCACAGGGAAGTACCGACCCCTGGTATCCTATTGGCCTGAGGGTGAGTGTGCTCTGGGGGCCAGGAACAGGATTTTTGGGAGCATGCATTGAGAAGTCTCTTACCATTATCTCAGTCATGCTACTTCATGGATGCTATGAGGACTGACCCAGGAGGTTAATGACATGTACATACCTGTGGCATCCTTGTTACAGTGGGAAACTAGAAGCTGAGATTCCCATGGGAAAAGAATGGTGGAATGAAGTAGACACAGGAAGGAACATTATACAGCAATCAAAAATGGCAATGCCACAGGCATGCAGGGAATGCCAAGAGGAACAAGAACAGGTCCAGATTCTAGAATGTTGAGCACATAGCTGGTCAAAGTGAGCCTGACACAGACGGAAGCGCCTTTTGGCCCTAACATAACTTCCACTCATGTTTGCCTTGTCTCTCAGGGTCTTGTCTGAGTCTTTTAAGTTTCCTACAAGAGGAATTTGACCCCTGACAAGCAGAAAACTCAGTGACCTTGACTCCCCAAGTTTCAGTGACTTTTGTTGATGGGAAAGGGAAGTTTCTAGCTGGGCACCATGCACCAGCAGCCTGTGCCAAGCCTGTGGCTTCATTAGCTCCACTTTTCTCTTCCCAGAAAACCATTCTGCCCTTAGATATAATGCGGATGCGCTCAAGACACTTGCGTCAGCCAGCGGTGATGGATTGATTCCCAACACCGCTCAGCACCCCTGCGTCCTGGGAGGCGCCTTCTCTTTCTTTATTGCTGTTATCTCCACACCCTGCTGGAGGCTCCAAAAGAGGAGTCTGGAGCCAGGGAGAGGGGTAGACCCTCTGTTTCTGGAGCAGGGTGTGTCAGGGAGACAAGTCTCTGGGAATAGACCCTCTCAAGCCCCTGGTAAATTGAAGGCTGGTCCCCCAAGTCTCCTCTGCTCCAACTGCCTCCCAGCTGCCCATGCAGCCTCTGGTTTTGGTCACTGATAGTCAGATAGAGAAGTAGGAATAATGCTGTTCTATGTATGCAGCTGGGTGAAGCAAAAGTGAGCAGGCCCTGGGTGCTTTCGGAAGGGCCTCAGTAACTGTGTGGGTAGTATCCCCACCGCCTGCTCCCCTAAGCAGGGTCTTCCTTTCCTTCCTGAGTGACCCTTGACAGTCCCTGATGCCTAGAGGGGCTGGAGTCTTGTCACATGAAGAAGAAGAAGACATTCTCTGTCCTAGTTTCCATTTCTCATCCTACTCATTTTCTTTATTAAGTGTGCTGTGCATATTGGAAGGAAAGAAAATGACATTTCTGCTGTGAACTCTTAGAGCATGGGACCTTGTTTTGCATACTGGCTTCAGCTGATTATCAAGAGGGGCCACTGGGTCTGTGTTACCATGGTAGTGCCTGGAACTTTCTAGGTCCCTTCCACCCACTCACACGCTCCTTACTTCTGGCCCCTTGCGGCCGTTTTCCCTCTAGACAGTACCCTGAGGTTGGAAGCTATGAGCAAAGGCTCCCAAGCAGGCACAGGCCACGGGGCCAGGAGAGCATGCCTGTGGCTTCTAGATCTGGCTTGGAGCTTCAGTTCTTTCAACTATTAGAAAGAAAAAAAAAATCAAGCCTGATGTGGTGGTATACATCTTTAGCCTGAGCACTCTGGAGGAAGAGTCGGGTGGATCTCTGAGATCGAGGGCAGCCTGATCTACATAGCAAGTTGCGACAGGGAGATTCCCCCATCTCAAAACACAAAACAAAAATAAAAGAATGGAAGGAAAGAAAAAAAAATATGGCAGCTCCCAGGTATGAGGATAAATTCTCAGTTATGTTCTGAGGAACATTTGAACCAAGTTCCCAGCACACAATAGGTTCTTGGTCCTTCTGCAGCTTCCAGCCTAACCCTCAGAAGGCACCAAGTATGACAGTCGAAAGACCCTCCTTTTCGTGGGGAGGAGCCTGCATACCTGGAAACACCTGGTAGGTGAGCTGCCCAGGGAACAGAGGGGCCTGGACTTCTAGGGAGCCCCCTGCCCCCAGAAAAGCATCGTCATTTCATGGGAACCCTCCACACCCAAATTCTGACTAGGCGGACATCTCCCTGGAGTGCTGTCGGCCTCCTGGCCACCAGCGGAACACTTGCCTGTTGCTGTAGCAAGGTCAGGCAGGGACCATTCTGGAAAGACGATGGGCTGGGCCCATCTTTGGGAGACGGTTATCACAGTGGATGATTGAGAGCTGTCACTTGCCAAAGGATGCAGCCCCACTGGTGCTGATGGACCAGGGGGGAAGGTCAAGATGTCTGAGTCTCAGTTTTGGAGATACAGCCCATGCCTGCATGCCCTGCATTAAAAAAAAATTTATTTATTTATTTATTTATTTATTTATTTATTTATTTATTTTTATGTGTATGCATGTACTGTCTGCATGTAGGTTTGTGCACCTGTGTCGTGCAATGCCGCGCAGAGGTCAGAAGAGGGTTTCAGATTCCCCTGGAACTGGAGTAAAAGACAGCTCTCAGCCGCCATGTGGGTGCTGGGGATCAAATCCGGGTCCTCTGCAAGAGCAGTCGGCGCTCTTAACCTCTAGGCCATCTCTCCAGCCCCAACCCTGCATTTTAAGATCTAGAGTTGTTGCAGTCAGAGCCACTGTGAGAAGACCGTGGTTGTCCTCATTCATGTATAGGAACTTTAGAACGTTTCCTCCTCCTGGTTGCCTGGTTACAAGATCATCTGTCACGTGTTCCTCGAGAAGGGGGCTTGGCTAGGGAGAAGCGGCGAGGGGTGGGGGCGGATGGGGCCTCGGGGGAGATACTGTCTGCTGTGCGAAGCAGTGAGAACATTTGATCATACCACATTCCCTTTTATATTACACTGGACAGCCCTACTGCCCAGCTGCCCTCTCGAAGCCTCGGACCGCTGGGGCTTTTTTGATGCATGAATGAAGACTGGGACGTGGGCCAGGCCTTGGCTCCTGGGCTTCTTCATCATTTATTAGCTTCTAGTTTTAATTGTTTCCCGACTTCTTTCCAGATATTTATCTAGGAAGAATTGTCAGTTCTTGCTGTGCTGAGCAGACGTGTGGGGTGGGTGGGCGCCGGCTGCAGAATTTTAACAGCTCTTCAAGGCAGTGGGCATCTCAGATGAGGCCTTGTTTGAGGACCTACTATGTGCTGTGCGGTGAAAGAATCACAAAGGATGAATGGGATGGGTTCCTGCTCTGGAGAGGCCAGTCTTCCTGCGGCGTAGGCGAAGGAACTTTTGTATTTGCGTTGGCTTTTGATTGCCCTGAGATGGTGTGAGCTGTTTGGTGTCAGACACGTTGCTTTCCTTGGGGTGGGTTTTTTGATGAGTGGAGCTCAGATGTGCAGGTCAGGGAGCCCAACCTGGCTCACTCAGCACATTCCAGAGAGTACCACCTTGCTTTGATTTAGGATTCATCACCCTTCAATTAATTACCTGAGTAGCACAGAAGTCACAGGACCCAAGTCTTTTGACTGGTGCCTATGTGGAGGATATTGTTCATGTTAGATGTGTTAGGAGTGAGTTTGAGCTAAGGGTAGCTAGAGCAGGAAGAACAGGACCCTACCTATCCTGCTGGCTGCTCACTACCTCACCATCAGGGGTCTGTGTGTGCTGCACCCCTGCACCCTTGTTTGTGCCTAGCATCAGCCTCCTCTGGCTATTGCTGTGGGAGGCAGTCTTTCCCTTGGCTAAGGGCTGGCTCTTTAGTACCTCATCCAGGCCTGGGCTGGATGGACCAGCCCTACAAACCACTGAGTGACAGGGGACAAGGAGCACCTAGATTCAGGGATGTTAGCTCTCCTACCCAGGGTCACTCAGCTAATGTCTCCCAGAACCAGTAGTGTTAAATCCTTTGCCTGAGCACCTGGAGTCAAACTGGCCAGGCTTCTGAGTGGCTCAGAGGGCAGAAGTCGGGTGACGGAGTACGGACCACACCCCCAGGTCTCCTATTCTACTGGACCAGTAGAGGGGCACTGTAGGGTCTGTCCTAGGCTGGCCCTGGACTGAGCGTCCAAGAGGAGAAGACAGGTCTCTGAGCAGAGCATATAGGCTACCACTTGTCTACCTTGTTGGAGAGAACTGCGCTCAGTCCCCCATGCTTCATGGAGTGGGCCTGGGCTCGGCTCTTACAAAATCCTTGTATCCCCGGGAACCATCAGATTTGCAGGTAGCTCTTGGGCTCTTTTGATGGACAGGGACCATCCTGAACCCCAAATGACTGCAGAAGTAACGTTGACCCACCCTGGAACCAACTGAGCAGTAAGAAAGGTTTGGTGTGACGCCAGGCAAGGGAGGGAGATGACATGTGTACTGGCCTCTTGGACAGGTGGTTAAAAATCCATTTTGGATTGGGAGTTTGGAAAGACAGCTCCCTTCTGAAATTTGGCCCCAAATTATTTAAAAAAAACAAACAAACCAAAAACCCAGTGATGGGTGGAGAGGCTGTCGGACCAGACCCTCTTCCTGTGGAGTAGAACTTTTGGTGGCAGTGTGCTCTGTAGACCTGTGCTCCCTATTGTCCCTTCCGCTTCTGACACTCGTTCTTATTGTCTGTCCTGTGCCTGGCCACAGTCATTCCTTTTACATCTGTGGAAGGGAAACATTTTTACAGAGCAGCATGTAAGAGAATTGGGGGAGGTGGCCCCTCTGCTGCTGGAATCTGAGTTCCTGGGAAGCATTGTGCCACGCGGTAGTTATTATTCCCCCAGAAAATAATGTCCCTTTTTTTTTTTCTCTTGCTTTTAACATTCTGCCCTTGGCATCTGTTCCAGGCATTGTGGACGAACGGAG
Source organism: Rhizomys pruinosus (assembly GCA_009823505.1). NCBI lineage: Eukaryota > Metazoa > Chordata > Mammalia > Rodentia > Spalacidae > Rhizomys > Rhizomys pruinosus. The sequence continues at coordinate 249,728 of VZQC01007020.1, read as the reverse complement.
ACTGTGTTCTGACAATGGGTTAAAGCAAGCACTTATTGAAAAGCATTCTCTACTTAATTACGTTTCCTTCTTCTGGAAGCTATTTTAATTTTTTTTTATAATCACATGTTAATTGTGTATTAGCGGGGCCTTTCTGATTAGTTGAAAACATAATGAAACCTTTGTAAACAACACAGAGAGAGGAAGAAAAGGGAATGTGTGAAGCATAGACGGTAGTGACGAGCCAGCTCTAGGAGGCCGAAATAGCTACATTTCTTGATGCTGGGGAGGGATGGAAATTGTACCTGAAAGTCTCCTTTTGAACGGCAACTCCCTAGTGGCAGGGCCAAGTATGAGCCCATACTGATCAGTGATGAAGAAGTGTTTGCTCACCAGTGGTCCTGTGGCAGGACCCTTGTGTTTGTGTCTCTGTCCTTCTGGCTTGCATTCACTCAGGTCACTAATTCATTCATTCCTTTATTCAGCCACTTATTTATTTACTCATTCATTCATTCATTTTCTTACCCCATCACTTATTTAGTTATGCGTCCATTGGTATTTTTACCATGAGTAGCTTTGGCTACACATGCCTGTTCTGCAGGAACTCCCCCCCCCCAACCTCCATCTTCAACACAAGTATTATCCGTACCTCTGGATGGGGAGACTGGAGCTCAAGTTTAGCTAAGGTTAGGAAGCTGGAGAGGCAGCTCTGTCAGGCTCCAGGGTGATTGGACATGCTGGTATCTGTCAGGGTAGCGGTATGCTGGAAGGATCCAGGGAAGCTGGGCCAGTGTGTGTGTGTGTGTGTGTGTGTGTGTGTGTGTGTGTGTGTGTGTGAGCAGGTGAGGTGAGAGGTAGCATGTGGCTGTCACCAGAATGTTTACTGGTATTGTTTCATTTTCTGCTTTTAAGAAGAGAGCCTTTCTGGATGGCAGGCCTCAGCCTGGGGTTACAGTCCCTGTTGTGGTGAGTGAGGCCCCAGTGCCCTGTTCTGTTCCCCATTTAAAGGGCTGGGCTCACAGGGGTTTTGCAGTTCCCAGGCTGTTATTAGGGAAGCGTGGCTGGGGCGCTTAAAATGAAAGTGCTACTGTGTAGAGAGCCAGGTTCACCGTGTGCGCTCCAAGGAAACGCTGCCAAGACAGCCTTATGAACAGGCGCCAAGCAAAACACGCGCGCTCCGTCCAGAGGAGCCAGCTCACTTCTGCAAATAGAGGAAAAATTGACTTTCTGATTTGGAGTGTTTCTATAACTAAGAAGAATCACTCCAGTGATTGTTCTAAAAATATTCCAGAGGCAGTACGCTCTCGAAGGCCTCAGGATGGTGAGCGTCCCTTAATTGTGCTTTTTATGTAATCTCTCGGATCGTGTTTGAAAAAAAATTCACTTATGCTTGCGTGGTCATCCCCCACCCCACAAGTACCAGGCAGTGTTGAGAGTGGTATACGCAGCAGAAATTGTATTTTTATCTCTTTGACTTCAGGAAATGTATTTGGGGTTTTGTCTCCTGCAGCCACCACGGCAAGGCGCACAGCTGAGCAGCTGAATCTAGGGCAACCCCCGATGTCCTGCACGAGTGGCCGCTGGGTTCTGGAGGGAAGTGTCCCTCACGAACAGGGTTGCGTAGTGATGGGCTAAGGGCAGGGGTGCTGACCAAGGAACAAAGTCTCTTCTCCCTTCACCTCTCCAAAGTCTTCAAAGATGCTAGAAACTCTGGGTTTCCACAGTTAGTTTATTGCCAAAAGGAGACGTTGTGGGCTCTGTTGACTTCTGAGCTGCCTTCCCTCACTCCCTGCTCTGCTAGGGAGCCAGTGCCCCCAGGAAGCCAGTGTTGAAGGGTCCAGCCCAAGACTGCTCACCCTCAGGAGGTACTGCAGACAATTGGGGGGGGGGTTGGCTTGTGCACTGCATACTTTAGCAGCCCCCCCCCAACCTGGCCTTTGCCCACCAGAGGCCCAAAGCACCTACTCCTACCCCGGAGCCCTTCTAGACAAGGCAGTCAAAAATGTCTCCAGACAAAGGCCCCCTACAGGGATAGACTAGAGAACCACTGGCCCAGCCTGTTTTCCAAACTGGAAAGACTAGCAGAGGACCTGGGGGATCTGAGGATTCATCTTTATGTTGTAGAATAATGGCAGGGTGGGTCCAAGGCCGTGGAAATTGAGATTAGATTCCAGGGTTAGATTTTACCCCCAAAGCGTATTTTAAGATGTTACACGATGACAGTGGTTTAGGGGTAACTTTGAAGTGTCCTGTGCAGACAACAGGGGTCCAGGGGGCAAGCTGACAGTCACTGGCATCCTTGAAGAACGTGTGTGGCTAGATAGGCAAGGCACCTGTAATCAAGCAGGGTTTCTTTAGACTCTCTCCCATTCTGAGCCACTAAGAGAACACTGAGAATTACTGGCAATCTGTGTGTGTGTGTGTGTGTGTGTGTGTGTGTTGAGACAAGGTCTCACTCTTTACCCCAGGATACCTGAGAACTTATTATGTAGCCCAAGTCGGCTTTGAACTCAAGGCAGCCATCCTGCCTCAGCCCCTCCCAGATGCTGACATAACAGGCATGAGCCACTATGTCTGGCTCTGCTGGTTGTCTTGGTGAATAGACCGTTCTGAGGAACTTGCTGCAGACCGTGCAATGCTACCTGGGGCCTGCTTATTTTTGTAGCAATGCTACCTGGGGCCTGCTTATTTTTGTAGCTTTTCCTTCCCTCTTCCCTTCCTCCTTCCTCATGCTATCCTTTCTGCTTCCCTCCTTCCTTGGAGATGCTTGTACCCCATTTTAGGAATTGGACCCAGCCCGCTCCCAGGCAAATGCCTTGTTCTAATGATCCGTGCTGTAACCATTTACAAGACCCATGTTCTGAGGCTTTAAAGTGGCTCATTACTGGAGTACCCAACAGGGCCAGGTGCCAGCTGTCACTGCCTCCCTCAGCAGACCAAGCTTCAAGAAATCAAGAATTGGGTGGTCAGTGGGCTTTGCGTCCGGTTTCCTTGCAATGTCACGTGGCTGCACAAGAGTGATTTCCTGGGCCCAGCCAAAACCCTGGCTTCTGCTGGCTGCTCTTAGCCAGCTGGCTGCCCAGCCAGCCTTGAGGCTCTGCAGACATGTGGAATTCACAGGACCCCACCTCCTCCTTGGTCTGAGCTTCTCTGTTTCAGGGTCTTTGGTGCCGCATCCAACTCTAGGGGCCTCCTGGCTGCAGATCTTATAGTTATGGGTTGTGGTTGCCCAGCTCCACCCCTTCCTCTTCCACCTCCTTTGTCACTAAGCCAGCCATCCCGGCTGGTGTACATTATTTCCTCTTGCCCCTCAGTGTGCCCACCAACACCAGTAGTGCTTTTATCCTGCCCTGGGGTGGTGGGCAGGATGCTGGGAAGACACAGCCAGTGTGGGTCAGAAGTCCTGAGTGGACGCTGGGCCACCCAGCAACCCTGCTGGGGCTGTTGGTGTTTTGCGGGAGGTGTGTTGTGAGCATGGGTATAATTGCTGGTTGACAGTCGTTTCTTTCATGGGGGGGGGTGAGGAGAGAGAGACAGAGACAGAGAGAGAAACTCTGTGCCCTCTGCATTTTTGTGTGAATGCCTGCTTAACATCTTTCTTCTGTGGTGGCAGAGTTGGCCCAAGTCCGGGTCCTCTAATTTTCTAATTGCTCATCCTGGTACCCGGAAACTCCAAGGTTGTCAGGCTGTGCCGGGTGAGGATGACCACCGCCCGACTGCCGGCAGAGGGCTGGAGGAAGCTTGGCACCGTGGCAGAGGCAAAGCTCTGCAGAAGAGCCGCAGGTTTTTCATATGGAAATGTGAAATAATGGGGTGATTAAATAGAGCTGTATATTAAAGTACATCTGACATTAGAATTACCATAATGTGCTGTAGCCGTAGGCTGAGTACTTTATTTGCCATCTGCGTCGGCCCAAAATCCCCCGGGGAAGCGCTAAAATATTCTGAATAAACTCAGCTCGAGTTCTTATTGAGAGTAAAATACCATTTGTGGCACGTCGTATTGATTCGTCTTAATTGTGGTGCAGAAAAGAACAGTCACTGGTTGATGACTTTTGTGCTTGGTGACAAGCTGGCTGGAGTTACTCTTACACTGCAGTTGGTTAACCTGGGCAGACGGGCAGCCGAGACCAGGCGGGCATCTGGGCTGCAGCAAAAGAGCCCGGACAGCACCGCTGTCCTCGCCCCAGGCCTCGGGCACAGCTGGGGTTCTCTGCCAACTCCTCCCGGGGGATGGGTGTCTGGAGGAAGGGGGGTGCAGAGGAAATTCATACTGTACCCTGTAGGCCCTTCTCCATGCCCAGTCTATCGTCTCCTCAGTCAGTGGCTTTGGGAAGAGGGACCAGTGTGCCTTAGTTTCCATTTGGGGTTAGAGAGACACTCAGTGTGTACTGAGGGAAGTGAAACTGGAGATGGAAGAAGGGAGGAAGAGAGGGAAGGGGGAGAGAGAGAGAGAGAGAGAGAGAGAGAGAGAGAGGAGCCATCCACCCAAGCAAACCCAAGTCTTGCTGGCCCCTGCTTAGTGGCTGTGGAACCCTGTGTGTAGCTCCCTGAATCCTTGGGGGAGGAGGGGAGGGTGCTTGCAAAATGCATTAAAGATAAAAAGAGTCGTCAGGGGGTTAGCACTCGGCGATCCACATGGTGCTCCTCCCATTCATAAGGTCCGGTTTTTACCCTATAATTGCCTATCATTATACACAATTTAAATATTCAAACATTCTCCACAAACCCTGGGCTAGCATGTTTTTATTACAAATTCAGAACAAGGGAATAACCTTTAACTTCAGAGACAAATGAGACAAATTTACAAGTGCGTATCTGCTGTTTTCTTGTGCTTTATCAATCCCCGCGGACCGGAACACTTTTGCTACAACACCACTCAGAACAATATACGTATATTACTACTTGTTTGTAGTGTGTCGGTAATGAGTCCCCTCTGCATTGGCTAACCTATATAACTCGGCATCCGGGCTCTCCATAACGTCAATTATCTCCTCAGAGCTAAACGTACACTCCATTAAAACGAGATTTACTGCCGAGGCCATACTTCTTGGGTGGAAAGTGGAGATTTTTGTGGATTTAAGGAAAGGAAGGATAGGGCCTTTGCTCGGGAAGGAAGTCACGACTGGTGGGGAGGAGACACTTCCTGTGTTACCAGAGAGGGAGGAAAACCCGTTGGGGAGCAGCCCAGGTGCCACGTGAGAGTGAGGCCTTGGCACGTGGGCACTGACTCTGGGCTCTGCTGACTTGTTGCCTTTTCTGTTAGTGTTTCCTAAATTCACTGCCTTTTGTCTATGAAGTGACAGGAATGTTTTGCTTTTTTTTTCTGTCACGTTCTCCGTGCAATTCCTTTCCCATAGTTTGTGCTCCTTTCCAAAGACACCACACTGGGCAGGGGTGGCGTGGGCTGGTACAGCCGCTCATGTGTTTATCACAACCTCAGAAACTACTAGAGGAGCTGGAGAGATGGCTGAGTTGGTAAAGGGCTTGTCTCAAGAGCATGAAGACTTGAATTTGATCCCTAGAACTCAATAACGAAACAGCTAGGGACAGCCAGGTGTGGTAGCGTGAATTTGGAATCCCCTTGCCTCCCCAGCTCTCTGACCCCCCCCCACCTCAGTTGAACAAACCAGGTGAGCTGTAGGTCAGTAACTTGAGAGATCTCAAAAACAAAACAAAACAAAACATCCAGATCCAAGGTGGATGGCTCCCAAGGAGCGGCACCCGAGGGAGTCCTCCGGCCTCCATGCCTGTGTGGAACTACTCACCCCACACACAGACTTGTACCTTTCTACACAAATGCACACCTACCCACACAGGAACACACACACACACACACACACACACACACCACCACCACCACCACCACCACACACATAAAAAGAAAACCCACTAGAAAAGTGTAGGAGCTGTTCAGAGAAAACTACTCAAAACACAGTTCCAGTGCTCCGACCATATGGTCATCTCTTTCCTGGAAGTCTGTAGTTATCTCCCTGAAGACTTTGCAGAGCTCTGGCTGGACTCTAAAGATGATGACCTGTAGCTTTTGTAAGTGCTACAGAGGAACCGCCACATGGAAGGTCACCTGTGTCTTGTGCATCCTGTCCCCCAGTCTCCCAGGCCTGTGACAAACGCCCGTTTTCTTTCTGCTTGGAGATGTCAGAGGCCAGCAATTTCGTTTTGTTTTGGGGGTGGGTGGCTGTTTCCTGAGCCTAACACTGCACACCTGGTTTGACCACAAAATTGAACGGTTGAAATAAAGACTGTTTTGGGAAATGTGGGGTACACGGTGCCTAAGGCTGTCATTTACTTTTATTATTTCTCTGTCCCATTCACTCTAGACCACCCCATTCTGGTGGCAGATTTCTGCTTCTCAGGTATCAAATGGATCTTCTGCTTGGGACGGGGATGGAGAAGACCCCTCTTACACAAGGGTCTTCACCAGTTGGGTTTTCCGTCTCCTGGGTTTGGATCTCAGGGAGGAAGGGGTGTCTGCTTGGAAACAAAGCTTTCTGTGGGCTTCAGGTGAATTCTTTGCTATAGTGAGATTTTGTTAGACTGACCGCTTTTTGCCTTGAGTATGAGGTTGAAAAGAAAAATCTTCATTTTTCTTTTTTAATAAGAAAGTTTTCACTGAGATTTATAGTAATTGGTCTGTATCCAAGGAAGCTATTTCTTTTTTTCAACCATCTTCAGACCTTCCTCTGCTGGGCTCCAAGTCCCCTTTAATATTCTACCTACACTGTTTCTCCTCTTTGAGTCTAGTCTGGGTCCCACTGCTCAGAGGGTCTGGCCCGTGGTGATGCACCACACTTCTGTGGCTTAAAAAAAAATCCTATTTCTGGCTGAGGCTGGGAGGCTCAGTGGGTGGATGAGGCTAGCCCTCATCCAAGGCGTAGAAATGCTAACCTCTGACATCTGTGGTCTGGCTGTTCCTGTTTCTCTGTCTTTCTGCATCAGGCAGAACAGCTTCATCATCACATGCTCATGCAGTCTCTACTTTGCAGGCCTGTCTCTCCCTCACCTGGGCACCCTCAGTTCTTAGGTCTGGCTTCAGTATCACCTCTGTGCTCCTCTGCCTGCCTGCCTCTTCCCCAGGTACTCTGAAGTCTCAAAGCAGCTTTGGCTCAGCCTGACAATTCTCTGGGTCCACTGTTTAAATGTCCACCATGCCCATGTATGGGGAAGTAAGATTCACTCACAGGGAACACATCGCAATTAGTGTGAAGCTGCGGTCAAGGTGGGAATAGCCAAGCTTTTCCTCCCAGCACAAGTTAACACCCAGTCCATGGAGCCTCAGGGTCGTCTCTGGCACAGTGGTCTCGTACAGATAAAGGGAACAAGGTCTTCTCAGTGTAATGCCTCTTTCTTCTTCTCTCCATCCTGCCCTCGAACTTCTACCACTGAACCTCCCTGTCCACTTCTCTGGTATTCACAGAGTCAGGTGGAATGAATGGGCCTCACGGTTCAGGCCTCTCTCAGGGCTGATGACAGCCGAGTCAGCACTCCTAAGTGAGAGGGGGCAGCCAGCTGTGGGTGTGTACACAGAATGAGCCCATGTCAGTTCTGAGGGTGAATCCTGGTTCCTTCACTTGACAGGCTGTGAGGCTGGGGGCTCTACTCACCTGTGATGGGATTCCATTTTCTTTTCCTAGAAGATCTCAAAGTGGGCCAGACCATCCAGGTGATGCAGCTTGTAGCAAGGTCAAGATCAAGGTCAAAGAATGGTAACGCACCATGGTGCTTGGTATGAAGTGCTGATAAAATGTGGTAACACAGAGGGTTGTCCTTAAGTTTGGTCCAAAAACTATCTTGCAGGTAGATAGAGAGTAAATGAGAGGATTCCATGCAACCCGGAAGGCCCCAACATGGGCCTGGGGGTGTGGCACGGATACAGCTGAGAACGGGCATTGAGAGGGTGAGGGCTCGGGTGTGGCATCCTGTGGGGCACTCAGGGCTGCCATCAGCTGTGTGACTGGGGAAGCTTGCCCCGGTCGGCAGCCACAGAGGTGGTGCACATTGCCTCCGTTCCCTTAGTTTTCTCTGGGATGCGGGCATGTAGTTGCTCAGAGGGATGGGCAGATTGATGGTGCTGGACAGGTCCCTGCCCTGGCATGCCCAGGAAGAGGCCATTTACTGAGAGCTGGGCTGAATCATGTTTGGAGGTGGCCTAGTGCCAGGACTGAGCCCTCGTTGTGGATTTAGGGGTTCTTTCTCTGGAGGTGAGGCATCTGTGACAGTTACCATGGGAGCATCCAGAGCACAGTGATGGGCTCAGGTGGGCATTTGCTTCGTCTCCCATGTTTTCTGCTGTGTACCAATAAAGTCCCGAACAGGGGAGTCCATCATGGGCATGGGTGATCCCTCATTCCACAACAACCTCAGCCAGGTGGACATGGCCTTCCCTTCCTAATGAGAAGTATTGTGACTCCAGAGCCAGCCTGTAGGGAACACACACTCCTGCTTACAAATGCTGAGAAAATGCCCTGAGTTGCAGGGAACAGCATGACCGCAGGTCACAGATGCTGCAGTACTCCCTTGTCACCACACTGGCGGCCACAGTCCCAGCACTCAATGAGACTAGCTCAGACAGCTTAGAATCCAGCTACAAGATGGAGTCTAAATGAGCGTACAAGGCCAGTCGTGTTCCCGAGGTGCCTTTCTTCTGTACTCGGCCACAGTGTGTAGTTATCACAAGGATGCAAGTCAGAAGCTCCACAGTGAGGATTCTACCCTCGAATCGTCTGTTAGCTTCATAATAAATCCCCTTCCCATCGCTACTTGTATATGCGTGTGTGTGTGTGTGTGTGTGTGTGTGTGTGTGTTTATGTGCACTTGCGCCTGTTTGTATACACATTAGAGGCCAGAAGTGTCTTGTGGGCCTAAAAATTGCAAACTAGGCTAGGCTTGGTGGCCAGTGGGCCTCAGGGATCTGTCTTGTCTCTGCCTCTCCAGCACTGGGATTATTAGAGCATACCATTGTGCCTGGCTTTTTTTTTTTTTTATAATGTGGTTTGTGGGCGTTGAACACAGGTTCTTGTTCTTGTCCTTGCAAGGCAAGCATTTCACCAGCGGGGCTAACCCCCAGCTCCCCAACTCATGCTTTGCACTAAGTAATTACTAGGTGTTCCACGTCTCCCCTGGACTGTGAGCTGTTTGTATCTCTAGCTGTCAGAGGAGTACCAAGCTCACACAGGTGTCCAGCCCATTTGCCCAGTGAATGAGGCTCATGTGACTGTCCTCAGCTGGACATAGAGCCTCCAAGTTTCAGAGAGAGTCCTATCTGTCGATTCTGATTCCCACTGCCGTGGCTCCTGTGTGCTGGGACCCACAGGCTGATGGCCAGGGGGCTCAGTCTCTCTGGGTTTGCTCAAGGCTGCTGGAGCATGGGCTAAGGCGGATTCCAAGGCTTACAGGGAGAGGGTATGGATTGTCTGGTACTGTCTGCCTCAGGTACCAGGGGAGGGGAATGGTTCTGCCTCTTAGACCCTGAGTATATCACCAGCAGTGATCCATAGCACCATGGCCACTGCCCCTGCCCCCCCCCCCACCTAGTGACACAGCCTTCTGGGGATTACTTGCTATGACAGGTTTTTATTTTTTTATTTTATTTGTATTACTTATTTACTTTATATTTATTTTTTGGTGTTTTTGAGACAGGGTCTCCCCGTAGCCACAGCTGGCCTGGAACTCCCTGGGTAGACCAGCCTGGCCTTGAACTTAGCAATCCACCTGCCTCTGCCTCCTGAGTGCTGGTGTTAAAGGCTTGCACCAACAGCCCGGGCTCAAATTTTTATTTATTTATTTATTTATTTATTTATTTATTTATTGTCTTTTTGAGACAGGGTCTCCCTGTAGTCCAGGCTGGCCTTGAACTCACAAAGATCCGCCTTCCTCTGCCTCCTGAGTACTAGGATTAAAGCCAGATTTTTATTTTCTTTTTCTTTTTTCTTTTTTTTTTTTGTCTTTTTGAGACAGGGTCTCCCTTTAGTCCCAGCTGGCCTGGAGCTCACTTTGTAGACCAGGCCGGCCTTGAACTCACAGAGATCCACCTGCCTCTGCCTCCCAAGTGCTAGGATTAAAGGCGTGCGCCACCACGCCCGGCTCAGATTTTTATTTTCTAAGACAAACTGCATCTACATCATTCTCATGAGTTAACCAGTGTGAATTCATAGAGTTACCACACTTCTAGCCTAAAGTGACACATATCCACATTTTTGTTAGATCATGGGCTAGATTGGAAGGTAAAATACCAAGACATGTGGCTCCCCCAGCACCACCCCCACTCCAGGGACCCTGAGTTGTGTCCACACTTTCCTCTTGATAGGCACAGTACAAAAGAGCAGATGCTGCCACTTGCCAGCTCTGGTATCTTGGGCAAGGCCCTCCATCTCCTCCAGTCCTCAGTCTCCTCCTCTGTAAAATGGCACCGATGGCAGTTTGCACTTTCTGGGCTGTGGGAACGTTACGTGAATGGCACCTCAGCCCCGGCTCGTGGTACAGATTTCCTACCCTCTGCTGCTACCTCTGTTGCTCCCCAGTTCCTCTGTTAGCCTCCCAGGGCTGAGGTCTGACTGAGTGCTGCTGGAAGCCAGAGGATGCTAGTGGATTTCGTAGGACGATTATAAACATATGAATGCCCACGGAGTCCGACTGACCTTTTCTCTCTAATATCATGAAAGGGAGAACACAGTATTTATTTATTTTGGTGCTGGAGATGTGTTCCGCACATGTGAGGCAAGTGCCCTACATATTGGTCTCTAGCCCAGCCAGGGCCCTGGTAGTTTTTAGGCGAATAAGGAGTCTACTACATGTCTAAGGCAGATGCTCATTCCCACCATTTTGAAACCGTAGAAGTAGCATCAGTAGCACTTGTAGATTGGGGGGAGGATTAAGTGATGACGAGGCAAAACCAGCCCCCAGCTTGGGTACTGGATGAAGAATAGGACCCATCGTAGGGCACTGTGGAAGATGATTTCCTGTCGAAGGTTCAGCCATCTTGGTGTCTCTTGCACTCCCTTCACTAGGTCCTCCAGGCAGCTTACAGTACCCAGCAGGCTCTCTGGCTCTGTGAAATGACTCTTGTTCCTCTCTGGGGTCAAGGCCTGTGGCGGACTTATTGGAGGGCTATCCAAGGTCAATCAGTGGCTTCCTGCAAGGGCACACGGTATCACTGTCATTGTGAAACCTACCCCAGCATTGTTCAGAGAGGGTGATAAATTGTGTGGGTGGTGGGTGCTGAGCCCACTGGGGTCCTGCACAGGACTTGGAAGGCTGGGGAGGGTGTGGCCTGACACTTCCTGGCTGTGTGACTTTGCTCCAGCAGAGAGGTTCGTTCGGTCCTTGCCAGGCCTCCCTCAGAGGCCGAAGCGAGCAAAGACGAAATGAGCTGAGGCTGTGAAAATGCGGAAGCAGCTGTGCAGTGCTGTGCAGAGTACCATGGGGTCAGGAGACCCGGCCCAGTTCTCTTGCTTGGGTAGCAATGGATAGCTAAGTCTTTAAAGGGCCAGAATGCCAGAATGTAACACTTTAGCTTTAGGAGACCTGAGTTTTCGATGATGATCTTTTCGTTGAATAACAAACAGCTCAATGAAAGGTGTGCTTTTTTATTGACTTATTTTATCTTTCCCTGATACCCACATTGGGATTATTTGAGTAGCCAGCATTGAAAGAAGGAACAATTATTTACAAGCTCAGAGTGATCAAGAGAGCACTTTTCCATTTTGGGAGTCCAGTTTCCATCCCTTCCCAAGTGTCCCAGTGAAGAGTCGTGCTAATTTGCAAGTTTCTCTCTGGAGCTGCTAATGTCTGAGGCAAGCTGCATTAAGATTCCTCCAGGCCTATTACGGACAGAGTGTGCTAAAAGGCAACCCTGAAACATCCACAGGGTGTACACAGCCATGTGTAAGGAGGGATATCCTAGCCCAGAGCGTACACTGCCCACGGCACATATACCATATCTGTATACCAATATGAAATTTATTGGGGGGAGGGGCAAGTATATTTTCCCTGTTCTATGATGAGGAAGGAAATGAAGGCTCAGAGAGGGGACATAGCGTGATTGGCTGAACCCCTTAGTGAATGAGTCACAAGTTAACCCCCCCCCCCCTTATCTGGGGTTCTTGTCAGTAGAGGTCTAGGGAAGGTTTTGCATTTGAGAAGATTTTAAGACATTCTTTGGATGGTCAGTAGAACGAAGAAGACTCCCTGTGGGTTCAGAAGATCAGAGAAAAGGAGGAAGGAAAGACTCAGCCCTGGGTTCTTAGCTGCCGGTTCTGAGCCGCCCCCCGTGGTTTAGTGAGCCAAGTGCAGCTGGCATTTCTAGGTCTGTGGGCCAGTTTTTATGCTTCTGAATAAAGTTCTAAATAATCTTGGACTTCTTAGTAGTTGGAATCTCAGGAGTGGGGGGAGCAGCATGAAGCGAGTGGATCCTGTCTGAGCCATTAGCAAAGCACCCACCCCAAGGAGGCTGGAGAGCAGCCTCCACCCCAGCTGTGTGAAGGTGGGCCTGAGTTGGAGAAGAAAGTGACAAGGGAAAGTTTGGTCCTGGGATGAGCTGAGAGAGTCTTTGAGTCAGAAGTAACCCGCTGTCTAAGGGTCCTAAAGGCAGACTGACTGAGTCTGTGCAGTATCTATAAAATACTGAGTTTTTGAAGAGAAAATGTTCCAAGTAGCTCTTCAAAGACGCCGACGTTGTGCGCTTCCTAAAAGCGAGCAGCCCCATGCTCAGGGCTATTTCTAGGCAAGAAAGAGCTGTGAGGTCATCATATAGAAATGAACGTTTTATTAGAAAAAAGAAGGGGGTGCCTGGAAACAGAGGTGTCTAAGGAGGGCTTTCCAGGGCTGGGAGATTTTTTTTTTCTTTTTAACAGAAAGCAGTGAATCCTGGCACTGTGCAGAGGGAAGTACAGGGGCTCAGGTAAAGAATACTCTTACCCTGAAATCTGACTTAATGAATAAGCAGCCCTTCTCCCTGCCCAGTGAATTATGGAGGGGACATCTATCTGACAGACTTCCAAGTCAAAGCTTTAGGATTTTTTTTTTTTAATGAGATGTAGAAGCATCTTCGTTCTAGAACACGCAGACACATGCTTCCCTGCAGCTGACATTTTGAGTTAAAAAAAAAAGCTGTCAACTACCTAGCCTGCCTTTAATCCCTCTGCATTTATGTCTGGTAACCACATTCCTCACTAGCCACAGAATGCTCTAGAAAATAGATGGCCACCATATCAAGAAACAGGAAGTGCTTCAGAACTACTCAAGGAAATGGAGATGGAGAGAAGAGATGGGGGGATAGGGGCTGGCCCTGCTTAAGACACCATAGGCCTCGGCAGCCATGTGCCATAAATTGATGAATTCTAGTGGCTAGAGCCAGCAGAGGGTACAGAACGTTCGTTAATTTGAAGATCTGTGACATCCTAGGACATGACACTTCATTTGTGTTATTAGCTTCTGTGTGTGTGTTTTATGTATTATTTATTCTGTGTTCCTTAAAAAACAGGACATAGCCTTTAATCCCAGCACTCGGGAGGCAGAGGCAGGCGGAGCTCTGTGAGTTGAAGTCCAAGGTCTATGTAGCGAGCTCCAGGCCAGCTGGGACTAAAGGGAGAAAAAACAACAAGAACAACAACAAAAAACAGCAGACGGGACCTGAGGAGGAGTCTAAACATGATTTCTAGCCAACTCTATGAGGCATCCTGTTCCCCAGGCACATTAGCTAATAAGCTGAGGGCAGGGGCTGGGACTTTAGAGAGATGGAGCTGTTTCTCTGTTGGCTGAAGGCCCTGATCGTTGAGTATCATGGCCATCCAGGCCATGTGAAGCCAGGCTAGGCTCAGAAGAGTCCCTGTAGGGGTTCTGTGCATGCCATAGGCCTACCCAGACAGGATGGCACAAGGAAAAGGCTTTGGCGCCCTAGAGAAAGCGATGGCCTCAGAACAGAGGTTCTCCTGGGACTCCTTGCTTCCTTTTTCAGGAACAAGGTAGCACTGGGCATTGAACCTAGGACTTCATGCTTGCTGGGAAAGCATTCTATCACTGAGCTGTATACTTGGGCCTCGGGGGGTTGGCCATAATAAAAGTAGCTGGGTTCCAGGACAGCTGGGACTACAGGGAGACCCTGTCTCGAAAACACACACAAAAAAAAAAAGTATCTGGGGAAATAGCTCAGTCTGTAAAGTATGGCATGAAGGTGTGAAGACTAGAGCTCAGCGAGTGGGGTGTGGCAGTGTGCATTTGTAACCCGAGCACCCGGGAGGCGGAGAAAGGACATCCCAGGGCTCGGTGGCCAGCCAGCAGCCTAGCTTATTCTGAGACCCTCTGGTCTCAGCGAGAGACCCTGTCTTAAAAAAACAAGGTTAATGGTGTCTAAAGAGGCACTACAGCTGAGGTTGTCCTCTGGCTTGCACATATGTATGCACACACACCTGTACACACGAACCTGGATGAACATGCACATAACCACACATAATAGAAAGCAGAATGAGGCTGAACTTGAGAACTCCAGTATTTCCATCCTGTCTAAGTACTGTCTTCCCACCACCAAACCCACAGACCATTCGAGAAGAGAGTGGAGTAATCCCAGGCTTGCCAAAGCATGGACTGGATTCTTAGTTCTCCTCCTCCTCCTGGTCCTGATTCTGTGGTCCATGAGTGTCTCTGTCCTGCTCCAAGACAACACAAAATTGCCTACGTGGAATGTCCGGGAGGCCCTGGCCCCTCAGAAGCAGGCAAGGCTATCTTAGAGAGATGGATGCTGGGCACTGCAGCCCCAAGGTGGACTTCAGGTTGCTTCTGATGACTGAGAGGCGGACAGCTGCCTGAAAATGCAATAAACTGTTTGAAAGTGAAGCCGCTCTCTGTCCAGCATTGCAGAGGTCCCCAGATGGGTTGGTCGTATGACAAAGATGGGAGATCATTGGGTCCATTCCTACATCCCTGACTGAGGGAGGGGGGCGTGTTGACAGTTTGCTCTGCCTTGCTGGGGAGTTTGAGGTGGCTGAGGACAGTCTCAGCATTAGAATCTTCCAGATACAGGCAAGTTTGAACAAAGGAGAAGGCTTTTCAAGACTGAGGACGCCATGTCTTGTGCCAGGTCCAGGTTGTTCTTCCTCCTTCTAGCCTGCTGTATCTGATGATGGCAGACAGGCCTGTCCACGCCTGTCTTACTCTAAAGCATTAAGAGAGTTCTGGCTGGCAGAACGTGGCCTCACAGTGAGGTCGACTGATCCAGATGAAGGGTTCAGCTTCTATCTTATGACTGGCCCAATGACCCACAAAGACTGTGATATTCTGGCTCAGTGCCACCAGTGTCCACAACAATTTGTTACCGATGTCACCCAAGCCAGTTTAAACAAATCAACACATGCGGCTGTTCGTCCTGAGTGCTGTCAGATTTGGCGACTGTCTTTCATTCCTTAGGCTTCTGGCAAAGGACATAAACTACTTTTTTAGGCTAGAAAACTTCTGCCTTGCTGAAGAACGGGGGTGGGGGGTGGGGGGCTGAGGAGGCTGATTTCCACACTGTGGGCTGGAGAGAGGGAGGAGAAGGGAACATAGGTGGGTAAGGCTTTCTTTCACATAGTAAGTTTCTGCACTGTGTTAAATGTTCTGGGATTCTATTGGACAGTGCTTTCTGCAGAGATATTAGTGGTGCATAAAACCAGAATTTCCTGTGGCTAAAATCTCACATGTAGGTGAGTTCTCATCATACATGCTAGGCAGGCGCTTTACCACTGAGGCATACTCCAGTCCTCATAGCTGTTTCTGTTAAAGAAATAAAACAAGTTTGAAGGCAACAAAGTCATTAAAACTTACCTGAGTCAAGGATTGTTCAGGCCAATGGTTCCCAAGGCAAAGATGACCTGGAGAGAGTTTGCCATGGACATTCGGCAATGTATAGAGACAGTTTTGTCTGGGCCACTGGAGGGTGTGTGTGGGGCGTACTGGCATCTAGTAGGTGGAGCCTACACCCCTCCTTCACCCCAGCAAATAATTATGGCAGGAAGGGGAGGGGTCTGTTTGTCAAGAGAGCTCTGGCCTTGATGATGTGGGGGTGAGGTTTGCCCTGGCTTGTCTTTTACAGTACATCCGTCCTCCCTGCTTGTGCCCCTCTGGCCCCTTAGGTGACGAGGGGAGCAAAGCCAGGCCCACAGACTGCCAAGTGACTCCCGGTTGTTCCTGGCCAGGGTCAGCTGCTCATAGCTTGCCTTCTGGATGCGCACATAACCAAGGCCTGGGAACCCCGCATACCCTGCCACCACACCAGGTCAGTGTTGGCTCATGTCCTTGTCGCCTGGAAGCTTCTCACCACTCTGCACTTCTGTCCCTGTGTCTCCCCAGGTAAAGATGAGCCTTCCAGCTACATTTGCACAACATGCAAACAGCCCTTCAACAGCGCGTGGTTCCTGCTGCAGCACGCACAGAACACGCACGGCTTCCGCATCTACCTGGAACCCGGACCCGCCAGCAGCTCGCTCACGCCACGGCTCACCATCCCGCCACCACTGGGCCCGGAGGCCGTGGCCCAGTCCCCGCTCATGAATTTCCTGGGTGACAGCAACCCCTTCAACCTGTTGCGCATGACGGGCCCCATCCTGCGGGACCATCCGGGCTTCGGCGAGGGCCGCCTGCCCGGCACACCGCCGCTCTTCAGCCCACCACCCCGCCACCACTTGGACCCGCACCGCCTCAGTGCTGAGGAGATGGGTCTGGTCGCCCAGCACCCCAGTGCCTTTGACCGAGTCATGCGCCTGAACCCCATGGCCATGGACTCGCCTGCCATGGACTTCTCAAGGCGGCTCCGCGAGCTGGCGGGCAACAGCTCCACCCCGCCACCCGTGTCACCGGGCCGCGGCAACCCTATGCACAGGCTCCTGAACCCCTTCCAGCCCAGCCCCAAGTCCCCATTCCTGAGCACGCCGCCGCTGCCCCCCATGCCCCCCGGCGGCACGCCCCCGCCGCAGCCGCCCGCCAAGAGCAAGTCCTGTGAGTTCTGCGGCAAGACCTTCAAGTTCCAGAGCAATCTCATCGTGCACAGGCGCAGCCATACGGGGGAGAAGCCCTACAAGTGCCAGCTGTGCGACCACGCGTGCTCGCAGGCGAGCAAGCTCAAGCGCCACATGAAGACGCACATGCACAAGGCTGGCTCGCTCGCCGGGCGCTCCGACGATGGGCTGTCGGCCGCCAGCTCCCCAGAGCCGGGCACCAGCGAGCTGACCGGCGAGGGCCTCAAGGCCACCGATGGGGACTTCCGCCACCACGAGAGTGACCCCTCGCTGGGCCACGAGCCGGAGGAGGAGGACGAGGAGGAAGAGGAGGAGGAGGAGGAGCTGCTGCTGGAGAACGAGAGCCGGCCCGAGTCGAGCTTCAGCATGGACTCGGAGCTGAGCCGCAACCGCGAGAACGGCGGCGGCGTGGCCGGGGTGCCGGGCGCGGGCGTGGGCGCAGCCAAGGCGCTGGCCGACGAGAAGGCGCTGGTGCTGGGCAAGGTGATGGAGAACGTGGGCCTGGGTGCACTGCCACAGTACGGGGAGCTGCTGGCCGACAAGCAGAAGCGCGGCGCCTTCCTGAAGCGCACGGCTGGAGACGCGGGCGACGACGACGACGCGGGCGGTTGCGGGGACGCAGGCGCGGGGGCCGCGGTGAACGGGCGCGCGGGCGGCTTCGCCCCGGGCACCGAGCCCTTCCCGGGGCTCTTCCCACGCAAGCCCGCGCCGCTTCCCAGCCCGGGACTCAACAGCGCGGCCAAGCGCATCAAAGTGGAGAAGGACCTGGAGCTGCCCCCCGCCGCGCTCATCCCGTCGGAGAACGTGTACTCGCAGTGGCTCGTGGGCTACGCGGCCTCGCGGCACTTTATGAAGGACCCGTTCCTGGGCTTCACGGACGCGCGCCAGTCGCCCTTCGCCACGTCTAGCGAGCACTCGTCTGAGAACGGCAGCCTGCGCTTCTCCACGCCGCCCGGGGACCTGCTGGACGGCGGGCTGTCGGGGCGCAGCGGCACGGCCAGCGGGGGCAGCACGCCGCACCTGGGCGGGCCGGGGCCGGGGAGGCCCAGCTCCAAGGAGGGCCGCCGCAGCGACACGTGCGAATACTGCGGCAAGGTGTTCAAGAACTGCAGCAACCTGACGGTGCACCGGAGGAGCCACACCGGAGAGCGGCCTTACAAGTGCGAGCTGTGCAACTACGCGTGCGCGCAGAGCAGCAAGCTCACGCGCCACATGAAGACGCACGGGCAGATCGGCAAGGAGGTGTACCGCTGCGACATCTGCCAGATGCCCTTCAGCGTCTACAGCACCCTGGAGAAACACATGAAAAAGTGGCACGGCGAACACTTGCTGACTAACGACGTCAAAATCGAGCAGGCCGAAAGGAGCTAAGTGCATGCGCCCGGGCACCGCGTGCACCTGTACATTGAAATCGTTGCCAACCACGTGAGCGAGGACGTGACTCATCCCTGCGCCTCGGCCACCTAGCATCCTGCGAGTCCCCGGGGCCCAGGGAAGGCAGCACTCCAACCTAACCTGTGTCTGCGAAGTCCTATGGAAACCCGAGGGTTGATTAAGGCAGTTAAAAAAAAAAAAAAGAAAAAAAAATTGTGGAGCCTTTTAACTGTGCAATAATTTCTGTATTTATTGGGTTTTGTAATTTTTTTGGCATGTATGTGCAGGAACTTATTATTCTTTCTGTTTAAATTCCTTTAAAAGATTGCGTTGGGTATCTTTCCCTTCCTCATTTTTTTATTAACCTGATAGTCTGAACAATGAAGAGGGGAAGTGTATCTTTTAAATTATAATTTTTTTTGTGTGTGGGGGGCGCTGCTTTTTTGAAATTTAAGCTAAGCATGTGTGATTTCTTGTAAAGAAGCCAACACTTAAATGACTTTTAAAGTTGTTTACTTTTTCATTCCTTAATTTTTGTCCTGAAATAAAAAGTGGCATGTAGTTTTTTTTTGGGGGGGGGCTTTAAAATTTGGGATTGGGAGGTGGATGTACAGCGGATTACAATCTTTAAATTGTAGCACTTTGTTTGATTACCCGGAGTCACAGAGGCCTTTTCTGTGTTGATCTCAACTTTCTGGTTACATAAGGAAGAAGTCCAGTAGGTGTGGTGGATGAGGCCTGCCCCACCTTGGTACTCTGAGAAACTGTTTTCCAGGGTGACTCTAGGAATAACCCCCAGCATCCTGCAATGGTGCATTACCAGGGGATAGATACTGCCCTTTTCTGGGTAGCTTGGTATATCCTGGGAAGCCACCTCTGCCCTTTGCTGTAGATTTGCATAAAATGGGCTAAGGGTACCTCCTGGGTAGGTGGTGGCAGCCTGCAGACACACAGAAAGAGAAAGAAACCAACATGTTCTTTCTGTCTTCTTCTGGCTCAATGGCCTCTTTTGCTGGACCCCAGCATATAGATAAATCCCAGGTGTCCATTGCTACAAGTGGTAATTGGCTGTGTGTCCGTAGCAGACCTACGCCCGGATGGTGGCCAGGAGAGAGAGCAGGAGGGGGATATAGCTACTGCTTCCCTCTCCAGAAGGAGCCAGGGAAGAGTTCCATCCCAAGGTGCCCAGCGCTGCTTCCGTTTTGTAATTTTTCCTTTTTTTCTCCGATTAGTTGGAACGTACTAAAAAACATTGGGCTTGCTCACATTTGATGTTTGAATTTTGTTGACCCGCACTTTAAAGCTTTTGTTTGCATTTAAATTAAATGGCTTCTAAACAAGAAATTGTAGCATCTTCTTGTCTTTGGCCCTGAGGTGGGTTAAACGGTGAGGGGCGGCTGAAACCTGAGTGTCGGTGTTGCTAAGCGTGGCATTCACAATGCTGGCACTATAAAGAACAAGAGAAAATAATTTATTGGACAGTTTTCCTACTGCCATTCAATTTGACGTGAGTGCCTTGAAAACTGATCTTCCTATTTGAGTCTCTTGAGACAAATGCAAAACTTTTTTTTTTGAGATGAAAAGACTTTTTTTTTTTAAAGCAAAACCAGAAAAGGACATCCTTTAGAAACAAAGTCACATTTACTTTAAATTAAAAAAAAAAAAAATCCCTGTTGAAGATAGAGAACATGAAAATGCTATAAGACCCAATCAAATGAAGAAATAACCCAGCACAGCCCTGGACATCCATTACTGGAATTATTTTCAGCCCTTTTTGTTTTTGGGACTACGCTGCTTAGATATGGAGTGGAGGTGACTTACTGCTGAATTAAAGCTCAAGTGACACAAAAGCCGATATTGTTGAATGAAAAACAAAACAAAACAAAAAAACAATTCAGGAACAATGGCTATTTTTTTTTCTAAAATTAAATTTAGTGCACTCTGTCTTAAAAATACGTTTACAGTATTGGATACATACAAGGGTAAAATAAATTGTGTGTATGTGTGTTGGAGCGATCTTTTAATTTTATTTTTTTCAAAGTTTGCTTAATAGGTTATTAAAAAAATGCCATAATGGCTACGTGTATATTGTTTTCTTTTGGTGACGGGGTTTTAGTATATATTATATATATTAAAATTTCTTGATTACTGTAAAAGTGGACCAGTATTTGTAATAATTGAGAATGCCTGGGCATTTTACAAAACAAGAAAAAAAAAAAAAGCCCTTTTCTTTTCCTTGAAAATATTGCAGTAAAATTTAAATGGTGGGTCTATAAATTTGTTCTTGTCACAGTAACTGTAAAGTCGGAGTTTTAGTAAAATTTTTTTCTGCCTTGGGTGTTGAATTTTTATTTTGAAAACAAAATGTATAGAAACTTGTATTTGGGGATTAAAAGGGGGTTGCTACACCATGTAGAAAAGTATGTAGAAAAAAAGTGCTTAATATTGTTATTGCTTTGCAGAAAAAAAAATTCACACTTCTGACCTGTTATTTTTCTCTCCTTCCCTACCCCCCTCTGGAATGGATATATTGGTCGGTTCATATGATGTAGGCACTTGCTGTATTTTTACTGGAGCTTGTAATTTTTTAACTGTAAGCTTGTCCTTTTAAAGGGATTTAATGTACCTTTTTGTTAGTGAATTTGGAAATAAAAAGAAAAAAAACAAAAACAAACAGGCTGCCATATATATTTTTTTAATTTGGCAGGATAAAATATTGCAAAAAAATTTGTATGTTAAGTCCTATTGTACAGGAGGGGAAAAAAAAAGGTTGTTTGACAACCTTTGAGAAAAAGAAGCAAAAGGAAGTAGTTAAATGCTTTGGTTCACAAATCATTTTAGTTGTATATATTTGTCAGAATTGGCCTACACAGAACTGTTGGCTTTGGGGCTTGGATCTGAGCACCAGGACCCTGCACCAGGCCTCCACGCTGTGACCGCAGCAGACCTGATAGGAAATGCTTTGTTTGCATTGACCGGAGAAAACAGTGCTGCCCTTTCCTAAGGGGCCACGGCAGGATGGCAGATGTGGGTGAGGAGCGAGGTCACCTTCCTTCTCTGCTATGGCTACTGTGCTTGCTCCTGCGATGCCCCTCCAGCGCAGGGGAAGGAATGGCTGCTTGGTCTCTGGAAGGAGCTGGCCTGTCAGCCGGGCCTGGAACAACCTCTGCCATCAAGAAGGGTGCAGGTGGGATTGGAGGAGAGCCTTGTAAAGCAGTCCGTCAGTCCGTCTGTTCCATGGAGAGTGTCTGCTTGCTGTTCCTTGCTTTGCCGCTTTTCTCTGGAATCTACATTCCTTCAGTTTCTGAATGGTGAAGGCCTGGGATCAGTGAATTCCGTGCCTTTCCGCCCCTCCCTCCCTGGTGTTCCCTCTCTAGCCTCCTCCAGCCTTCTCTATCTGTTCTCTCCCTCCTCTTTTCTTCTACATCCCTCCCTTCCTTCCCTCCCTCATTCCTTTTTTTTTTTTTTTGTAAAGCCAAGTAGCTTTAAGATAACAAAGTGGTGGTTTATTGGCTGAGGGAATAATAGACTTTTAACAAATACCTATATCAGGAAGCCTTTTTTTTTTTTTTTTTTTTTTTTTTTAATTTCAGGAAATGTTACAGAGCATCACTTCAGGTTATGGAACCACACACCTTCCCGGGCAGGTCTTTACCAAGTGCAAAGAGTGTGGCATCATTTTCAGCTTGGCACTTACCTGTGCAACGTTAAAGGACAGGGAAAGAGTGGGAGACCAAGCCTAGGTCTGTGTCCCACCCATTTGCCCCAAGGCCCAGGGCTTCCCTGCCCTTGTGCTGTCCGGGAGCCTCTTGCCGTGGTTCTCCTGTGCTCTGAAGAGCTAGCCAGCACTCACCAGCTCACCCAGTCACTCACCAGAATGCCAGGACTAAGCCATCCTAAAGCACAAGGGTTGTGTGTCTCTGTCAACTACACAGAGAAGAGAATTTTGCTTCTCTTTCCTGTTTAAAAACAAAACGAAACAAACCCACCCGAAGCAGGTGACCCAGCAAAAGGGCTGTAACGTGGGTGACTCAGCCAACCTCAGGTTGGGTTCTGCACTGCCACAACTTTGCCCAAACTTGTCCCCCGCACCTCCCACCCCCCACCCCACTGGAACTGCCGCTTGCCATTGGAGGGTCGTCATGGGGGGTGGGGGAGACTGGATTATTCTAAGCAAAATGTGAACCGTGAGGTAAAGCAGCCTTTCACCTAGCCCTTCTGTCCAAGGTTTTGTTGATCGCAGGCAAATCCGTGATCTTGGTGCTGTTCGTCCTCAGCCCTGCAAAGTCACATCGATTTCAGCTGTTTGCTTTTGTACTGGCAAGGCGAAATATTTTTATTACCTTTTCTATTACTTATTGTATGAGCTTTTGTTGTTTACCTGGACAGTTTGTCTTTTGCTACAAGTTTGGAACTATTTATTATTGCTTCGTATTTGTGCCCTGTTTAAAAAACAGGCACTTTTTTTTTAATTATGGATAAAATGTTGAGATGACAGGAGGTCATTTCAATATGGCTTAGTAAAATATTTATTGTTACTTTTATTCTCTGTACAAGATTTTGGGCCTCTTTTCTCTCTTAATGTCACAATGTTAAGTTCAGCATGTCTGCCATTTCATTTGTACGCTTGTTCAAAACCAAGTTTGTTCTGGTTTCAAGTTATAAAAATAAATTGGACATTTAACTTGATCTCCAAACCTTGTCCTTTTCTGTGTCTTTTAAAGGTGGGGAGTGGGCAGCTTATTTCCAAGGGTGAACTGAAGGTCTTTCTCCATTTTCCTGCTGATGCATACCTGTAAGCCCAGGAGGAGAGAGAAAATAATGTCAGGAAAGAGTGTGGTTTAGAAAATGTTCTCAGGCCTGTCTGCATTTTTATGTGTACACATAGACCATCTCTCAAAACAAACAACAAGAGAAGAAAAAAACTAAATGCTTATTTAAAGTAGCTTATAATAGCCCGAGATAATTCTGGCTCTTAATGTATATCCTATGTCACAGTCCCTACTCAGTCAAAGTCGAGCACCTGGCAGTATCTTTACAGAAGCAGTACCCTCACATGGGATTCCTGAGCTCAGTTTGATTCTTGAGGTGAGCCATGTAAAAGTACCAGCATTTGTTTTGATCTATTAAAAAAAAAATGGCGGTTTTGCTGAGCATGGGGGTGAAACTGGAATCTCAGCACTCTGGAAACAGAAGCAGGAGGATCTCCAGTACGAGGCCAATCTGGCTTCTGATATTGAGTTCCAGGCCATCTTGGGCTATATGGCAATATTGGGCTATATGGCAATAGCCTTTATGGAAAGAGTGAACGAGACAGAGGCTGGGGAAGGGGGAAGAAGAGAGAGAGGAAGGAAGAGAGAGAGGGAAAGGAGAGAAGAAAGGGACAGGAGAAAGGTTGGAGAAAAAGGTGGGAAGGAAGGAAGGAAGGAAGGAAGGAAGGAAGGAAGGAAGGAAGGAAGGAAGGAAGGAAGGGACCCAGAAACTAGAAACCAGTGGGCAGGAGGCCCTACCTGGTGGCTCTGTGCACTTGGGCAGGTATTCTTTGTTTTCCCAAGTATGAAGGTTCTAGACGAGACAGCCTCTCTAACCCACCCACAGGGAGACTCCATTACTGTTCTTTGTGCTAGGTTGTTAAAGTAGAAGAAATATTCTTTGGGGGTGGCCACCAAAGCCAAGCCTTGCACAATGAAAGAGCCTTTAACTTAGCTCTCCCAGGTTGAGCCCAGAGCAGCAGGGTTCTCCGTAAGGTTCTTGTCATGTCTGCATGGATGCACACGTGGCTTCTCCCCGTGTGAGGAAAAGGAATGAAAAGACCCCTGGGTTCTCGACCTGTTTCTTTCCTAAGGTTCTTGCTTTAAAAGGGACAAGGAACCTTAGGCTCACATCGCCCCTACAAGCTCTCTAAGGGACACACCTCGAGCGGGGTGCTTGCTTAAGACTTCACAGGAGACTGCAAAGATAGGAAACACCTGGGCCTTGCTGCCAGGACACTCTGTGGGTTCTGCCCACAGAATTTATAAGAGAAGAAAGGCAGTGTGTTCCTCTATGATCTATCTTCACCACAAGTCCGGTTCACCACTGACAAGAGGAGGGGTTTGAACTACAGCACTGAAAAGGGAGGGGGGCGGTGCCCCAGAAGGCGGCCTGCTACACTTTCTGTGTATAAGGAACAAGAATTCCCAGGGAAAATACTTTTGTTTTCACACAGTTTTTACCCCAGTTGGCTTAGGCCTCGGCCCTTTGGTGTTTCCTACCCAAGAGCTCTGTGAATAGGAGAGTGAAGTGCTGCAGGCCCTTCTGAGCCTCGGGGCTGTGACTCTTCTCCCAGAAGACGCTCGACACTCTCCACTTTGAGGCATGGAAGCAACCCTTACCAGGTCATAGAAGTCACTTGGATGAGTTGATTATCTAGTTCTCACAAATATCCCGTGTTCACATGGACAAACTGAGTGGGACAGAGGAAAGGCTCACTCCAGTTTCCACAAGTTTCCTTGGCGACCGCCTTTCTGATCTCGGGTCTCTATTTCCTTGCCTGCGCAGTGAACGATTTAATGCGATGGGAAGAAGCCATTTTGCTTTCAGACAGATGAATCCTAATCCGTGCCATCTGCATATACAGGAACAAGACTTGATGAGCAGGTTCATGTCAGGAAGTTTCGAGAGTAAGAATGAGCGGCAAGAACAGAACACCACGTTGCTGCTGGCTGTGACTTGGAGTCTTCTGCCCTGCTGAGGGGCTTTACAATTTCCAAGAGATCCCAGTGTGGTTTTAGACACTTCTGGACACCTCTGTCTGAGCTGCAAGGTCCAGCAATTAAAATGAGAAAAATCTCTTTGTCTGCTTCAGAGAGAAAACTAGATGAACGGAACTTTTTATGTTAATGTGATGGAAATACATAATGAATCTCATGTAACTTTCAAGCCAGGGAGGATGAAATTGCTGACTTTCTGTGCAGGTGAAGCCTTAGCCACTAATTGCCTGCCCCAAATATTCTTCAAGATGGCATCATCGGATTCTGATTACAGACCATCTAGGATGCTGGAAAGAAGTCAGACAGGGTGAACCTGGGAGGCCATTTCATTCCCAGAGCAAGGACTGAGTTGATGTCACAAGTGGCCACACAAGGAGGTCTTTGCTCTCAAGAAGTGAAACATGATAAATGAGATTTTAGGACAGAGTAATATGGGCAGTGAGGGGAGAGAGAGGAACAGACCAGTCAGTGAAAGAGGAGTAAAGTAATTGTGCTGTTCCTTCACAGAGGTGTGAGGATTCAGCAGGAAGCTGAAGACTGCGAGGGAGAGACAGTGTGAAGGGGAAACTACATAGAGGTTGTAAAAGCATAGTCAAGTTCACGGAGAAGCAGAATCCCAGAGTTGGCTGCAGGCCTTAAGATTCCCTTAGTATAACCTTATCTAACATGGGAATAGGAACCTTCTCCCAAACCACAAAGTACATCACATTCAATGACTGATTCATGTGTACATGCATGCATTTATCCATCCATCCGTCCATCTACCCATCCACTCACTAACGCATCCATCTGTCCATCCATCCATCCATACACTCACACATCCATCTACAGTTTTGTTCATTTAATAAACATTAAAGACCCATGCTTTGATGGGAAATTAGAGGGAAATAAGCTTCTCCTTACCTCCTGGGAATTTACATTTTAGTAGGCAGAATAGATCATCCATCCATCCATCCACCCACCCATCCATCCATCCACCCACCCATCCATCCATCCATCCACTCATTTGTGCCTTGAAATCCCTCCAGGTAGCCCACACTTCCAGACCTGGGAATGCAGTCCCTGCCCTGGAATAACTCCATCTTAGCTGGCACCATAGTGAGGGAACAGGCGATCAGGGATTTGTGTGTTGAGTGACAGGCTTTAGAGTGGAGGTGGAGGAAGCACCCTGCTCTCCACTTCAGAGGAGAAAAGCAACCCCTATACCCTGCCACGTCCTCCCTGTATTGTGGTTTTATTTCTCACAGGCTGTAGTGAAAATAAAATTATAGTTTTGTGATAATTTATAATAAAAAACTTAAAAATAAGAAACCATGGGTTATGATTCTAGAACACATAGCTGGTCCCTTACCTTTCTAGATCCCCGAGTAAGGTAGTGATGCTGTTTTGTAGGTCAGGGTATGGAAGGCCTTTGTTTCCCAGTCATTCTCAAAATACACCGCAGACTCCAAGGGCTTTACTGGCATCTCAGCCAAACAAAGAGCCCTTGGGTGGGACAGCACTGCCTCCTCCATCTCTGCTCTTCTCCTCCCTTCTCTGTCCTTCCCATCATCAAGACTGTACCAAGTGCCCATCTCACATCCTATCATATGGCACTGAGGGAGTCAAGAGAGAGTCAGCAGGTGTCATGCCCCCCAAACACCCTCTATACTTAGCATAGCCCCCACCCTTTTCCAGGGTTGGGAGTATAGCTGAGGGGTTCGTTTTATCACCGATATCATGTTTCAACCGCATTTCCCTCATCCCCTTGGAAGAATCCAGGCTAGTGTGAATCAAGAGCCTAAATGATATTCTGAGTTCTTGACCTGGTGACATCATTCTTGAGAACTATGCTAAGTGTACTAATTAGTGATTCTCAGACAGAGGAGAAAGCTAGATGCCAGGGGATGGTCACTTCAGCATTGCATTAAATACTTTATTAATAATTGGTGTCCCTGTTCATTACACAAGACTCTGAACAGGCAGTAAGAAACATATAATAGCATAATAAATAACAGCATAATAAACAGCAAAACATTGGGACCCCAGAGACAGAGAGATAAAGTAAATGTGTATGTTCAAATGGAAATGGAGCCCAGAGAAGAGACCCAACACTGCATACTGAAACTATGAATTGAGTGTAAGCTTCCAAGTAGCCAAAGAGAAAAAAGAGACATAAATGTACTCTTTATTATTTAAGAGAAAACACTTATTATTCATGAGGTGAATGACAGACACAAAGGCAAAGTTTTAGAAGCAGCCGCTGTGTTTGGCAAGGAAAGAGGAAATAAATGAAGAAGAACTCATTAAGAAATATTTACACCAAGCATGTGGGCATACACTTTATTCCCAGTATTTGGGATTAGCACATGGGAGGCAGGGGCGGGTGGGTCTCTGAGAGACAGATGCCAGCCTGGCCTATGTCTCGAAAAGACCAAAAGGATGCGGATGAATATTGGGTACAGATATTTTCTCCACAGAAAGAAGTTATTCCCACCACCCATGGATAGCCTAGAAATACCTTCTTCTTCCTCCTCTACCCCAGCACCCATAGTTATAGGGGCTGTCTCATCTCCTTAATCTCTGAAGTGACTTCTCTAGAAAATCATCCCAAGGTATAACCTAGCCAAAGATTTAGGAATACATACATTTTGTTCTTTCAATTGCTGTGGCAAAACACACTGACCACTACCAACTTGGGGAGGAAGAAAGGGTTTATTGATCTTACATCTCCTGGGTCACAGTTCATCACTTAGGGAGCCCAATCTAGGAACTCAGGGCAGGAACCTGGAGTCAGGAGCTGAAGCACAGGCCATGGAGGAACACTGCTTACTGGCTTGCTCCCTGGCCCATGCTCAGCCTACTTTCTTACACAATACATAACAACTGGTCCAGGTGGCACCACGCACAATGGGCCAGGCCCTCCCACATCACTCAACAGTCAAGAAAATGCCCCACAGACCTGGGCACAGGCCAGTCCAATGGAGGCTCCCTCACCAGTTGAGGCTCCCTCAACCCAGGTGTGTCCAGTTGTTCACTGGAGCCATCTAAGGGAAGAAGACAGG
The DNA here is from genome assembly GCA_009823505.1 of Rhizomys pruinosus. Classification (NCBI taxonomy): domain Eukaryota; kingdom Metazoa; phylum Chordata; class Mammalia; order Rodentia; family Spalacidae; genus Rhizomys; species Rhizomys pruinosus. The sequence continues at coordinate 221,573 of VZQC01007020.1, read as the reverse complement.
GCAGGGGCTTGGACTCAAATAATAAAAGATGGAGATGATGAGAGTTCTGGTTCAGGATCTTCTTGGGGTTAGGTAATGAACTTCTAGGACTTGGGGATGGATTCGGTTATGGGCATGAAGGAACGAGACAGCAGGGAGATATTTATGAACCATAGGATAAATGACCAACTGCTGATGCAGGAAGGCAGGGGAGGAGAACAAGAGTCTGTTATGATCCAGGAAGCTAGAGGTGACAACTTGCTAAATGCAGACAGTACTATCACCACCAGACTGCTCAGGGGACTCAAGAACTTCTCTCGTAATGTGGTTGCCTACAGGGTCACTCTAGAAGTCATTGTCTTGGCCTACTTCTTACAGGCTGTGGACCCAGAATCCAGTTTTGCAACCCAGTTGTGCCTCAGTTTCCTTCTTTTTAAAATGGGTATAATAACAATAGGAGGGATCTGAGGAGGATCTGGTTAATTACCATTTTCAAATGTGCTTTGTATTTTCTTTGCTCCGCCTACATCAGCCTCTAGGACAGGGGTCACTGTAATGTTAAGTTTCTATCTGCTGTTGACTGTAACTTCTAGAACTGATTATGGAGGAATTACTGCAGTCTCTTTGAGAGGAAACAGAGAAGCTGTTGAAGATGCTGTCTATGTTGCTGGCCATCCGTGGAACATGGAAGTTCTGCAGTCTGGCTGGTTGCATTCTATCAGAGAGCTTTCTCTAGAGAACTCTCATGCATCTTGCTCCTCAGTTTGTGATTTTGGCTCATCTTTGAGCACTCCTCCCAGGGATAGTGGACAGGAAAGTGCTGTAGTGTGGACATATGATGTTACCATAAGCTATCTGGGAGAGGGCCTTGAGGTGAGGGCCTTGCTGGGAGAAGTCAGTCACTATGGTTTGGGTCTTAAGTTTTCTTAGCTTGTCCCCACTTCCTGTTCCCTCGGCTTCCTGACTGCAGTTGCCATGTGACTGGCTGTGTCAGGCCCCAGCCGCTTCGCCAATGGCGCCATGATGGGCTGCGTTCCCTCTAGTTTATGAGCCAAATGAAAATAAACCCTTCCTCCCTTAAGCTGCTTCACTCTCCCAGCAGCTATCAGTTGTCAATAGAGCCACAGCTAGGGCTGGGCTTCCTGCCCGCCTCCCTCTCTCTAGGCTGGGTTTCTGATTGGCTTAAGGTTGTGCATGTTTTGTGTATGCCGTCATACGTTCAGTGGGTTCATACATGCAACTGCTCTGTTGGGTCTGGATGACGATGACACAGTTTCCTTGTGCTCATCTCATGCCTCTGGCCTCTTCAGCATCGATGATGGAGTAGTTCTTAAAATCCAAGCTTTGTGCAAGGAGTCCATGCCAGTGTCCAGCCACACATGGGCATCAGAACCCATATTCCTGCTTTTTTCGGAGTCTGAACATCTTAAGCTGTGGAGTCAATTCTTTACACACCAGCTTCCAGTTTTTTAGTTTTCATAGATTTTTCCCTCCTTTGGGTTTGAATATATGCACATGGATGCATTGCTGTATATATCATGTATATACATATATGTGTCATAACTACAGATAGATATGCATTTATGTTTCATTTAAATACATATTTATATAAAGAAAAAGGTTAATAAGTATTGGGGACTTTTTCTCCATCTGGAAGTTTCTATCAGTGACTTGGAAGACTTAGGAATGGAAAATAAATATCTGCCTTAATAAATTAATGTTTCATTTTGTGTTTGGATTCCCACAACTTGTTGCAGTTTACATTTCTGCCACTGCTGTCAAAAATCTTTCTATTAAATTTAATGTTCAATCAAAATAGCAGCAATATTCATTTGGGGTTCAAAAAAGCTTTCTGTTTCCGTATTATTTTTGACATGTTATTTTAATAGGCTCATTATCTATGTAGTTTTATTGCTGCCTCATGAATATTGAAGATGCTCTTATAGAGAATGATTAATAAATAAAGAGATAATGCCCAGTGCCCCACAGAGCCATCCAGGTTGCTGCCCACATTGTCTGTTCCCCTCCAGGCTTCTGTCCCATTTACTATCTGAACCTCCCTGGCTGTAGAGGGTCACAGCTCTTGTATTGCTAAATGGTGCTGCTTACAAAGCCCTGTGCATTGTTCTTTGTGCTCTTAAGATCTGAGAAATGTTATAGCAGGCATGTCCAGCGTGTGGCCCAGGGGTCACATGTGGCTGAAAACGGTTATAAATGTGGCCTGTCTTAGTTACTTTCTATTTCTGTGAGAAAAACACTGATCAAAACCAACTTGGGGAAGAAAGAGTTTATTCACCTTACATCTCCCAGGTCACAGTTCACCACAGTCAGCAGCCAAGGCAGGAACTCAGGGCAGGAACCTGGAGGCAGCAGCTAAAGCCCGGCCATGGAGGAAAGCTGCTTACTGGCTTGCTCCCCTGGCCCGTGCTCAATTTTCTTTTTTTTCTTTTTTCTTTTCCTGGTCTTTTTGAGACAAGGTCTCCCTGTAGCCCTAGTTGGCCTGGAATTCGCTATGTAGACCAGGCTGGCCTTGAACTCACAGAGCTCCACCTGCCTCTGCTACCATGCCAGGATCAAACCACTTTATTAGACAATAAAGACTGACAACCTGCCCAGGGTAGCACAGCCCACAGTGGGCTGGGCCCTCCCACACCACTTAACAATCAAAAAAATTCTCCACAGAGACGGCCACAGGCCAATACAATGGAGCCAATTCTTCACATTGAGGCTTCCTTTACCCAGGTGTGTTAGGTTTACAACTAAAGCTATCCAGCACATGGCCCAACCCAGAATCACGAACTGACTTTAAAATGAGATTTGTTTTTGCAATTTTTAAAAACTTTATTGCATGGTACTTGAGCATGAACTTTAATGTCAAAAGGTTGGACATGCCTGTGGGGGAAGGAAATGGAATTTATTATTATTTATTTGTATGTATGACAATGGTGTGTGGGGGGGGTTTATGTGCACGTGTGCATGCCTGTTCACAGAGACTTGAGGAGGGGGTCACGTGTCCTGTTCCACCACTCTCTACCTCTCTCCCCTGGAGAGCCTGGAGCTAGCCCGTGGCCCCACCTACCTCACAGAGCTGGGTTTCTGGTGCGTTCCTGCAGCCAGGCATACCTGTTTTATGGGATGGATTCTAGGATGCAAAGTGCTGTTTCCACTGCTTGCGCACTATTTGCTCTTACCCCCTTGTAGCATGCCTCAGGGCACCGCGTGGCTGAGGGTCTGGCCCCGCCCCAAGGAGGAGCAAGCAGCATGGCCTAGGTGCCTGATGCTGGGACAAGGTGTGCAGCGGCGCGGAATTGGGGGGCCTATGATTGGCTCTGGGAACTGACGTCATTTATTTTATAAAAGCAAGCTGTGTCAAGGAGTAAATTTGAATTTCATATCATCACGGAATTCCCAGCCGTTTTTTTTTTATTAATTATCACTCGCATACAGGCTAAGGTAGGCCTGCATTTCTTTCGGGTGGCCAGTGGGTTGGAAAGAGATTCCTTTGCGGATCACCAATCTGGGTAGCTGGTGTTGTGAGTGGGTATTGGCTGAAGGGAGGCGATCAGCCATCAACCTGAAATTCCTATCCAGGCTCTGGGCAGGTGAGAAGCCACGGCCAAGAGTGGAACACGTGTTTCGTGGGTCCAGGCTAAGGCCGGGCTACGGGAAGTAGCTGGCTGGTCTCTGTGCCGAGCTCCCAACAGTGTCCGCAAAGCAGGCACTGTGTCCCATCGCCCTTAGCAGGGCTGCGTGGTCCCTGTTTGGCATAAAAAGAAAGCTTCCTACACCCATCGAGCCTTCACTGCAGCCCCAGAAACACGGAACGCAGAACTGAACCCACTTGCTTCTGAGGAGGTCTTTTAGCTGCCTTTAAAAAAATTTTAAGGCCGGGCGTGGTGGCGCACGCCTTTAATCCTAGCACTCGGGAGACAGAGGCAGGCTCTTTGTGAGTTCAAGGCCAGCCTGGTCTACAGAGTGAGTTCCAGGACAGCTGGGGCTACAGGGAGACCCTGTCTCAAAAAAAAAAAAAAAAAAAAAAACCCACACACACAAAATTTTTTTATTGTTATTAAACTTTTTCCATAAATCTTACATCATTTTAAAATCGAAATTAGAGTCACTTCCCTTTCCATGCTCCCCACCGCACCTGAGTCCCTGTACTCTATCATACATGTCTTGCATCTTTTTCTGAGTCTTTCCAGAGTTTTTTTTTCCAATTTGTTTGTTGTTGTTCTCTCTAACTTGTATTGCTTCAATATATATATACATATATATGTATATACATTAATATATACATACATATATACCCATATCACCTGAATTGGAGGATTTTTTTTTTCCTAAAAGATGTCATGTTTTCCTTAGGGAAATGCTTGAAGGTTCTCCTTGACAAGCCCAAACATCCATCAATCCTGCCCTTGTGCTCCACACTGGGGTGTTTCCCTCCCATGGTCCCCCAAATGAAGTCCAGTAAGCATGCATCCTGTCTTGATCCCTCTGCACTGGCCTCCATGATACAGCCCGGGGAGTCCAACAATGGCAGTCTATACTCTGACGAGGCTGAAATCCCCTTAGCTGCTTAGTCCACAAGCTGGGTATCTCAGTAGTCCCCATCTGGCATTGAAGGTTTGGAGGATTCTTGGAGAGACATGAGTATTCAGTCCATATTGGAGGGTTCAAAAGCTGAATCTCATGGCTTGATAAATGGCAAAAGCAGTGGCAGCCACATAGTTAATGCGCTTGCCAGTAAGAATTGAAGACAGGCCAAACAACAGTGCTCTCTCTTTTTTCTTTTTGTCTTTTTACTAAGATCTCAAGTTTTATATCTGAAGTACAATTTCCCTGGTCTTACTGATTGTTTATTTCTGGTTTTACTTTCCTTTTGGATGCTTAAAGCTACACGGTTAGCCCAGATTAACCAAGGTTTTTGTTTTCTTGAGGTCAGTTGAGGATATGGT
>VZQC01007020.1:174668-208019 GCA_009823505.1 Rhizomys pruinosus | reverse complement strand
GTCAATCTGTTCCTTTAGTTCTTTCTGATGTTTGTCATTGTATCCCTCTAGGTCCTTTTTGAGTTTTTCATTCTCTCTCTTTAGTTCTCTGAATTCCTCTTTATGTTCTTTAATTTCTCTGCATAGGTCTGCAATTATTCCTCTAAGATCTGTTCCTTGGGTCTCCTCCATGGGGTTCCCATTGTAGCTATCTCCTACTGGTTTGGTAGCGCTTGATGCAGGATTTTCCTGTGCCTTTCCCATGTTGTCCCTTCGTCGTGTTCCTGGCATGTGGGCTTCCCTTTTGTGGTTCAGATCACAAATACCTTTTCACTATGTTAGCAGATAGTTTTGCTTTCCTCCTTCAGATGCTTTTTTTTTTCCTTTCCTCCTCCTTGTTTATGGAGTATTGACTTGTCTAGTTTTCAATTTTCTTTATATATTGGATATTGGAAGCCAAAGCACTCTTCTCTTCTTGTTCTGAAGGTTCTCGAAAAAAACAAGTCCACTTGGATTCTCATTGATCTCCAGCTGTGGCGGGGTGGGGTGGGGGGGTGGGTATATGCCTGACCTAGCCTGCGCCCGGCAGCCCGCACAAAGGTGCAGAGCCACTGACCCAAATCCGCCAACCCTCTGGCCTCGGTGCCAAAGGCAAAGGGCGGTCCCCCCCAGAAGTCCTCATAGACATGACCCCCTAGCTGCAGCCCCGGAAAGAGTCCACCTCCAAAAGTACCTGCCCAAGTGACTTCCGGGCAGCCCACACAAAGGTGCAGAGCCACTGACTCAAATCCGCCGACCCTCTCGATGTCATCTTTCTTTACTGCTGCATAGAACTCCATTGCGTAGATGTACCACATTTCCTCTATCCACTCGTCATTCAAAGGGCACTTGGCTTGGTTCCAGCTCTTTGCTATTGTGAAGAGAGTTGCAATAAATATGACTGTACATGTATCTCTGTGGTAGGAAGAGTCTGGTGGATATATACCCAGAAGTGATATGGCTGGGTCAGGTGGTAGGCTCATTTTGAGTCTTTTAAGTGTTCTCCACACTGCTTTCCATAATGGTTGTACAAGTTTGCATTCCCACCAGCAGTGGATGAGTGTTCCCCTTTCCCCACTACCTCTCCAGCACTTGGTATCATTTGTTTTCTTGATCTTAGCCAGTCTTATCAGAGTAAGAGGATATCTTAAAGTGGTTTTAATTTGCATTTCCTTAATTATTAGTGATGGTGAACACTTTTTAAGATGTTTCTCAGCCATCTCTATTTCCTTGTTTGTGAAGTCTCTGTTCAGCTCTTTACTCCATATTTTGAGTGAGTCATTGGTTTTTTTCTTTGTTTTTTGAGTAGTTTATATATTCTGTAAGTTAATGCTCTGTCAGATATATCAGCAGTGAAAGTTTCCTCACACTCTGTGGGTTTTCTCTTTACTTTCCTGATTGTTTCTTTTGCTGTACAGAAACTTTTGATTTTAATAAGGTCTCACTTGTCAATTATCAACCTTATTTCCTGTGCAGCTAGTGTCTGATTTAGAAAGTCTTTTCCTACACCTATGCCTTGTAGGTTCTTGCCAACTTTTTCTTCTATCATGTTCAGAGTTTGGGGTTTCACTTTGAGGTCTTTGATCCATTTGGAGTTGACTTTTGTACAGGGTGAGGGTTTCATTTCATTCTTTTACAAGTGGTGATCCAGTTTTGCCAACACCACTTGCTGAAGATGCTGTCTTTCCTCCACTGAGTCTTTTTGGCCCCCTTGTCAAATATGAGGTGGCTGAAATTGTATGTGCTCAAGTTTGGAACTTCAGTTTTGTTCCATTGATCTACAGGTCTGTTTTTGTGCCAGTACCAGTTTGTTTTTATGTCTAATAGCCCCATAGTATAGTTTGAAGTCTGGTATAGAAATCCCTCCTGTATTGCTCTTTTTACTCAGGGTTGCTTTGGCTATTCGGGGTCTTTTGTTGTTCCATATGAATTTAAGAATTTTTTTCCCAAGCCTGTGAAGAATGTCTTGGGGATTTTAATTGGAATTGCATTGAATTATTATATTAATTTGGGTAGAATTGACATTTTTATTATGTTAATTTTTCCAATCCATGAGCATGGGAGGACTTTCCATCTTCTGATGTCTTCTTCAATCTCCTTCTTCAGGAGTTTATAATTTTTGTTGTAGAGATCTTTGGTGTCTTTGGTTAGGCTTACTCCTAGGTATTTTATTGTTTTTGAGGCTATTGTGATTGGGAAGGTCTCCTTGTATTCCTTCTTCAGTTGCTTGTTGTTGGTGTAAAGAAAGTCTACTGATTTTTCTAGGTTAATTTTGTATCCCACCACTTTACTGAAACTCTTAATCATTTCTAGGAGTTTTCTGGTAGAGTTTTTAGCATCCCTTAGGTAAACTATCATATTGTCTGCAAAAAGGGATAGTTTTACTTCCTCTTTTCCAATTAGTATTCCTTTAATTTCCTTTTCTTGCCTTATTGCCCTAGCCAGTGTTTCAAGCACTATATTGAAGAGGAGTGGCAACAAGAGGCAGCCTTGCTGGGTTCCTACCTTTATGGGGAATCCTTCTAACTTTTTCTCCATTTAGGATGATGCTTGCTGTGTGTTTCTTGTATATGGCTTTGATTATGTTGAGGAATGATCCTTCCAGACCACTTCCCTCTAGTACTTTAATCATGAAGGGATGATGTATTTTGTCAAAAGCTTTTTCTGCATCAATTGAGATGATCATGTGGTATTTGTCCTTCAGTCCATTTATGTGTTTTATATTTACTGATTTTTGTGTGTTGAACCATCCCTGCATCTCTGGTATGAATCCAACTTGATCATGGTGGGTGATCTTTTTGATGTGGGTCTGTATACGGTTTGCAAATATTTTGTTGAGAATTTTTGCATCTGAGTTCATTAATGAGATGGGTCTGTAGTTCTCTTTTTTGGTTGCATCCTTGCCTGGTTTTGGTAATAGAGTGATGCTGGCTTCATAGAAGGAATTTGGGAGATTTCCCTCTGCTTGAATCCTTCTGAACAGTTTGAGTAATAATGGTTGTAAGTCCTCTTTAAATATTTTATAGAATTCTGCTGTGAAACCATCTGGGCCTGGGCATTTTTTAGTTGGGAGATCTCTTATTACATTTTCAATTTCTTCATATATTATGGGTCTGTTTAAGCTGTCAGTCTCTTCTTGGTTTAGCTTTGGTGATTCCCCAGATTGCAGATATTCATCCATTTTTCTTAGGTTTTCAAATTTAGTAGAGTATAGGTTTTTGAAGTATTCCCGTATGATTGTCTGGATCTTTTCATTGTCTGTTGTGATATTTCCATCATGAATTCTATTGATTTGGAGTTGCTCTTTCTTTCTTTTGGTTAACTGGGCTGGAGGTCTGTCTATCTTGTTTATTCTCTCAAAGAACCAACTTTTGGATTCATTGATTCTTTGTATTGTTTTATTTGTTTCTATTTCCTTGATTTCTGCTCTGATTTTTGTTATTTCTTCCTGTTTGCTGTGTTTAGGGTTCATTTGATGTTGTCTTTCAAGTGTTTTTAGCTGCAGTGTTGACTCATTTATTTGTGCTCTTTGTGTTTATTTTAATGTAGGCACCTAGGGCTATAAACTTCCCTCTTAGGACTGCTTTTAAAGGGTCCCATAGGTTTTGTTGTGTTATACTGTTATTGTCATTTAGTTCCAGGAATGCTTTTATTTCTTTCTTTATTTCCCCCTTGACTCATTCATTATTCAGGAGTGTGTTGTTTAGTCCTATGTGTTCCTGTAGGTAGCAGGGCTTATTTTGGTGTTGATATTGAGCTTTATTGCACTGTGGTCTGATAGAATGCATGAAATTATTTCAATTTTATTCGTTGAGTTTTTTTCTGTGTCCAAGTATGTGGTCAGTTTTGAAGAATGTTCTATGGGGTGCTGAGTAGAAAGTATATTCTCTGGTGCTTGGGTGAAATATTCAGAAGGTGTCTGTGAGGTCCATTTGCTGCATTGTATTGTTCAGTTCAGATGTCTCTCCATTTATTCTTTGCCGGGTTGATCTGTCCAAAGGACTCAGTGGGGTATTGAACTCCCCTACTATGAGTGTGCTGAGGTTAATCTGTGCCTTGAGGGTCTGTAGAGTTATATTTATAAAGATTGGTGCACCGGAGTTTGGTGCATATATATTCATGATTGTGAACTCTTAATGATTAATTTTCCTTTCAATAAGGATATAATGGCCCTGTTTGTCTCTTCTAATTGCCTCTACTTTGAAGTCTATTTTGTCTGATATTAAAATAGCAACTCCTGCTTTCTTTTTGGTACCATTTGAATATTTTTTTTCCATCCTTTCACTTTAAGTTCGTGCCTGTCTTTGAGGGTGAGATGGATTTCTTGTAGACAGCATATTGACAGATTATGTTTCCTAATCCTTCCTCCTGGTTTATGCCTTTTGATTGGGGAGTTTACTTCATTAATATTTAAGGTTATAATTGAGAGGTGTGTGTTGCTTCCTTTCACCTTATTATCCATTTGCATTTTTGGTCTAGGTTTCTACTTCTGCAGTTCTACTTTTATTACTTTCTCTTTCAAGGTGCCTGGAGTAGTTGCTCCTCTCTCTGTCCTTTGAATTGCTTCAAGTATTCTCTGAAGGGTTGGTTTTCCAGACATGTATTCTTTCATTTTGTTTATGTCATGGAAGAAATTTTCTTTTCCTTCAACTAGAATTGACATTTTTGCTGGGTATAGTAACCTGGGTTGGAATTTATAGTCGTTTAGCACTGGGAATGGTTTGCTCCATGATCTTCTTGCTTTCGTAGTTTGTACTGAAAAGTCAGCTGTAATTCTGATAGGTTTCCCCTTATATATAACTTGCTGTTTTTCTCTTGTGGCTTTCAGAGTTTTGTCTTTGTTTTGGACATCTAGCGTTTTAACTATAATATGGTGAGGGGAGTATTCCTTTCTGGTCCAGTCTATTTGGTGTTCTAATATTTGTATGGGTTTGTCTTTTTTTTAGTTTGGGGACGTTTTCATCTATTATTCTGTTGACGGTCTGATCAATACCATTCTCTTGGGATTCTTCTCCTTCCTCTATCCCTATGATTCAGAGATTTGATTTTTTCATAGTGTCCCACATGTCCTGGTTGTTACACTCTTGTGTATTTTAAAATTTTTCATAGTCTTTACTTGAGCTTTCTAGTTGTTCTGTGTTGTCTTCTTGGCCTGATATTCTTTTTTCTGCTTCCTCCATTCTGCTTCTGATGCTTTTCTCCATTTTTCCCTTTTGATTGGATGAGTGTTTAATTTCCTTTTTCATTTCATCCTGTGTTTTCTTTATTATTTCCACTTCCTTTTGGAGCTTCTCAATCTTTTCTTATAGCTCCTTGTTTCGCTTGGTGGTTTCCTTTTTCATTTCAGTATGGGATCTTTTCAGTGTTTCCACTTCCTTCCGGAGTTTGTCATTTTTTTCCTCTAGCTCTTTCCAGAGTCTGTTGTTTTCTCCTTTTAGGTCTTTCTGAAGTTTGTCATTGTCTCCCTCTAGGTCCTTTCTGAGTTTTTCATTTTCTCCCCTTAGTTCTATGATTTCTTTGAATATATCTGTGATTGTTATTCTACGATCTGTGTCCTGGGCTACCTCTACGGAGATCCCACTGTAGGAGTCTTCCACAGGCTCCATCGAGTTTGGTGTGGAGTTATTCTGTGCTTTTCCCATATTGTTCTTTTGTGTATAATCTGATGTGAATCTCCAGTGTCTCTTCACCTTGTCGAAGGATTGCTTTCCTTGATTCCTTCAGTTGCCTTCATTGTATTCTCCTTATTTATGGAGTGTTGACTTGTCTAGGTTTCAGGCTTTCAATTTTTGTTATATATTGGAAGGTATAGTTCACTCTTGCCTTTCTGTTTCGCAAGATTTGGCTGACACCCTGCACCCCAGCTCTCTGGGGTGCACCAGCTTTAGCTGCTTTTTACTAGCTAGCTAAGTACCTGGGTGCTGGTATCTCTCTGCCTCAGTTTCCTTTTCTGTCATATGGGAGCAAGGACATCTACAGAGCTCTTGTGAGTATCAAACAGAAAAGTGGACACGGGCAGCTGGCACACGGAAACACCTCCATGACATCCCGCTGGATTTTCTTTTTACAAATTCCTAGAAATTCCAGAACCCGCCCCGAGCTGGTACAGTCTGTTTGCCCCTTGCCACCTAGCCACACAGTCTGGCCTGCTGCAGAGGATTGGAGCTCCTGGCCCCTCCTGGTGTCCTTGATGTCCATGGGCCATCCCTGCCCTGCCTGCTGTGTGTGCCTCCAGTGAGACTGGCTATCCCTCTTAGAAGCCCCCCCCAAGCCTCTGCTGTGCCCTGGTCTCCCTGGGTCCTTGGGTTCCCCTGACACTCTAGCTCCATCTCTCCCAGTTGTCTCCTCATCTCTTCCCTTCTGGTTATGTTGATTCTTGCACACCACAGTGAGCTTGTCTCTAACAGCTGGCTGCTCCTCCTTTCCTCCCCCACTCCCCCCCCCCTGCTCCTCCATGATACCCTGGGACATTTCTGGAGCTCTGAGGAAGAAAACACGCTTGTCTAGAGGCCTGGCTGCTCCTGGGAGAAGGTGCCCTGTGGGGGTCAAACTGGAACACAGAGTTCAACCACCTGGTAGTTCTCACACTCGAGGTTTGTGAAAATGCAGACTCCTGGTCTCCCTGCTCTGAGATTCTCACCATGGAGGCCCAGGGTAAGAGCTGGAATTTTCAATCCAAATCCCAAGAGCTTCTGAGGCAGGAGATGTTCAAGGCCATAAACAAGAGGCCCCATGTGGGTCCAACACAGGGCCAGTTTGTGGGCCTGCCTGTCCCAGCCTGGGTCCTTTGGCTCCTGTTCACGGCTCTTCCTGAGGCCTGGGTCCCACACAGCCTTCCAAGACAGAGTAGAGGATGGGGAGAGCTGTGGGTGAGCCCCAAACTCAGGGCAGCTGTGGTGTAGTGAGTGGAGCTTGGACTTAGGATCCTCACTGAAGCACAGAGTCCCAGCTTTGTTGCCTTATCTACCCTGAGTGACCTGAACAGGTCCCGTCATCCCTTAACCTGTCCCCTCCTCTGTGAATTCAGCTACCCCCACAGCACAGTGGGAAGGAGTGGTGCCACACCACACGCCAAGAAAATGGTGGTGTGCTAAATACACGACTCCTCATGTGATGGTGATTTGCATCCCTGCACGTGGCCCTGGGCAGCCCCGCTTGAGACCCGCTGTTCTTGAGCATCACATGCTTTCCCCTAGACACTGTCCCTTTCCCTGGCTGACCCATCCTTTTGACGTGCCTGTTTGTGAGATTGTTGTGGACTAGCCTGTGCCTGTTTCTGAGATTGGTCCCGTCTGCCCCCTCTCTGGATCCCTTACACCCAGGCCCTGGTATTTCTCTACCCAGGGCTCCTATCAGTCCTGCAGTGTCCTGTAGCTTTTAATATGGCAGGTCCTGGACCTCTTGTGAATCTGAGGAGGAGGGGGGTGTCCTGCTGAGCCTGGTGATGGGAGCACTCGCCCAGGGGGTTAACAGCCCAAGAATCAACTGCCCTGGAGGCTCAGGGTGTACTAGCACAGCAGCAAAGAGCGAGCCCCAGAACCTGTACAAGATGCCTGGCACCCTGCTGTGAGACGTACCTTCTCTGAGCTGCCCCCGGACTGCAGAACTCTGGGTGTTCCTTCTTAGTCTTCAAGAGCTCTCTCATGGATTCCAGAGGCAGACCAACACAGGTTAGAACCCCAATCTGCATATCTGTCCTGTGCCTCAGTTTCCTCGTCTGTCAAATGTGGTTAATAACCAAACCTACTTGCTTTGCCTACTGAGATAAATAAGACGCAGTGGGTAGAGTTCTGAGCCCAGTGCACACAGCGGGCAGTCAGTAAGCCCAAGTGTATTGGTCAGGGCACCTCAGGCCAGCTGTCACAAACGATCTCCACATCTCCAAGTTTGGCCTAGCATAATAGAGCACAGCTTTCCATGTGGTGAGACAAGGCTCCGCTCTTCCCATTTCTCCAAAGTGGTAGACATGGCAACAATTTACATTTAAATTAGCTAAAAGCCAATAAAGTTGAAATTTCAGCTCCTTGGTCGCTCTTACTGCATTTCAAGCGCTCCATAGTCCCATGCGGCTGCTGGCTGTCACACGAAGGCACAGACAAGACACTTCTTTTTCTTTTCTTGGTACTGACTGAAGGTCTTCAGGGTTCTCTTCCTTGAGTCATTCACAGCAGAGGACAAGGGGTTTCCTGCAGGTGTCTTTATGGGCCAGGCCTGTGAGAGGTGACTGTCGTTCCTGACCCTGTTTGAATGGCCATGAGGCAGTGGCATGGCCCCAGCCTGAGTTCAGGGATTCTCTGGAGGGCTTCCACATGGTGCTGTGTCCTTCCCATGGCAAGTGTATCCAGTCCTATCCCTTCTGTTACACAAAGCAGCCCATCCTCACCCCCTTACCCTTTATCCTTTCCGGTCTCAAAGGAGGCAGGGCGCTGATTGGTGGGCGCTGATTGGTGGGATACCCTAACCCTCTCAGAAGGCGAGGAGACCTTTTGGAGCTTCTGGTCAACCTCCCTTCCTCATATCTCCCTGGCCATTTCTGAACCTCTCCCTTGGCCAGAAGGAGGCCATCTACCATTGGCTATGTGCCTCCCCAATTTCAAAGCGTGGGAGGAATATTAGGTGCAGATCACTATGCTTGCCACAGCACCTCGCTTGGTACCTGGCACTCTGCTGGGGACTGGAGGTTATGTCTCACCTTGGTGTGGGAGTTCAGAGCCCTGTAGAGTCTCACCTATAAATGAGAAAGTGCAAATCCTGAGTACCTCGTAGGAGGTGTAGACAGGGCCCTCAGGATGTGTCACTGACCTATACAGATTCTCCAAGACTGTCCCATGGGGCCTTATGGTTAAAGTTAAGGTGCTTGGACTTTCATTTTTTTTTTCAATTATTGGTCATCTCAGATTGTCCAAAAGAGCCTGCTTGGTACATGGCTGTTTCTTTTACTGATTTATTCTGAGCTCTCGTCCCTCTACCTCCTCTGGTTTCCCTGCCTCCTCTTCGCCCTGCGGGCTCTCACTTCTCCTGCCTTCTCCATCTGAGCTGAGACGTTCGAGGTACCGTTTTATGTTTTTTCCCCTGATGAAGGCAGAGTGCTTTATTTATTTATTTATTTATTTAGTCAGAGGCGCCCAAGCATTTAGCAGTTACCAATGATCAACAGTACATTTTGCAAACAAGTAATAAATTTTAACAGCAATTTGTCTATGAATTGTGACCTTTTGATGATGTATTTGATTTTCCCTCAGAAGTTGAACTTCTTTGTCATCCAGGTTTGATTCATATTTTAATTTTTTTAAAAGGAAATGGTCTGTATAACACATTGAAACATTGAGCTGATTGCAAATGCTATTTAGGTTGCAGTCAATATTTTTAATTTATGCCATTCGATATACACAGGCAGCCCCCGGCCCACTCTGCTAACAGCTGTGAACCCACACATCTCTGCCCTTGACATTTTATACTCTGTAGTTTTCTTAATGTTGTATGGATTTTTTTTAAAAGGAAGAATAATTTATGCCAGTGCCTTTTAATGATACACCTTTAACCAAAGATAAAATGCGTCCATGCTTCCCCCACCCCCACTCTTCTGGCCTTGGTAGCGTGGGTCAAATTTTCCTATGAAAAAAGCTGCAGACTCTTTGTATCCCCCAACTGACATGTTACTTTGTGTTAATTACCTCAGGACTGGAGAGTGGCTCAGATACAATCATCTTTGTTTGTTAACACAGCCTAGCTGCAGCACCACTCCCCATAAATAAAACATAACGAAGATTACAATGTCACATTCGCCATGACTCCAGACCCTGGGAAATACTCCAGTAGAATTGACAAAGGGTCAGTGGGCAGCCAGGCTCCTTGAAGATGCAGGGTCTCCATAGCCTCAGGTGTCCTGGAACTCACTATGTAGACCAGGCTGGCCTTGAACTCACAGAGATCCGCCTGCCTCTGCCTCCTGAGTGCTGAGATTAAAGGCGTGCACCACCACACCGGGCCGGAGTGTCTTCTTATCCCCACAGAATATGTCTGGGAATCTGGACACATTTGTGCTGGGAAGGCTGACACAGGATAGGAGGAAATATTTGCAAACCTGACCTTAATAAAGAACTGATAGGCAGCATATTTAAAAGAACTCTTACCACTCAATAATAAAAGACAACTCAATAAATGATAGGTGAAAGATTTAACACGGTGAAGAAGTTACAGGGATGCTAAAACCTTGATGAAAAGATTCACATTACCATGTCATTAAGGAAATGTAAATTGCAAACTGAAAGGAAAATTGCTCCCCACTGCTTGGTGACATAAAAAAGACTGAGGACAACAAACTCTGAAGAGGAGCAACTGGAACGCTCATGTATTTCTGTGGTGATGCGCAATGGTGCATAGTTTTGGAAAATGGCTTGGTAGTTTCTTAGAAAGTTAAGCATAGCAATATGACATAGTGAACGCATGCCTAAGAATTTACGTAAAACAAAACCCCCAAACCTGGGAACATTCCAAATGTTCACTAGCAGTTGAATGGATAAACACAATGGAATACTAGTCAATAATAAACTTCAAGGGACTCTTTACACATGCAGGGGACTCTTTACACATACTAGTCAATAATAAACTTCAAGGGACTCTATACACAACATGGGAGAGTCTCAATAAATGGAAGAAGCCGAAGATGTAATTCAATTCATGGGATTCTAGAACTACCTCTCCACCATTCTGTCCCCCCAAGAACCATCCCCTGGGGTTAGGAGAGGGTGATGATTCAAGGGCACTGCACCCCTGAGCATTAGTTACTGTTCTGTTGCTGTGATAAAACACTGTGACCAGGGGAACTTGTAGGAAGAAGAGTTTATTTGAGCTTACGGTTCTAGGTCCATGGAATTAGAGTCCATCATGGCGGGGAGGTATAGTTAGGTGCTGGAGCAGGAGCAGGAAGCTAAGTGCCCACATCTTCAAGCAAACACAGGAACTAGAGTGGCTGGAACTTTCACAAAGCTTAAGAAGTCTCAAAGCCTGACCTCCCACCCCTAGTGGCATGCTTCCTCCCAAAACAATGCCTCCAACTGAGGACAAAATGTCAAAATACTTGGAGCCTATGGGGGGACATTCTCGTGCAAATCGCCAGAGTGGTTGATAGAAAAGAATGTTTAAAGTGAGTTTCATATTTCCCAGGAAAGCAGGAAAGGTAGAGATCTGAGGAGACAAGTCTGTCACTCTGCAATAGGTCAGGCATTTTCAGTCATCTTAAGACTCCATGAAGCAAAACTTCTGATCACACAGCCACCTGTGAGAACTTCCAACCATGGAGGAATTCCCACCACAGGCACTTTGTTTGATAGATGAAGTCACCTGTCAAAACTCTCGTCCTTGGCAATGTGCAGAGCCTGACTCTGCTGAGGAGGTGCACCTATGACCTCTGTCAAGTATCTTTGGCTGAGGATTCCCACTTACATACCATAGGGCTCTTCGAGACTCATGAAATACAAAGTCTCTTAGTGTCTGCTATTGGGACTAGAAAATACTTTCACCAGGAAGACACTCAAGTTCAGATAGTGTATAATCATTCATTTACAACCTTTATGATATTCATTGGACCAGGATGAAGACAAATGCTTTCAGCCTTCTTTTAATGTGCCATACAGGCTTGGTGGGCAGATGGCCTGTCCAGAGGTGACATCCAGATGGGTTGGTGACAGCAGTCACCTTACCTCTAAGAATGCAGTCACAATGGACAGATGGGGGCAGAAACAGAGGAGAGGTGTTGCAAGAATGAAGTCTGAGCTATTAGCATGTAACCTTCCCTCTGGGAAGTACATTACAGAATCCAGCTCCTCTCCCGTGGTCTAGTAGATGAAGCAAGGTTATAGCTTACAGATCTGGGTCCTGACGGGGAAGAGGAGTAATGTAGGACAAAAGAATATTGAGCGAGGATGTCAGGGGAAGAGGAAAAGAAAAAGAGAAGGAAAACAGAGTGTGAGGGGAGGCTACGCCATGAAACGACACCACATTTTATTGTTTCTTGATATCTGGCCCTGAGCTTCCTAGCTGTCCAAGTGAAGAGGTTAAGCCACCCCCAGTTTATGGTGTCCTCAAGACTAAAATCCAAAATCGGAGACATTGCTCAGGAGCCCATTATGAAAATACTACTTCAATAAACTACATCCCCTAAGGGTAGCCGCAGGGCAGTGGAGAATAGCCTGAGCAGTCTACGCAGGGACCCACGTTGGCGTCCTGGCTGCAACTTTTACTGCTGTGTGCCCCTGCAGGCCCAGGTTTATGACAAAAGTGTTGGGTCTTTCCCTTAACGCTTTCTGGCTTAGGGATTCCATATCCTGTTCCCTCCAAATCAAGGATTCTAGGTCACACAGGCCAGGTTCTGCAGCAGGCAGGGCTATCTCAGTCTAATAGGGTCTCAAGCATCGGCTTCATGGTCAAGGAACAAGGATCAGGTGGTGGGGG
Organism: Rhizomys pruinosus; assembly: GCA_009823505.1. NCBI lineage: Eukaryota > Metazoa > Chordata > Mammalia > Rodentia > Spalacidae > Rhizomys > Rhizomys pruinosus. The sequence continues at coordinate 195,548 of VZQC01007020.1, read as the reverse complement.
AGCAGAATGGTTTACAATGCTTGTGTCCACACCAAGGAGGCTTCCTGAGGAAGCTGCATCTGACCCAGGAGCCAAGAGCCAAGGTTTTCTAGCCAGACACAGAACATTCTTAGCAGAAAAAAAAAAAAAAAAAAAAAAAAAAAAGAGATGGAAGAGGGGAGATGGGGGAGACACTCAGTGAGATGATATTGGTCTGGTATTGTGAAAGAACTAAGAGTGTGGTCTGACTAAACTCATAGGTAAACGTGAAGGGATAGAAACAAGGAGAAAGCCCACTGTTCTTATTCAGTGGGAAATGGTTCTTCTCTGGGGAGGATTAATGATGATACCCAGGAAGTTTCAGAGGAAGCTGCTGTGCCATAGAGGTTCAGTTTGAACTCTGACTAGGAAGTGATTTCTCTAACTCAATTTCCTTCTTCATAGAGAGTGACGACTGAGGATACTGAGGAAGTAAAGACATGTGATGTCAGGGAAGATTAGGGTAGTGAGGATGAACAGAAAGTTCCCATGCTTGAGGCAACAACCTGAGACTTGTTAGAGATGCAGGTTTGGAGGGTCCATGGAGATCTGCAGAACCTAAGTCGGGATAAACCCTGAGGGTCACCCCTCTGGAGGCATGCTAGGGTTAAGCAGCACTGCTGTATTGTGCACAGGAAGGGGCAGGACACAGCTGCCTGCAGTCCACCTGAAGGCAGGACTCATGAAGTTGTTTCTCAAGCCAATGTCCTGCCAGGGCTGCAAAGAACATCCCAGAGACTGGTTGGTAGTTGCTGGGCCAGCTAGACCCAGAGTTCAGTCAAAGCATAGACATCTTCAAAGGAGTGAAGAGGACTGGGGAAGAGAATGAGGCAAGATAAGAGAGAAATGGCCTCCTGGCCACCTAGCTGAGGGGACCACCCATTTCTCAGGGCAGGACCTGGAGTTTGAGAGGGGCTATCACTCCTCGGGATTAGAGATGAATGTTCTAGGCTATTGAGTATTGTGATTTGGACATCAAGTGGCCCCCCACCCCAAACTGAGGTGTTGGACGCTTGGTCCCTAGTCACTGAGAGGCAGTTGGGTCCCAAGGGTGGAGTCATCATGTGATGGCGTCACTGGAAAGCAGTGGTAACATTCAGAGGTGGGTTTTACCAAAGGAAACTGGTCACTTGTGAATATCCTTGAAGGCTATTTCTTGTCCCGGGTCTCTTCTGCATTCTTTTACCCTTTGCCTCCTGTCCACCGTGAGACAAGCCATGTATTCTCCAGTGTGATGCTCTGTCTGTGCTGCCTCACGTGTCCACATGCCACTACATATTTCTCAAGACTGGTAATTGGCATTCTTGTGTGTGTTCAAGAGACCTTTTTCTTAAATGTGTGTAGATACTGCCGATGTGGGAACAACCAAATTAATTTAGAAAGTTTATTGATCTGTACGTTTTCTCAGTCAAGGGATACCAAATGTAGGGGACTATTTTTCAGGGTTTTGTGATATTTGGGGGCTTTATAGAAGGGTCCTCACCCAGACAGGGCTAAGACCCAGCGTTCTAGTTGTTTTCTCTTGCTGCGATAATTGCCATGTCCAAAGGCAATTTAGGGAGGAAAGGGCTTATTGTAGCTTACGGGCTACAGTCTACTGGGGAGGGAAGTCAGGGCAGGAACTCAAGCGGGAACAGCGAGAAGCAGAGACCGTGGGAGAGCGCTGCTTGCTGGCTGGCTTCCCCGGGCTGCTCAGGCACTTTTCTTTTTCTATCGTGTTCTTCCCTCCCTCCCTTTTTTAAAATAAATATATATATATTTTAAATTTTATTTATTTCTGTATGTGTATGAATGTACTGTCTGCATGCAGGTGTGTGCACCTGTGTCGTGCAATGCCACAGAGGTCAGAAGAGGGTCTCAGATTCCCCTGGAACTGGAGTTCTCCTGGAATTGGAGTTTCAGACGGTTCTCGGCTGCCATGTGGGTGCTGGGGATCGAACCCGGGTCCTCTGTAAGAGCGGTCAGCGCTCTTAACCGCTAGGCCATCTCTCCAGTCCCCTACCCCCCTTTTTGGGGGTCTTGTTGAGACAGGGTCTCCCTGTAGCCCCAACTGTCCTGGAATTCTTTATGTCGACCAGGCTGGCTTTGAACACACAGAGATCCACCTGCCTCTGCCTCCCAAGTGCTGGGATTAAAGATGTGCACCACCATGCCCGGCTCTCTTTTTTTATACATTTAATACATAATTTTTCAATCAGTCTTAATCACCTTTATACCTGCTTCTCCCTTGGCACTCTCCCTTAAATCATCTCCTTGGCCCACTCCGGCAGGCCTCCCACCTCCCACCCCAAGTTCACATTTGTCATTTGTGCTAGCCTCCATTGCACCAAACTACTCTTCCCACCCACTCCTTAGGGCTAACTCCTCCCCTGAGCTCTAGTCAGCCTATCCAAAGTCCCTTTCCTAAAAAAGGCCATGGCTTCTTCACCCGACTGCCAGCAGCGGACAGTATTTCCTCAGCCAAGGTTGGGCTCTGCAACCCATTTCTGCAGTTCTGTGCTGGGTTTTTGTCCGGCTGAGTTTGCATGGGTCTTGTGCATGCTGACACCGATGCTGTAGGTTCATATGAACAGGATCTCAGGAGCTTGTAGGATTCATTTCCGTTTGGTCTTGCACCACTTTCCTGGCACTTACAATCTATCTGTCCTCTCTTCTTCGATATTCACTGAGCCCTGGGTGAGTGAAGCTGAATATAGGCAGCCTGTCCACGGAGCCACACAGTGTAGACTCCTAATCTCCACGGTTTGGCCGTTCATGCCCTTTTGAATTCTTGGCCTCCTGTTGCATGGGGGAACTTCCTAAATGAAAGTTAAGAGGTAGTTAATCCCTTCTTGGGTCCTTGTTCTATGATGCTTGGAGCTTATGTGTAGTGCCTGCATTGTAGATGTGTCACCTAGGCATGAGCAATTCACAGACCATGTCTGTGTGTGTCCATTTGTGAGACTCTGCAGTATTCTCATCTGGTGCAGAAGAAACTTCTTATCTGAGTGGTGTCTGGGATATTTGTCTGTAAATATAAGGATATTTCTTTTGGGGGCTGGAGAGATGGCCTAGCGGTTAAGAGCACCGACTGCTCTTGCAGTGAACCCGGGTTCGATCCCCAGCACCCACATGGTGGCTGAGAACCGTCTGTAACTCCAATTCCAGGAGAACTCCAGTTCCAGGGGAATCCAACACCGTCTTCTGACCTCCGAGGCATTGCATGACACAGGTGCACAGACCTACATGCAGACAGTACATTCATATACATAAAAAATAAATAAAATTAAAAAAAATATTAAAAAAGGGTATTTCTTTTGTAGTTAGTAAGATGTTACCTTAGCCTAGGGATATATCAATGTTGGGGATTTCTCTAAAATCTATGACCTCCCCAGTTGTGTGTATCTGGCTATGTTTACAATACCACACATGAGTTTCTTCCCACTGAGTGGCTTTAGGTCCAGTTAGTTAGCCATTGATTTCCCCCAAGATAGACGTGCCACTATTGCACCAATGTTGTACGCTGTGCTGGTCATTGATGTGGATACTTGGTCTCGAGGCTGATGTTGGACCACCTGTTGATGTTCTCCCTTAGCATCTTGCATAGTGCTCTCCACAGCTATGAGAGCCAGCCTTCAGGGCTGGTGGCTTCCAGGTCAGATCCAGCTCCATTGCTCAAGATCCAGTCTCCAAAGGATCTCCTGTCTTCAGGTTCTGGGAGGCAATCAAGGGCTTTGGCAATAGCCTGTGTAATTTTGGGAATCTCTTGGACTCTGACCAATAACTCAAAGGAAGGTTTCTCCTGTCTGGTACTATTTCTTGTTATGCAGCCTTCATCTTTGCATATGGACTCATGTAGAGGTATTGTATGTGTAATTTGATAATAAATTTTTAGACTAATATTAGTCTCTCAAGTTTTTCACCCCAACAAGGCATTATTTATCTCTATTTTCTCTCCCTTTACCCGTCTACCCCTCCCTCCATGTCTTCTCTATTTAAAGTAACCCCATTGATATTGCCACTTTAAAAAATATTTATTTTTTATTTTATGTGTATGAGTTAATGCCTGCATGTATGTTGTGAAATGCCTATGGAGGTCAGAAGAGGGTCTTGAATCTCCTGGAGCTGGAGTTACAGGTGGTTGTTAGCTGTTATGTGGGTGCTGGGAACTGAACCTAGGTCCTCTGCAAAGCCAGCCAGTGCTCTTAACCACTGAACAATCGCTCCAGGCCCTCAACTGTTGTTCTTCTATAGCCCAGGTCCATCTGCCCAAGGGACAGCTCACGGTGGGCTGGACCCTTCTACAACAGTTATCAGTTAAGAAAATGCCTCTCGGACAGGGCCATAGTTAGTCCATCTGAGCTGGGAATTCTTCAATTGAGGTTCCCTCTTCCCAGGCAGCTCTAGGTTTGTGTCAAGTTGACTACTGGAGCTAACTGTGACACTTAGTGCAGCTAGACTTCCTTGATGGTGATGCTGGCTGGGGCGTTTGCAGCCAGACATTTAGACACTATGATGCTTGTAGATCTTTGTGACATTGTCATCCATACCAGACTAAGAGCCACTGCACGGGACATTGGCTAGGAATTGTTTGGTGACAGTGAGAGAATTCGACTCAAATGAGTCTGAATTGAAAGTAGGCCTTCAGGGGCAGCTGGATCTAGGGCCTTGGACAATGCTGTGGAGCATCCTGGCTGTGTCTTACACCTCATGGTTCTGGTGGCCGCTTCTTTCTTTCATCCAGTGGGTAAGATGGTTCTGGTATCTTGAAGACATCTTCCAAGCTTTCCAAACTCAGCAGGACCCTCTGGCCATCATTGCCTGGTCTTGTGTTCACACCCACCAAGCTGCTATGGCCAGTTTGGGGACCTTGTTGACAGCCTGACTGCTGTGATGATGGGAGACAGGATCTAACTGTCTTCCCAGTGTGGATGGAGTTGGAGCATCCTCCAAGGAGCAGAGGAGGCGTTAGAGTGGGATATGAAGTTCAGTGCTAGCTAACAGTGCTCCAAGCACCCAGGCCAACCCCACTGATGGTCAGAAGCAAGATTCAGAGGTCCCAAACCACATCAATGACTGGCAAAGCACACGACATTGGTGCAGTAATGGCACTTTTATCTTGGGGGTAATCAATGGCTACATAATTGGATTTAAAGCCCACTCAGTGGGAGGAAACTCATGTGTGGTACTGTAAACATAGCCACATACACTTGTCTGGAGAGGTCATAAATTCTAGAGAGAACCCAAAGACTGCCTCATCCCTAGACAAACGTAAATTCTTTTTTTCTATTACTTCTTCATTTTTTTCATTTTTTAACAATAATAATTTATGAGTACAAGCATCCTTCATGTAAAACCAGAAAAATGTAAATTCTTACTGTGCAAAATATGTATCCTTATATCATAGTCACCACTCATCAAAGAAACTTCTTTTGTACCAGACAGAGACTATTACAGAGTACCACAACTGGTCACACAGAGACATTGTGAATTGTCCAACCCTAAGTATCACATCGCAATGCAACCTTTATACCTAAGGCTCATAGAAAATGGAACAAGGGGTAGAGAGAACACTAAGGAACCTCTCAATTCTCATTAATGCAGTTCCCTCATGCAACAGAGGGTCAGGAACACAAAGGTCACAGACAGCCAAAGTATAGAGAGTAAGAGTCTGCAGAGTGTGTGTCCTTGAACGGGACTCCTGTGTTATAAACTTCACTCATTCAGGGTTCAGGGATCATTTTGGAAGAGGGGGTGGAAAGATTGTAAGGGCTGGGAAGGAGGCACAGGACCACATGGAAATAGAGTCCAGGCTCCTGGGACCTTGCTCACACGGACCTACAGCAATGGTGTCAGCACGCACAAGACCTATGCAAACTCAAGCAGACAAAACCCCAGCACAGAACTGTGGAAGTGGGCAACGAGCTCCCATCACAGTTGAAGAATTATTGGCAGCTGATTAGTGCTGGACAAGGAAGAGTTGATCTTCTTAAAGGGAAGGACTCTACATAGGCTGACTAGATCCCAATGGATGAACTTGCACTGAGGAATGTCTGGGGACACTAACTTGACATGATAGGTCTTAACACAAAGGACAGAATGTATGAATTCTAGGGCAGGGGGAGCTACAGGAGGGTGCCAATGGGGAAAGGGGTTATAATGACGGTTAAGATTGAGTGAGATAAGCTGGGCGTGGTGGTGCACACCTTTAATCCTAGCACTTGGGAGGCAGAGGCGGGCGGATCTTTGTGAGTTCAAGGCCAGCCTGGTCTACAGAGCGAGTTCTAGGACAGCTGGGGGCTACAGGGAGACCCTGTCTTGAAAAGAACCAAAAAAAAAAAAAAAAAAAAAAAAAAAAAGACTGAAATGTTCTCTTTGAAACACACACACAAAAATTCAATAAAACATTTATGAAAATAGCAAAAGAGAAGAAAAAAGACAGAAGAAAAAAGACATGGCCAAAGGGGCCATGACACCAGGCGGAGTGGTGTGATGTGGTCCAATACCAGGCAAGGGCCCTAGGAGGTTCCCTCAGAAGTGAAGCATGGTGGTGCTCACAAACAGGGCATGAAACTGGCCTCTATGGTGGGTCACTTTGCAGTCCAGGATCAAGGCACTCTTTGTAACAAACTTCTTCTCTGGCTAAGAGGAGAGTGAGGCCCAGATAAACTATCTGTTGGCAAGATGGAGTCCTCCTGGGTGTCCAAGGCTGGAATATGTGTGATGGAACAGGAGACTGACCAGTTAGGATTTCACCAGTTAGTGTCCTTGAGGTTCAATGGCTGGGTCACATTGCTGGCGTTGTGTCTGAGTCCTTGGCCTCCACTGTCCAGCCACTCATGGTACCTACCTCCAGCCCTGAGCAACTCTTATATTCAGCCATCTTTTAGACTCTAAAAGTGGGGGCCAGTGAGAACAGTCCATCCCGCAGCCTCTGGGAGCAGCTCTGGGATCCCCAGAGATGTCCCCAGGGACCACACAGGGAAACCCACACTTGCAAGCCCAGCCCTGGAAGCAGGCCTGTCTGGGAGCCCACAGTCCCCCCTCTGTGGATCTTATCTTCCCCAGCTGCAAGCAGAGAAGGGGGCCTGGATAGGACCCCAAGTCTCTGGGTGGGAAATTATGCCGATTTCTGTCTGCCTAATCAAAAGCACGCTCTGGGGGAGGGAGAAGAAGGCAATTTCGTGATTGGTTTCAATTAAAGATTTGCTACTATTTGATTAAGATGTATTATTGATTTGGGATTGTTCCAAGCTAGCCCAGGCCTGCTTCCTGAGGGGGAGGGGTTTGGGCATTGATTGGCGCCAGGCAGGCTGGGAGTGGTGGGGGCCAGGAGCACCTATCTTGCTTTCCTGTGCAAACTCCAATGTGATCAGATCACAGCTCTGGCCAGAGCCCTGTCACTGACTGAAGAGGGGACCTTCTGGATCCGGGGTGACTGTGGACATCTCTTCTCGGCCAGCCATCTTCTCTTTGCCTCACTTTGTCACCATGCTCTGTGTTCACTCTTTGACCCTCCCTGACCTTTCCTGGCTGTCTCCACTCTGTTTCTCCTCTCCCTACAGGTCAAGATCAGGTCTGTTCCTTGTGGACCCCCTCCCTCCACCCCATGCTCTCTAGGCAGCCTGTGTATGGCCTTTTTCCAAGATCAGGACATAGCCATGTTTGTGGAATTCCAGAGTGTGAACACTGGCCTTCCTGACCTCTGGCCCTGTGGCAGAGGGCAGAGAGCTGCCTGGTTAGGAGAGCCTGATCCCTAGTGGCTGGCCATTCTCTAGCCTACACTGATGTGCGGGGAGCTCAGAGCGTCCTCGACACAGGCCCAGTCTGTGCCGATCTTTGGGCTGTTTTGGCATCTGTCTTGTCACCCAGGACTACCCCTCCGTCCCTGAGCTCTCCAAGGCGCTGCTCATCCTAGCCCTTCTCGTTCAACACCCCGCCAAGTCTTGGGTAGCACCCCCATACAACTGAGGCCAAGCCCCTTTGAGACCTTGCCACCTCAGGGCCCACTGCCTGGGGGAAGCTGGATGTGTGTGGCTGAGTCTGAGTGAGCAGGGCGACAGGGTTGTGGGAAATGGTAGTGGGGAGTGGCCTGGGGTTCGGGGAGAAGTTCGTGGAGGACGGACACTACCCTGAGTTTGGAGGGATGAAGAGTCCCTTAGGCAAATAAGGGTGAAGGTCACGGGCATGCCAAGTAGAAGGATTAGCTGCTACAAAGGTCAAGGGGGAGGCCCAGTGTGTTCAGACCCTCACTTTGCTCTGCCTGACTGATGGGATGGGAGGTGACTTCACATTTGTCCCCAGGTCTCTAGACTGGGCTTGCTATGCATGGGGAAGATATGTCTGCAGAATCCACACTACGCACTGTGTCACGCCATGTTGACAGGCTGCACCGGGGTATTCAAAGAGAAATTATATTTCCCAGAATCCCCTGCAGCCAGGTGGAGTGTTGTGATAAACTTTTACCAGTAGGGCATTGGGGAGACAGCTGGGACTGGGAGGCCATGAAACTCCATTACCTACAGCAAGCAGAGAAGCCAAGGCCCCGAGAGACAGGTACAATCAAGGTTGGGGGAAATCAAGTCTGTGTCAGCACCAGTATGCAGAGTGCCCAGTGCTCACCACAGTGCCCAGTGCTCACCACAGCGCCCAGTGCTCACCACAGCGCCCAGTGCTCACCACAGTGCCCAGTGCTCAGCACAGTGCCCAGTGCTCACCACAGTGCCCAGTGCTCACCACAGTGCCCAGTGCTCACCACAGTACCCAGTGCTCAGCACAGTAACCAGTGCTCACCACAGTACCCAGTGCTCAGCACAGTACCCAGTGCTCACCACAGTCAGGAACACTTGGGAACTTGAGTCACAGATCTTCCTATCTCTGCTCAACTTCAGAAACTGGGGTTTGTATCTGATGAGCTCGGGTGTATTCAGGGTGCTATGCCTGCAGACAGAGGTTTGTATACGTAGTCGCAGCTGGCATCGGTTTTGGGGAGACTGCCCACTGGTGCATTTGGGGGTAGAACATTGTGGAGGAGAGAGAAAAAATGAAGCCAGGCCAAAGGCTGATGGAGAAGGGGTGGGTGTGGGGTGGGCGGTGCTCAGGAAGAGCCCATCTGATTGTGACACCTGCCTGGGTGTCGGGCGGGACTCTGCTGAGCAGCAGACAGCTCTGGGTGAATGGAGCTGAGGCAAGGTTTGGTCCTGGCCATAATGAATCAGAGTAACCCGCAGACCATCCAGGGATACTTGAGAAGCAGGAAACTGAAAGCGGAGAGAAGAGGCGGGGGAGCTGGGGCCCCGCCAAGGATGGGAGCGAGGGTGTCCCTTATTTCCTCCTCGCTGCTGTGACAATGTCCCTGAGGAAAGCACATTAAGGAAGGAAGGGTTTGTTTTGGTGACAAGAGCGCGAGGCAGCTGCCCATACCACATCTGTACTCAGGAAGTAGAGAGTGAGCACTTCCGGGGCCCAGGTCCCTTGCTTCTCGATATTCAGCCCATGGACCATAGCTTCCACTACCTAATCTAGGGACCCCTTCCCAGAAATGCCCACAGATATATCTCTCAGGTGACTCTAGATTGTAAGTTGTAAGTCAGTATAAACTATCACGTGGTGGGTGTTTGATGAGGTTGCAAGTCCAGCCTGATGTGGGATGCTGGGTCATCCCCCCCCCGCCCCAGCATCTGGGAGGCCCTGTGGCTCTGGAGAAGGGAGCAAAGGCTGTGGTGCGCTTGTGTGTTGCATAACAGTCTAGATTTAGGAAGGAGATGGTGATAGAGCTCGTCTGGAAGAGGAGGTAGAGGGAAGGGATGGAGAGGGAAGAGTTGAACTTAAGATCTGGCTATTTGGGCTGAAAGCAGAAAGGGGGCAGGAGGGGGCAGGGTGCCGCTGCACAGAGGCTGCTGCACAGAGGCCGCTGCATTTAGTTATTTGTCTGTTTTTAATTTTTTAATGAGTAAAACATTTTAAAATTATTTTATTTTATGTATATGAGTGATTGCCTGCACGTGTGTGAGCGCACCCACGTTATGCAATGGCAGAGGAGGGCAGAGGAAAGGGTCAGATCCCCCGGACTACAGGTGGTTGTTAGCTACCACATGGGTGCTGGGAATCAAGCCTGGGTCCTCTGCAAGAGCAGCCAGTGCTCTTAACCGCTGAGCCATCTCTCCAGCCTCTGTGTTTTAAATATTTTGTTGTTTATTTTTGTGCTGAAAGAGAATCCAGTTCCCGGTGCAGGCTTAGCGGGCGCTGTGCCCCTGAGCTCTACCTCTGGCTTTTACCTATCTTCAGTCCACATGGTTTCTTTTAATCCTTTGAAGGAGATCTTTCACGAAGAGCACTCCAATACCCTATGGGTATCTAAAATGAATTCCGAGCGTTCTCTGGAGGAACACAGCTGTCTGTACGTGTTGTACTTCGAGTAATTTGTCCCCTCCTGCAAATCACAGAAGTGTGCTGTTTCCTGTACCAAGAGCAAGCATATTACTTGGGTGACCAATAGGAATAGCATTTTCTGAACTAAAATCTTGCTTCCTGGCTCTGTCCACCAGTAGGGGCTTCAGGAGCTCACCCGTCGTTTTCAGTTCCACACCCGGGCAGTTGGCTTGTCTCTCTTCATATTGGCTTTCTGTCCTATGACTCTGGGTCACTGTTTAGTATTAAATACTGAACTTTCGTGTTGGCTCATGGATAGCCACCAGGCCCCGCATGCAGGTGTCCTGTGGTGACGTTGATGGGTCCACAGCCACATTCCCCAACAATGGGTCTCTTCCTCCTGGAAGCTGCCCACAGCCCACCAGTGTCTGGCCTTCTGCTGATGGAGCCCCACCCAGAATCTCACAGCTCACCTCCAGTGGCAGGAGGAAGCAGATCCCCAGGCCCTTTGGACTTTCTGGTTGAGAGGGGTCCCCTTCAGGGAATTTGAGACCCCCGTGTGGCAGCAGAGGGAGCTTATGGGATACTGAGAGTTCAGCCCAGGTTCATCCATGTATCTTCAGACAGAAGAGCAGCCTTCATCTTGAGTCTTCTCATCTTCCTAATGGAGGGAGGCACCTATGGATTACTAGACACAACCTTCTTGTATGTAGACCCTCGATCCCTCCTTATTCAGACTTTCTGTGGCTGTGCTTTGAGCTGCCTCTCCAGGCTCTTGGACGGGATCTTGTCCTATCTTGTTTCCATCTTCAGAAACTGTGAGCACAGCAAGACAGGTTTTACCTCCCACCAAATGCCCTGTATCTTGCACGGAACCTCGTGGAAGCAGTCCCTCCACCAACAAACAGCAGTGAGCAATGGACCAACTAACCAGTGAGCAAATAGTTCTAACTTCATCCTCACACTTACATCTAGCCTCTATTCAGGGTCCTTTGCAGGGGGCAGAACACTTTGAGAGCTTGACTGATGCCCTCCAGGGAAGTCACCTTTCATCTCTTCAGAAGTCCCCACAGCTCCTAGGTTAAGATTAAGGGCCGTGGTCTAAAAGCCCAGGCTCCCTTTGGCCCCACTGACATCTCTTGATCTTTTGGGCCTGGCTTATTTCAGAGCAAAGGCTCTGCAGAGTGAGACTCTAAGGTGTATGTGTGTGTGGGCAAGCAGATCTGAGAAAATCCAGAGCTGAGGCTTCTTCCAGGGCCAGAGACGGGAGCGACCACACAGAGGAATGCTCAGACTGCTCTTCTGTCTGATGATACGTGGATGAACCTGGGCTGAACTCGCCGTATCCTGTGCTGGGCTCTGAGCACGAGAGTTTCTGTGAACTGCTCTGGGCACTAAACCTAGAGAACAGTCTCGAAGGCTTTACCGTGGAAGGGAGCCTCTGACATCATTTGGTCAAGCTGCTTTTGACTAGAGGTGAGCAGTGCGGGCTACGGTGGGGCAGAGCTGGTGAAGGGCAGATGAGGAGGCTGAGAAGGGGCACAGCTCACATTCCCTCCTCTGTCCAGCTGGCAGAGGATGGTCTGCGATCAGCAACATGCAGGTGCTCCTGGAGTCCTGGAACTTTGAGGAGTTTACCTCAGCCATCTGGCATTAACTGCTGTGCTGTGAATCGCAACGAGGGTCAGGTAGTCACCACGGGCTTCAGGAGTATGTGGAGAATACTGGATGAACTTTTTTTTTTTTTTTTTTTTTTGGTCTTTTCGAGACAGGGTCTCCCTGTAGCCCCCAGCTGTCCTGGAACTCACTCTGTAGACCAGGCTGGCCTTGAACTCACAAAGATCCGCCTGCCTCTGCCGCCCAAGTGCTAGGATTAAAGGCGAGAGCCACCACGCCCATAAAAGCTGGATGAGCTTTTAATCTGGGGACTTGGTGGGAGTGGCCCTTGGTGGGTAGAATTTGGCTAAACCCACATTCTTGACATTCTGCAGTTATGAGGGGACTTGAGGGCTCTTGGCGAGCCCTACTAAGGAGCCAGGGAAGCTTGGAGAAACTACTCCAGGCCTGTCATATTAGCTCCTGGTACTTTGGCTTGAGCCACTGGCTTGGGTCTGTGCTTAGAATTCAGCTTTGTGCCTTGAAGCCCCTTACTGAGTTTTCTCAGCTTTGCCCAGTTCACAACAGTATTATAGGCTACTGTCCCTTGCCCCCAGGGACTCCAGCCATTAAGCATAGACACTTTCTTTATGTTGTCTCACGTCAGAGGTGTACAAACCTCCTTGACTGAAAGAAACACTTCTTTGATTTCCTGCTGGGAGTAGTGGTTGGAATCATAGCCCCACTGAGTACAAATAGGACCGTGCCACTTCCTGTGTAACTCTTTGAAACATCCCCCCAGGAACAGCAACCCAGGAATAGCTTAGGTCCCTGCTGTTTTATTATTCCATGTTTAACAATGGGCAAGCTAGGCAATAGTTGGCCTAGTAGAGCAGAGCAGAAGCAGTTGGAGTCCACCTCAGGTGGCCTCTCCAGGGGCAAGGAGAGGCTCCTGTGAGGGAGGATGCAGGACAGCTGGGAGAGGGTGCTTGCAGCCTTGCGGATCTGCCTGGCTCTGGCTGGGAGGTGGCAAGGTGACAGCAGGGTGTCCTTCCCTGAATGAGATCATGGATCCTTGCTTAGATCCTCCTGGGAAGCACTGTCCTATTTGACTGTGGATCTATGTCCCTCTCCACCCCCGTGCCAGCCAATCTCCTTCCAAGATGTCTGTGTTGTAAGAATTGGCCCTGGCTCTTCTTCTGCCCTCACCCAGAGAGGAGACTGTCATCCTTAAAACAGGGTAGAGACAGGACTTGTGCAGAGGGTGGGCCAGAGAGACGGTGTGGCTGACAGAGAGATTTGATATCCCTAGAGAGAAGTGGCTTCACAGGAGACCAAGGGGAAGAGAGACTTCAACTCAGCTGCCACTCAGGTGACAGCCAAGGCCGCTGCTGGCAACCTCCCTGTTCACACAGTTTTGTGGCAGAAACCTGACAAGTCCCTATCCCTCTTCACAATGCCTAATGCAGATAAAGCCCTGACCTAGGCAAGGCAGAGGCTTCCAGATATGGAGCCACTTGAGGAACAGACAGCCATTTCTCCCCTTGATGACCTTGGTGCTCAGGATGTGAGAGCAAAAGGGACATTGTAGAGTCACCATCTGAGCAGTGCTTCTTTAGTCTGTCTCTGTCACAGGTCCCTGTACTACTTTTTTTTTCTTTTCTTATTTTTTTATTATATATATATATATATATTTTTAATCTAGACCTGTGTCCCCCACCCTATCCCCCCACCCCACCAGAGCTCATGCATTCTGCCAAACATGCTTTTCATCTCTTTCTCAGTCTTTCTCAAAATTCTCCATGTGGAAGTTGACTGTTTTGAGCAGAAGTTCACCGTTTCAGTCAGTTCTTTGATGCAGTCTTTTCTGTTGTTGGTGGTGTTGTTGTTTTTTCCAATCCTGTACTGCTTCTAAGACACAGACCCTAAAGTCCAGAGTGTCTCTCTGATGTGGGCAGTCCTGGTCCACCTTGGCTCCGAGGCCTGCATTTCTCAGAGGGGGCTCAAGGCCCAGAGAAGCAAAGGGACCTTGTGGGAGAGGCAGAGGATCCTAGAAGCCTAGGATCAGAAGTGGCTCCTGGTTCCAGTCTGTCTGCCTGAAGGACACCTGTATCTGCACAGCCCACATATCACTGTGGGCACACTCAGGAAATGGGGCAGGAATCTCATGTCCTTTTAGTGACACAGCATGCAGGCTCTGAGCTGCCGTTCTGTCTGTAGATGGCATTTCAACAGCATCGGAAGAGGTAAAAAGCAAGGCTGAGGTGGGACCAGGCTGCTCAAGCCAGCAGGTTCAGAGCTGGGATTTAGAGCCAAGTCATCCTGGCTCGGACTCCTAGGCCCAGAATGGGCAAGAGAGAGACACTGGCCACAAAACGAGGCAAGAGAGAGACACTGGCCACAGGTTCCCATCTGCAGTAGCCCAGCTGAGCATCCTGCACTGCCTGGGGTTCCTGGGCCACCTGATGCTCCTGGATTAAAACCAGAAAGGAAGGTTGTCTGCTTCTGACAATACCTCTGACCTCTGTCCGTCCTCATCTCAGGCCACCCACCCAGCAAGGGGAAGCCTGTGCTGGCTCCCTTCTAGCTCATGCTGTCACAGCAAAGACAACAAGAACCAGGGTCCCTCGGTGCACAGTGCTCTGCCCTTTCCAGCTACACCCAGAGCCCCTGCAGTGTCTGCCCGCCTCCTAACCATCATGGGGAACTTGGTTCTTTCTGAGATAGCCAGGACCTGTGATGGGCAGTTCCTATTGTTACAGTGTTCTCATTCATAAATTTATGTATGCTTTAAATACTTTATTGATTTATGATATATGCTATGTGTTTTAATAAATTGTATGTTGTCATATAAGCTTACATATATAAAAGTATTAAATGTATATTATGCAGAAAACTTGAATGTTAGATATATTGATTGATGCATAATGCATGCTCCGATTTGTGCTGTATAATAATACCTATAGTAATAGTACCGTATATATTTTTATAATTTTATTGCTTGAACTCCATTAGCTGTGTTTCTCTGGGCAAATAATTTTAGGCTTGCTGTGCCTAGAAATGTGTCTGATGCAGTAATTATAAGGTTTCCTTTAAAATAGTTAAAAAAATCTTTTCATGATTTTTATTTTATTTTATTTTATTTTTGAGACAGGGTGTCCCTATAGCCCTAGCTGTCCTGGAACTCACTCTGTAGACCAGGCTGGCCTTGAACTCACAGAGATCTGCCTGCCTCTGCCTCCTGAGTGCTAGGATTAAAGGTGTGTGCCACCATGCCTGGCTTAAAGGTAGTTCTTAGCCACCATGTGGGTGCTGGGAATAGAACCTGGGGGGGTGCTGGGAATTGAACCTGGGTCTTCTGAAAGAGCAGTCGGCATTCTTAACCACTGAGCCATCTCTCCAGCCCCATCATAATATTCATTTTAATATAAATCAGAAAGTCTTATTGTGATGTGTCTATTATTTTTGTTTTGGTTTGTGGAGACAGGTTCTCACTGTATAGTCCAAGCTGGTCTTGAACTCACAGTCTCCTGTCTTAGCCTCCTGAGTGCTCAGATTACAGGAATGTCTCAGCACACACAGCCACTGTGACGGTTTCTAATCTTGCTGTAGTATTCTGGTATTTTTGGGATTGTCACCCTCACCTGTTCTGAGGCACATGGCAGCGTATGAGACCTCACTTGTGAACTCTTATCCTATGCCCGGACCCTCTGTGCCTCCTGTTTTCCTAACTTAGTGATGCGACACCTTCTTTAATTTTGCTAGTTTGGTAGGCACATAGGCAAAGAGAGGCTCCTCCTGCTCATGGCAAAGGACTTAGTTCTAGACTGTCTACTGGCTGTCCTTTAGCCAAAAGGGCTTTTGCTCAGCTCTTTCTTAGGGCTGATGGACCAGGAGCAAAGTTGGCAGTTAGGAAGGCATACGATAAGGAAGAGATGGACAGGGAGGGAAGGAAGAGGAGCTGGGAGGCTGAGCTGGGCCTGAGGTGCAGCGAGGATCCAGCAGTTTACCCATTTCTGTCCCCTCTGCGCCCCACTGCAGGGTCATCTTGTCACTGAATCCTGCCTCTTAGCTGTTTCACGTCCATTGCCTCCTAAGTGTCTGGTGAGGCATTTTACAGTGTAGGAAACAAGGCTCGCAGAGGTTAGGGACCATCTGTGGCCACAGGCTAGGCAGGTAGAGCTTAGCTCTAATGCAGAGGCTGCCACCCTCCAGCCCTTGCTTTGTCACTCAAAGAAAGGAGCCAGACAGGAGCTCATCGAGGGAAGAGAGTGGGGAGGTGAGGGAGGGGGCTAGAGGAGGACGAAGCCGAGAGCCCAAAGCAAGAAAGGAGGAAGATGGGGGGCAAAGGCCACCGAAGCTATCTTGAAGGTGGAGAGAGGGCCCTACTCAGGTGAGGGAAAGTGTGAGGAGGTAGGGGAGGCGGCATGTCAGAGGCAGGGCCGGGTCCTGTCCTCACATCAGCTGCCTCACTCCTTCGTGCACAATGGCCTCCTGGACAGGACATCAGCCAGAATCAGACCTGGAGGTAGCTGGGGTTCCAGGAAGTTTGAGGGACCCATCTCAACAGGCCTATGAGGCCTGGGTGTTGGTGGCCACGCAGCCTACACAGATACAAAGAATCAGACACTTGGACAGATGTGGGGCAGTGGGTGCCCTTGTCATTCAGGGCTCTGTGCACAGGATTAACCTGAACAGCCATCTCATCATAGTGGCCAGCAGAGCAAAACTCCCTTTTGCTTGCTGCCTTGGGCTGCAATCAGCACCCCACGTGCCACATATTGCAGGGAAGGCCAAAGCTCCAGCAGCCACTGAGCTGGAAGAGCCCTGGCCTGGGAGCTAGCCAGCAGGAGGTCTGCTGTCCCTTTACCTGCCCAGCCACCAAGGCCACAAGGAGCAGCAGATGCTGTCCACAGCACCACACATCATGGTCCAGGGTCCAGAAGGGCAATATCAGCCAGACATTCGACAGCTGAAGGACCCCAACCTGTACTGGGCCTGCCTGTCCCCCTCCCCAAGGTGTCCTCCTCTGCGACAGGAGTAGATCTGCCCTGTGGGCTCCTTAGCTCAGTAGCACTCTGAAGTCCACCATGACCCCAAAGGGATTACATGATGCATTTGGCAGGGACGAGAGCACTGTCTTCAAAGCCACACAGACATTTTCACCTCCCGAATCTCTCTTCATCATGATTTTGTTTCTTGGGCACAAAACAGCTGAGAGGCTCAGTCTTTCCTGCCCTAGAGGTTTGGGGGAGATGGGCGGGACTGTCTGTGGGGATTCACCCAGAGAAGCATTTCTTCAGTGTGTCCATTTCTCAGCGGAACACACACACACACACACACACACACACACACGCACGCACACATACACACACACACACACACACACACACACCACACACGTACTCACATGCACAAACACACACTGTGTGAAAGAGAAAACATGCCTGGTTTTCACAGGCTGTCGGAGCCCAGCACCGCAAGCTTTCTGTTGATCTTGGAACAGGCTGGAGCTAGTGAATTCTCCCTTCCCTGGAGCAGCCTGGGAATTTCTGGCTCGTGTGCTGGGAAGAAAGGGGTGAAGGATTAGTTTTCTATCCTGCAGTGGGCAGTGGGAGGGGCAAGTTGCAGCAGTGAGCGTGTGCGCACGTGTCTGTCCCGCGAGCTGGGTGGCTGGGCTTGGCGGGGCCCTGCAGTGGCAGCAATCCATCATTGGAGGTCTTTGTTGATAGTTTCCACGTTGGGAAATGATGCTTTAAGGTTGATTTTTGTAAACTCAGTTCTCCTTTGTGTGTCGATCATTCTACTATGGCAACATGCCAGAGACGGGACCCTCCATCCACCTCAAGAGAGCCAGGCAAACTCCTTCATCAGAGTCAGGCTAGAATACCCAAGCAGAACGGACAGCACCGTGTCAGCTGCCACCTTAGCTCTAGCAAGGATGCTGGCCAGGCATGCTGTGTCTCTCTGGACTTTTGAGTGCTGTCTCCAACGACAGAAACTCTGCCAGCTTACATCCTGACTCTGCATCTGCCTCCCAGCTAGTTCCTTAGTCCTTCAGGCCTCAGCTTCCACTTCTGCAAAGCAGAGGTCTTATCTCATCCAGCCACGTATGGATGCTGTCAGGACCTTACAGGATCCTGAATGGACAGAGGAGAATTGTCCACTCCATGCTAAACCCAAATAAGCCTTGGTTCTTGTTATCACCACATGCCTGTTCTGGGCTAAGTCCCTTAGGATGTTGCGAAGGGCCCTCTGTAATCAAGGCTGGTTGCATTTGAATGCTCAAGGCCATTGACCAGTAGTTAGAGCAGGAACAGGGAGCCAGAGCTTCCCAGATGGAGACAGGAATTCACTTCCCTGGGGTTTTGTACTACATTTCCCTTGCAACTGGGGGCAAGGGGAATGGTGGTCAGTAGTTTTGGAAGCTCACTTGGCTTTACGTGAACAGGAGGTGGGGTTGAGCACGTGCCCCCAGGTGGCAGTGTGGTAGGGAGCTCTTCGGGGTGGGAGGCAGTCAAGTAATAGGCTCGCGTGCATCTGAAGTGGACAGTCTTCCAGCCCCGATTACCCTGTGTGGCACAGCAGTGTGTGTGAGGATGCAGGAGACAGGGCCTGCTAACTGAATTTGTAAAGTGGTGTGAGAGTAATGTACTTATGTAAAACCAGTGGACCAAAAATACAGACTAAGAAAACCCAAAGGCCGCACAATTAGTAATAGGGAACAAACATGCTATTTTCCCTCTTTTTTTTTTTTTTTTTTTCTTGACATTGCTATGAAGGGTTTCCTCTCATTCATCAGAGGCAAGAGCTTGCTGACAGTCTCCAGGAGCTGGGCTGGCAGTCTGGGGTGGGCTGGGGGTTGGTGGCAGGGGCCCAGGGACTCCTGAGCTCCAGGCTTGGCTCCGTGCCTCACTTGTTGGATTTGAACCCTAGCTGGTTGATTCCAGCCTGTGCAGGGAATTTACAATATTCCGCCCCTCTAGATATGCCCCAGAGGGTTCTGGGAAGAGTCAGCCTGGCGGGTGAGGGACTCTGGACAAAGCAGGACTTGCTGTGCGGATGCTCCAGCTTCTTTTTGTTCCGCCTTCTTCCTGCCTGCTGACTACATGCGTGGCCCCTGTGGTGGGCTCTGTCTCTGCCTGGAACAGGCTGGGTAGCTCTTCCTGGTTTCTGTATGCTCTGTTTGCGTTTCCTCTGCCTTGGGAGCTCATGGCTTGTAACATCTGGAGGAATCCTTGCAAAGGAGTCTTGGGGACCCTAGTCCACAGAACAAGAGAGGTACAGCTCAGAAAGTATTCAGCCCATTTGAACCTCGGGTCCTGAAATTCAGAGCTGTTCACATATTCAGTCCCTGTAGTGAGCCTCCCTAGGTTCTCAAGGGAACAGCCATTTGACCCCTGTGGGATGTCAGAATCTAATGACCAGAAAGAGAAAGGACACTAAGTTGGCCACAGGGGCCTAGAGAATTCTTGGTCCCTCCTGAATATTATGGGTAACATATCAGGTTCTCTGAGCCAGGCCTTCCTCTTCCCTGCCCAGGGCACTGAGGTGCTGAAAGAATCAAACAAGAATGTATGACTATGATGGTTGTTGCAGGCCCGACATATACTTGACACTCTGGTGAATGATGGTGATTCGAAGCAAAATAACCAACCAAACAAATAACCAGTTAACCAGTATAATAACCAACCAACCAATCAACCAATCAGCTAGCCAGCAGAATAACAAACCAAACCAGCCAGACAATCAGTTAGCCAACATAATGTTCAGTCAATCAATCACCAACCAACCAACCATCCAACCAACCAACCAACCAACCAACCAACTAATATAATAGCTAACCAACCAGTGAACTAGCCAATATAATAACCAATCAACCTATGAACTAACAAAGCTGACTAGTCAACCAACTTACCATTTAATCAACCAACCAACTTACTAACCAATCTGTCTGATAACAAACTGATCAATGAACTAAGTTGCTAATAATCTACCATCTTGCCAGTCAAGCAACTAACTCATCTACCCACCCACCAACCAGCTGGCAAACTGGCTGACTGGCCTGTTGGTCAGCTCAATAGAGGATATTACTTTGTTTGGGAGAGTGTTGGAAGCCTCTTGCAGATAGACACAGTGGGATGTCCCTCTAGAGAGGTGTCAAGGAGAGGAGTCATGAAGCGTTGGGCATTCTGGGGTAACCCATACCAGCTCTTTCCACAGGTATATTTTTGGGGGGTTCTTTTTGAGACAGGGTCTCCCTGTAGCCCCAGCTGGCCTGGAACCCACTCTGTAGACCAGGCTGGCCTTGAACTCACAAAGATCCGCCTGCCTCTGCCTCCCAAGTGCTAGGATTAAAGGCGTGCACCACCACGCCCAGTTTCCACAGGTACATTTTAAAAGGACAAAGGCTACAGAGTGAGGATTCTTGTGATATGTTCATGAGCCCATCCTGCTCCGTGTGTCAGGTGGCATGCAGGAACTATTGGAGAAATGGCAGGTTCGTGTCTGACCTCTGTGTGACCTTGGTAGTTCTCAGGCTTTCTGAGCCTGGGTCTCTCAGAGGTAGGGTGAGGCACGGCCCACCCACTGAGAGCTCGCACCGTGGACCCAGGGCTGGGCTCACTGCTTTCCCTTTGTTCGCAAGGTCCAGGTCTTCAAAGAAATTTGGGTCATCCAGCTTTGGCCTCTGCGGATTTCCACTTCAGTGGGGAGAGAAACGTGTGGGACCCGGGAGCCAGGTGCCACGTGTGACCTGTCCCTGGGACCCGGGAGCCAGGTGCCACGTGTGACCTGTCCCTGGGACCCGGGAGCCAGGTGCCACGTGTGACCTGTCCCTGGGACCCGGGAGCCAGGTGCCACGTGTGACCTGTCCCTGGGACCCGGGAGCCAGGTGCCACCTGTGACCTGTCCCTG
>VZQC01007020.1:139482-173945 GCA_009823505.1 Rhizomys pruinosus | reverse complement strand
ACACACACACACACATACACACACACACACAAAGAAATCTGCAGGAAAAGGATTATAAAATGAAGTTTTTACATTTCATTTAAAAATTATTTTTATTACCGCCCCCCAAAAAGCCAGGTGTCGTGGCACACACCTTTAATCCTAGCACTTGGGAGGCAGAGGCAGGTGGATCTTTGTGAGTTCAAGGCCAGCCTGGTCTACAGAGCGAGTTTCCAGGACAGCTGGGGCTACAGGGAGACCCTGTCTCAAAAAGACCAAAAAAAAAAAAAAAGGGGGGGGGGGTGCTGGAGAGATAGCCTATCCGTTAAGAGCACTGACTGCTCTTGCAGAGGACCCGGGTTCGATCCCCAGCGCCCACATGGCAGCTAAGAACCGTCTGTAACTCTAGGAGAACCAACACTTTCTTCTGACCTCCGCAGCATTGCACAACTCGGGTGCAC
Source organism: Rhizomys pruinosus (assembly GCA_009823505.1). Taxonomy (NCBI): domain Eukaryota; kingdom Metazoa; phylum Chordata; class Mammalia; order Rodentia; family Spalacidae; genus Rhizomys; species Rhizomys pruinosus. The sequence continues at coordinate 173,505 of VZQC01007020.1, read as the reverse complement.
AAATGTACATGCAGACAGTATATTCATACACATACAAAAATAAATAAAATTAAAAAAAGAAGGAAAGAAGGAAGGAAGGAAGGAAGGAAGGAAGAAAGAGAAAGAAAGAAAGAAAGAAAGAAAGAAAGAAAGAAAGAAAGAAAGAAAGAAAGAAAGAAAGAAAGAAAGAAAGAAAGAAAGAAAGAAAGAAAGGCTGGGCGCAGGCACCCAGGGCTCTCCGGTTCTTGAATGTAGATGCAGCGTGTCCCTTCCCCACCATGATGAACCAAATCTCGAAGTGTAATTCAAAGTGAACCCTGCCTGCCTCAAGCTGCTTTTTGTTGGGCATTTTGTCACAGCAATGAGGAAAGTAACTAATACAACAGGTACGTTTCACCGTCCGCGCTTCTCCTTCTGCAGGTGCCTGCTTGGGCTTCCATTTCCTGCCCTGAGTTGAAGTTGCGGGAGGCCCTTACCTGAAGCTGAGCACACGATGCCGCCGTGGTCTCAGTCTCTGGAAGTTTGCGCTCAAAGAAACACATTTTCTTTCTATATTGTCCAGGCATTCTGTTCTGGCAACAGAGAACGGAGATACTATTCTGTGGCATCCCTGCCGATGTCAGTAAAGAGCCTAGGTGGATTTTATTCACGTGTAGTGCACTGATACGGTAGCCAGATACAGGGCAGGCCGCGGTTTCTGGATCCTCAAGGCGCAGTGTTGCATAGGTGAAGTTTGTATTCTCGCTTCATTTTTGTGGCACATAACCTTCTGAAGGGACTTGTTGTTCATTAATGTTGGCGGGGTGCCCGAGCACTATACGGGACTCATTTAGAGTCAGGCTCTGGCAAATTTGATTTTTACTGAAAATTACCCATTTTTTAACATTTAAAATGTTATCGAGCCATGTGGCCACTGCCGTCTTGGGCAGAAAACATCTTGGATGAATTTGCATTTTTAATTCTTGGCATTTTTATTTTGTTTCAGTTTCCAAAGAGCATTTTTTTCCTTCTTAAAAAAAAAAAAAAATAGAAGGCGGCCTGCAGCAGGGCAGGAGTGCCAGGCGAACATAATCATATTAGTAATTTGGGCTCCCTGGCTGCTATTACACCAAATTTTACCATGTGCTTCGCAGTGGAGCCTGCTTGCTGCTCCCCAAACCCCTCCTCCTCCAGCCACTTGGCAGGATGACATGACACTCCTTCCAGGGGAGGTTTCCCGAGGCCCAGTCTTCCTGGCCATGGGACCACACCGTAGACATTGTTTTGCATAACAGAACATGGTTGCATGCTCTCTGGTCATCTGTCCTGCTGCTACGCACTCTTACAGGCCTGGCAGACTTAGATCAAAGGCTTTCCAGGGCTTTCTAAAACCCTGGGTCATGTTCCAGATGGGGAAACTGAGGCTGGGAGAGGGAAATGAGAATGAATGCCAGTAAACACCTATTCTTCCAAGTGGTGGAGAGGCTGGGTGTGGCTTTGCCCTAATCATGGGGTGTGAGTCAATCAAGGCAGGAAATACTCACACAGGGTACATGGGAGTTACGTAGGTGGGTAAAGCTCCTGTGAGCCCCCAGCCCTGGACCACTGCTCCAGAACGCAGGTGTTTTTACTCTGTCAATCCTCAGCTCCGTGGTTTGTGTGGACACAACTCTGAAACTCACCTTATAGACAGGAAAGCTGGTGCAGGACCATCCCAGGATGCACAGCAAAGAGCCTCTGACCTCTAGATCTCATGGCAGACACCAGGGGTTCGGGGCGAACAGGCAGACAGAAATCCCTCTCTGCTCCAAATGACATTTTAGTGAAGGGAACCCAAATAAACAAATAAACCCAAACAAACAAATGAGGACAAAATGTCAGAGGCACTCAGTATCCAGAGAGGAAAATACAGCAGGGCAGGTGAAAAGGAAGGCCTGAGGAAAGAAGGCTCCAGAGGCCAAGCAGGCTGATACTGGACTGAACCGGCTCCATTGGCAACTCCCATTGCTTGCTGTGTGGCCATGAGCAAATTACTCCGTCTCCCAGTGCTCCAGTTTTCATTCTGAATAATGAAATACACCACATAACGTGGTTGTGCAGACCACAGAAAGCACATATATAAGATGTGTGATGTATAAAGCCCATAGCCAAGTCCCTGACAGAATACCCCTCAGTGTGTGACGGGTGCTAGTCCTAAACCAGTGCCAGTGTACAAACCTGACGTTGCGTCAAACCCTCTCTCCCTCCAGTGACTCCGAGGGGCTAGTCAGCCTGCTTCTTGAAGTGAGGAAGCCACATTTGAATTTGCTAAAAAAAAAACCCCAAAACAACAAAACAACAAAAGCCCCAAACTAAACAAACACTGTGCAACATGGGACGCTGTTCCCCTCAGCCAGCGCTATCCACAATATGGTGCGACGGGCCGGGGAAGCATGGCCACAGATGGCGTGCTTGGTCCCAGCCCTGTTTTCTAAATAGCGGGCTCCTGGGTGTAAATGGTACTGCTCAGACACATGGTGCTGCCTGGCTCCAGGGAGGCTCCAGCAAGAGGGTTCTTCTTGGCCCGCTGCCCCGGGTCCAGCGCTCTTCCTCCAGATGGTGGGCATCAGAATCTTCCAGGAGGAGGAAAGTGGGTACTGATACTTCCTTCCTTCTGCCAACCCTACCCTTTAAGACTTGCCAACCTGTGGCCTCCCAGCACAACTCTAGGGCTTTGTGCTTGAGCACGGTGTGAACCGGGAGGTGACCTCACATGCCAGCACATCTCTAGTCACTTATGGTGCTGGGACTTGAACCTAGTTCTTCTGAATCTGGTCCTGAGGCTTGTGTGCCTTCTGGGAAAAGTGGGCCTTCTCAGGACGTGCACTGACTGCCCCCACAAGGGCGGCAAGGGGTCCTGGGGAGGTAGGACAATCATCTCTCCCCAGAAAAAGCTTTGGCTTTTGCATGCCATGGTGGGAGGCAGCCCCATCTGGTTCTGTGCCTCACCACCTTCACCTTGAGCTCCAGTTCTTGTGTGTGCGCATGTGTGTATGTCTAATACATGTATGTGCATGTAATGTGAAGGCCAGAAGTTCACGTCAGGTGTCTTCCTCAATTTCTTCTCAACTTAATTTTTTTCCATTTTCATTTTCATTTTTAAAAATTTTTGGCCTTTTTGAGATAGGGTCTCCCTGTAGCCCCAGATGGCTGGAACTTGGTATGTAGACCAAGCTGGCCTTGAACTCACAGAGATCTGCCTGCCTCTGCCTCTTGAGTGCTGGGATTAAAGGGGTGTGCCACCATGCCTGACCTTCTCAACTTTATTTTTTTGAGGCAGGGTCTCTCACTGAACTTGGAGATCACCTTGATTTATCTAGATTGCTGGCCAGCTAGCCCCAGAGATCCACTTGGCTCCTCCCAGCTCTGCGGTTACAGATGTGTGCTGCCATACTGGGCTGGTTTTTTACCCACTCCCTGTTTTTTGAGACAGGGTGGGGTGGAAATCAATATGTAGACCAGGCTGGCCTTGATCTCACAGAGATCCACTTGCCTATGCCTCCTGAGTGCTGGGACTAAAGACATATTCTACCACACCCCACTTGTTTTTTTCTTCTTTAAACATGAGTATTAGAGACCAGACTCAGGTCCTTATGCCTGGAGGACAGCTGCTTTATTGGCTGAGCCATCTCCCTACCCTCCAAACCCAGTCCTTAGTCTGTAGGGTAGAGGTCATGCATGAGTGGGACTTGAGGAAGACCCTCACCGGAGGGTGTGTCGCCTGCCAGGAGTTTGCAGTATAAACCCTGACTCACAGCAAGCTGAGCTTTTATTTTCCTCTATCCTGGCACCTTTGAACAATTCTCTTCTCTGAAATATTATTTGCTTGCTCTAACTTTTTAGATAATTGCTGTATGTAGCAGTAAGTCTGATATGATTGTTTCCAGTATGTTCATGTGTAAAGCCTGATCTTTCAATATAGGCTGCATCCCACATGGAAGTTGTATGGTCTCCCCAGCATTCGCCAACTCAGCTACACACATCTGTTTGGAAAGTGAGTTCCTAATGGCCTGGCCTGGGCCCAGATGACTCTGGGCAGCCTGCTGTGTTGGAGATTCCTGTATCTTAACAGTAGATGTGAACTATAACAACAGCCAGAGACCGGGAAGGGGAAAGCAGCATTTGAGGTTCTTGGATTATGTGACTTAGGGCAGAGGACACAGGAATCCAAGGGTGGTACCTGGCACTCAGCTGAAATTTTGTGTGTGAGTTACTTCTCACCTGGAAACACGGGCTCTTCAGCTGCCAACATGGGTATAATGTATTTTAAAGTTGTTGGTTCGAATCCTGGCTTCCCCACCTGTTGGCACATCAAACACTTCTGTGGGGTGCTATTTCCTTTTCTGAAAAGCACAGGACATAAACTATATCCCAGTGGGATTCAGTGGGCTCACCTGGTGTGGGTTGTGGGCTTCCTCTGCTGGGACTGCCTCTGTCCCACTGGCTGCTGACTATGCAGGCCCAGGAAAGAGGAGGCACCCACATGGCCTAGTGCAATGTGTTGGCTCAAGAGCTAAATTCTGCAAGGCAGGCACTGATGGGGGTGGGGGGCAAGTCACCTGGTTCTCCCAGTTAGACTGGGGTTCTCCAGGCTTCTGAAATGGAACCATTCCAGGGACTGAGGGAGGGATAAGTCCCTACTGCAGCCCATCTGCTTCTGGGTAGGGGTAGACTAGGAACTCAGCAAATCTACCTTTGGCCTCTGTCCCCTCCTCTTTGGCAGGGGTCACAGCCAGGCCCCCATCCTGGGTGGAAAGAAAACTTGTATTTAAAAAAAAAATGCTGGGGCTGGAGAGATAGCGTAGCGGTTAAGAGCACTGACTGCTCTTGCAGAGGACCCGGGTTCAATCCCCAGCACCCACATGGCGGCTAAGAACCGTCTTTAACTCTAGTTCCATGGGAATCCGACACTCTCTTCTGACCTCCGAGGCATTGAACGACTCAGATGCACCAACCTACATGCAGACAATACATTCATACACATATGAAAATAAATAAAAAATATTTAAAAAATGCTTATGGGGTTTATACTGTGCCTTTCATGTCTTTAAATATTAGGTGGAATTCTCAGCAGGATGCATCAGTATCCCTGGTTTTCAGAAGGACTCAGACTCCCATGAGAGACTCACTGGTTCACTTACAAGGTTCTGGTTTAACAGTCCAACACTGGCTCCAGTTTAAACAAGTCCAAGGCCTCCCAGAGACTTCTAGCTTGATTTTTCTGTTGCTGTCATTAAACACATTCTACCCAAAGGCAACTTGGGGAGGAAAGGGTTAACACGTCCCAGTCCCTAGTCCATTACTGGAGGAGTCAGGGCAGGAACTCAAAGCAGACACTCCAGAAGCAGAAACTAAAGAGAAAACCATGGAGGGAGGGTCCTGTCACAGGGTACTGGATCGCTGGCTCTCTCTGGCCATGCTCAGCTGGCTTTCTTCTACAGCACAGGACCTCCTGCCTAGGGACTGGGCTCTCCCACATCAATCATCAATCAGGACAATGTCTCACAGACATGGCCACAGGGCAATCTGATCTGGACGATTGATCAGTTGAGGTTTCCTCTCTCTAGATGACTGCAGGTTGTATCAAGTAAGAACTAAACATCACAAGGGCTGGCGGAGCTGACGGGAAGGCAAGGACGAGACTTCCCTGGGGATCTGTGTATCAGAGACCAGTGGTGCCTTCTAGAGGAAAGGAGCTCTGGGATTCGACAACGCAATGACACTGTAGTCAGGACTTGACAATTCTGGGAGGGAGAGAGGCTTTCCTGGGCACCTGACCTGGGCACTGTTGCCAGGTCACCATTAGAAGGGATCAGCATTTTCTTTTCAGTGTTAGGGTTTGACTCCATGCCTGACACACACATAGCAAGTTCTTCACCTCCCAGCTACAACCCCCATCCCATCCTTTGGATTACAGCTCTGCTCCTGCTACACTGAAATTCTTCATAATTTTGTGCAGGGAGTCCCCCTGTTTTGTTCTGTCCTGGGATACACAGATTGCAGGCCACTCCTGCTTTAGAATGAAGTGAGCACAAGATGCTTTGATGACAGTCCCGTGGTCATACAATGGATGCTCTTTGCAGCTGACTCTGTCAGCTCAGCATTTCTAACATCCTTTCCCATGGGCACACACTTTCACCTTGAATCCCTTAATCTACATTTCTCTACCAGAAGTATTCACTGGACCATGATTTACCTGCAGAGGAGGCCGGAAATATGCAGAATATTCATTAGGCAGAAGGAAGATACACCAAACGTCCACCATCGCCTACTTACCCATAACTATAAATCACATGAATGACATGCTATGTATCACATATCCTGTCAAGGGGGTCAGAAAACAGTGCCACGTGAACATGGTGGTACAAGCCTGTAATCCTAGCTCCGGAGAAGCTAAGGTATTTGGATTGCTGCACAACTGAGTCCAGCCTGGTCTGCATACTGAGTTTCAAGTCAGCTAGGGCTATATAATAAGACTTTGTTTCAAATAATAAATAAATAAATAAATAAATAAATAAATAAATAAATAAATAAGTAAAGCATTGCATAAACACATGGTCACAAAATTCTTTTAAATGAGGATTGCTATAATTGTATCTACCTTCATCCAAGGTAAAAAAATAAATAAAATAGGTATTAGAATAGAAAGAAAATACAACTTTTTAATAATGCCTAAGTGAGGGGGCTGGAGAGATGGCCTAGCGGTTAAGAGCACCAACCGCTCTTACAGAGGACCCAGGTTCGATCCCCAGCACCCACATGGCGGCCGAGAACCGTCTGAAACTCCAATTCCAGGAGAACTCCAGTTCCAGGGGAATCCGATACCCTCTTCTGACCTCTGCGGCGTTGCATGACATGGGTGCACAAACTTGCATGCAGACAGTACATTCATACACATACAGAAATAAATAAAATTAATAAAAAAAAGTGCCTAAGTGATCAGCCAAACACAACTGATAGAAGGAAAAAAATGGGTTAAAACAGTGAGTCTTCTAGACTCCAGAACACAGGCTTAGAGATGTAAATTTTTGAAGACAAGACTTAGAAGGTTTAAGAGAGTCATAAGTTCAAGGCCCGCCAAGGACTACAGGAAAAGTTCAAGGCCATCCTGAGCCACATAATGTCTCAAAATCAATAAAAGTAAAAAGAGAGCCAGACACTACAGTTCAATGGTGGGGCTACTGACTAATATGCACGAGGCTCTGGGTTCAGTAACCACCACAGGGAAAAGATATTCAAGACATACGGAATAGGAAACAGAACTGAAGAAAATTTGAAGTCTGAATGAGGGGTTTCAACAAATGGCTGATAGGATGTAACACATGGACTAGTGGGAAAATAACAGAAATAGCAATTGTGGGTAAGGCAGAAACGGAATGAGAAGCTACTGTATGAATCAAACAGGATGAAAGTTATCAGAGTAAAAATGACATAGGTAGAAAATGAAGCTCTTACATATGTAAAGAAAGACGGATGAAGGACACTGATGTGATATTTAAAGTAGCAATAGCTGAGAATTTTTCAAAAGGGCATAGAGACCCACATTTTGACACTCATAGTGAAACTACAGAATACCAAGGTAAAGAGAAAGACACCAGAGAAAGAGGCTCAGGTGACCTTCAACAAAACAGCCATCAGATTGTTAAGCAGTTTCTCAAGAACAGCCAGAAAGACATAGAAAAATATCTTGAAAATGAGGCAATAATTGTGATTACACAAGTCTATTCCAATCAAAACTATGAAGTGAAGATGACATACAGATACTTTCAAATAAATTAGAACATGGAATAGATACTATGTGACTATGTTCCCTAGTATAATTATTTAATAAAACACTTATGTAAGAAAACACAATTGAGAAGGAAGGGGTGATTTATTTATTTATTTATTTATTTATTTATTTATTTATTTTTTATGTGTATGAGTGTACTGTCTGCATGTAGGTTGGTGCACCCGTGTTGTGCAATGCTGCAGAGGTCAGAAGAGGGCATCGGCTTCCCCAGGAACTGGAATTAAAGATGGTTCTTAGCCGCCATGTGGGTGCTGGGGATCGAACTCGGGTCCTCTGCAAGAGCGGTCGGTGCTCTTAACCGCTAGGCCATCTCTCCAGCCCCACAAATATAACTTTTAAAACAATAGTGGAACATAAGTGAATACAGAAAAGTTGGTTAATTAAGCAAATGAAATAAAAAGGGACAACCAAAAAAGTAAAAAAGAAAACACAAAGGAATATTTAATTTCATGTACAGTACTTGGTACAATAAATGTAAATAGGTTAAACTAACAGCTAAAAGATAGAAACTGTAGATTACATTAAAATCTCATAAACATATGATGACAATTGAAAATTAAAGTGGCAGGGGGCGTGGTGGTACACACCTTTAATCCCAGCACTCAGGAGGCAGAGACAGGTGGATCTCTGTGAGTTCAAAGCCAGCCTGGTCTACAGAGTGAGCTCCAGGGCAGCTGGGACTATAGGGAGATCCTACCTCAAAAAGATCCCCCCCCCAAAAAAAAATTACAGTGTAGAGAGATGATGTAGCAGGCATTTTCTAACTTAAAGGAAGTTAGTATAATGTCTTTAATAATGGACAAACAGAATAACCCATCCAGGTGATGTAGCAGTCATCAATTGTATATGTGTAGCTAATAATTCATAAGTACTTGTGGGGTGATATGGAGACTACGTGATATCTCACTTCCCATGATGTGTCTCATCAACTACTGATGCTTCTTGGCCAGTTAATTATCACACTGATGGACACAACAATTTTCTTTTTTGAATATTTTATTTGTTCTTTTTATTTCATGTGTTGGAGTGTATTGGTTGCATGTAGGTGGGTGCACCTGTGTCATGCAATGCCTACAGATATCAGAAGGGGGCAGGTCACATCCCCTGGAACTGGAGTTACAGATAGTTGTTAGCATCCATGTAGGTGCTGGGATTCAAACCTGGGTTCTTGGGAAGAGCATCCAGTGCTCTTAATCACACATGATTTTTTTTTTTTTGGTCTTTTCATGACAGGGTCTCCCTGTAGCCCCAGCTGTCCTGGAACTCACTCTGTAGACCAGGCTGGCCTTGAACTCACAAAGATCTGCCCGTTAGGATTAAAGGCATGCACCACCATGCCTGGCCCACACATGATTTTTTAACTGTACATTTATATATTTGTTAATTGACTTGCTATATTCAGGAAAGACTTCCTTGTTTATTTATTTTTGTTTACATCAAAATAGAGTCATGGATTTTATTATCCTCGATGGTTGTAAGGTGTTAGCATCACTATTTATACTGGCTCTTGAGCTATCCCTTCTTGCCTTCCCAGGAGGGCACACATTGTCCTGGATTTGACTGGATGCCCTAAACAAGGAGACGACGGGCAAAGCACATCTGAAAAGATGACTGTGTGTGGCTGCCAGGAGAAGTGTAACATGCCATGTGAGATTGGTGATGACCCCAGTTTCCTTTCTAGAGAAACTCGGAGACTCAGAGGCAAGAGAACATACTTGAGCACACACTGCAGGCTCTGTGAACTAAGGTTTTTCTGCCAGGGTGCAGCAGTCCTTGACCTCCTCGTAGCAGTTAGCTTGCAATCCATGCTTGATCCCTGTCAGCTTCTTCTTGATGGCATCCTTGGAGTTGGCGTAGATCATTTTGCTTTTAAGGGGAGCACACTCAGGGGCCTGGAAGATGAACACCACGTTCTCATTCTTGCTCTCCTTGGTCTTGTAGGTGGCATCATAGAGAGCATAATGGCAGTCCTTGTCTGGTAGCATCTCGACGAAGGTGGCTTAAGCATCTTCCACAGTCTGCCCCACATCGCCTACCAGGATCTCCTTGCCCTCCTCTGGGATGATGTTCTTCTTGTCCTCATTCAGGCAGAACAGCACTGCCTTCTTGTGCCTCTTCACTTCCTCTGGCGTTGAGGACTTGGGCACCTTCATTTCATTAAACACTTTGATGACACCATCAGAGACAGCCACAGCAGAGGCCATGTTTCCGGAAGCAAAAGGGACACCAGGAGAGCCATGGGAGAAGCAAAGCGCTGCTGCCGCTTGCTGTGCAGATCCAACTGAACCTTTATCCTTTTTTCTTTAGACAGGGTCAAGATCAGCCTGCATTTGCCTCCCAACTACCGGGATTAAAGACATGGGCCACCACACCCAGTTTGTTTTATTTTTTTGAGATTAGACTTCATCACTTAGCCCAGGCTGGCTATAAACTTCAAAAATCTCCTGTATGAGGCTCTTAAGTGATGAGATTACAAACACGTGCCACTGTGTATGGCTTTATCCCCATATCAATTGTATGTTTTTATGTAATAGTTTGGATTCGATAACTAATTAGAATTAAATTTAGGAACATAATGATTCAAACATTGGTAAAACCTCCCATAGTTTTTCATCCAAATAAAACATTTGATAGCAATGAAAAACAATAAATATAAATGAATGTAATGTTCTGAGTTCAGGGAGGGCTTAGGTGAGTAGAATACATGGAACAAAGTATGGGAAGTAAGGCACCTAAACAGATAAAAAGCTCCAGGAATACTGAGTGAACCCATGCGTATTTGATTGAAAAGTGATCTCTATATGCGTAGGAGACTCTGTAAGCCTGGGCAAAGAACTCCATGGAAAAAACAAGTTCTGTGACAGGCCAAGAACTATCAGCACAAACCAGAGCTGTAAGTTATGGAGGTCTAACTTAGGAGAGTAGAGGAATCTGGATCCTGGGGACATTTGGTGGAGATACCGGAAAAGGCATGTTTTAAGGGCTGGACTAAATCAGAAATGGCAAAAATCAATTCCAGACTCACTCCAAGGCACTTCAAAAGGATAAAGTTAACCTTCAAGCAAACTGGCTACCTGGTAGAATAAAACTCAATATTTTGCAAAATAGTTTAATGCGTGTGTGTGTGTGTGTGTGTGTGTGTGTGTGTGTGTGTGTGTGTGTATGCCCAGAGAGGCCAGCAGAGGGCACTTGATCCTTTGGGGCTGGAGTTGCAGATATTTGTGAGACCCCCCCCCATGAGTGCTGGGCTCCAAACTCAGGTCCTCACGACACTCTTAATCCCTGAGCCATCTCTCCAGGCCCCTTCAATGCTTTTTATTTTGAGACAGGGTTTCCTTGTAGTCCCAACTGGCCTGGAATTTAGTATGTAGACCAGTAGACCAGATTGGCCTTGAACTCACAGAGCTTTGCTTTGCCTCTGCCTCTCAAGTGCTGAGACTACGGGGTGCCCCACTGAGCCTGGCCTCTTTGCTTGTTTTAATGAAGCAAACCCTAGCCACTCTACAATGTCTAGCATTGGCTAATAAATTACTAGATATGTGAGAAAGCAGGAAAAATGTGGGCAACAAACACGAGGAAAAATATTAACCACCAGAGTCAGAGGAAGAAAAAGACAGAGGTAATGAATTTCCGAAAGAGGGCTGTGTAAGAGCTGCTGTAATATGGTCAAGAAATTGGGGAAAACATAGTGAAAAGAAAATGGAAATCCTGAAAATGGAACAAATGACTATTCTAGAGTTGAAAGGTGAAATCCATGAATTAAAATAATCACCAGACACACTTGTCAGTGCACTGACTGGGAAGCACAGAAATAGCTATAATCAAAACTATCCAAATCAAAGAACAGAGAGGGATGAAAAGAGCCATCTAGAACAAGACAAATTAGTGGTTGGAGACACTGGGACAGATGAATTGGAGGACACAACCCCAATCCCTCCTAATTTGGTGAAATACCATACCAAGCTTTATATAGGAAGGTTCAATGAAACTCCAGCAAGATTAACAGAAGTAACAAACTATGTTATGATTGGATAAGAAAGCGCATGCTCTAACCAACAAGAAGTAGAAAAATCCTAAAAGCTTTCAATGGAAAAAGATGTGTCACACACAGGGAAGGGGAGATGAGAAATATGTCTGACTTTTCTGGAACATGAGGAATTGCAAGCCAGGTGGCACTATCAAGGCATCTTTAAAGTGTGGAACAAAAAATGTTTTAACTTTGGCCACCTAGAATTTTATATACAGCAGGAAATCCATCAAACAGTGAAAAGAGAAATAAAGACATGTCTGCCAAGACAAAAGCCAAGAAAAATTGTCACCAGCGACCGACCCAGGTGCCAAGGTTTCGAGGTAGAGGGAAGACTCTTCTCTACAGAAACTGAAGTCTATAAAGGAGGAAGGTGCCAGAAACTACAGTGATGTAGATAAGTGGAATGATGTCTGTTTTTGTTTATGTTTTTCAGAAAAGATAATTGGCTGATAAATAAGAATGAATATGTAGACAAATGAAATGTCCAGTAAGAGAGTGTAAAGGTTGCAGGGAGTGGCGTCCACATCTACCACTGTGGTTCTAGCAGTGGTTGCAAAGTTATGTGAGACCATTTGAAAGCTAAAGAACTATACCGTAAGCTCTAAAAAACCAGGAAGAAGTAAAGGAGGAGCTGGGGCAAGTAAGTATAAGGGGGTTGACGCAATGGAATCAGATCGAGCATCTTTTATTTGAAAGGTTTGGGACCAGAAAGATGTCTTTGGATTTTGTAATATTTGCACATATGTAAAATACGTTGGATATCTTAGAGATGACACCCAAGTTTATACAGAATTGTGTGCATTCCACATAGGTAATTTTACATGATATTTAAAAAAATGCCTTTGTTCATGAAATGAAGTTTCACAGTGTGTAATTTTCCATGTATGGCATTGTGCTGGCACACGAGAAGTTTCAGAGTTTTGAAGCATTTTGGATTATTGAATTAGAGATGTCTGACCTCACAAATACTAGTCAATTAACTCAAATGAAGGCTCAGGAGAGGGAGAGTAGAACAGAGAAGCAGTGGGGTAAAAATGGCAGAAATCTCAATCGAGTGGAATTAAACACATCTTGTTTTCCTTCTAAATGGACTAAACACTACAATTAACAGACAACTGTCTCAGACACTTCATCTATAATGAAATAGGTACAAGACTCAAAAGATGGAAAGCAGTTACAGTGTTAAGGCTGACAGCAAGAGCCACAAAGCAGCTGCAGTTGAAGACAGGACATTGCTAGTCACACATGACCAGTTTGTCAAGAGGACGTAGCAGTTCTAATAACATCTTCCAACTAGGAGAACAAAAAGTGGCCACAGTACGATGAGATGAATAAAGAATGATGGGACAGTGGGAGAGTGGCCATTATTTGGAAGTTAAACAAAATACTTCAAATAATCCATGGGGGGTTCCATGGCAGCTGATTGGCGGCACATACTGATAATCCCAGCTCTTGGGAGGTAGAGCCAAAAGAAACAGGAGTTCAAGACCAGTCTTGGATACATAGTGAGTTTGAAGCCAGCCTGGGCTGCATTAGGCCCTGTCTCCAAAAGAAAAAAAAAATCCATGGCCCAAATGGCCAAACTGTGGAGATTAGGAGTCTGCAAAGTGTGGTTCCATGGACAGGCTGCCTATATTCAGCTTCATCCACACAGGGCTCGAGGAACATTGCGGAAGAGGGGGCAGAAAGTTTGTAAGAACCAGGGAGATGGTGCAAGACCACACGGATATGAATCCTAAGAGCTCCTGGGACCCTGTTCATATGAACCTACAGCATTGGTAGCAGCATGCACAAGACCCATGCAAGCTCAGCTGGACAGAAACCCAGCACAGAACTGCAGAAATGGGTAGAAGAGTCCAACCTTGGCTGAGGAAATATTGGCAGCTGATTCCAGTTGGGTGAGAAAGACCTGGTCTTCCTTAGGAAAGGGACTCCTGATAGGCTGACTAGAGTTCAAGGGAGAAGCTGGCACTGAAGAGTGGGTGGGGAGAGTAGTTTGGGACAATGGACCTTAGCACAAATGACAGAATGTACGAACTCTGGGATTGGGGGGGGTTGCTGTAAGAGGGTGCCAGTAGAGAAGTGGGTATAAAGGCGATTAAAACTGATTGTAAAATTATGTATGAAACACACAACAATTCAAGAAAAAGACCACGAACTGAAAAAAAAAAACCCAAATCAAAACCAAACAAAACAGTTGGTGTGGTGGTGCACACCTTTAAACCTATCACTCAGGGTGCAGAAGCAGGTGGATCTCTGTGAGTTCAAGGCCAGTCTGATCTACATAGTGCATTCCATGCCAGACAAGGCTACCTGAGATTCTGTCTCAAAAACAAACAAAAACAAAACAAAAAAAACGCCCCAAAACTAGAATGAATTAACAACAACAACAAAAAAACCCAATCGATATACTACATAGCATTCCCAGCAAAAGAGGAAAATCATATGATGATTTTGGAGGTGTATTAATCAGTCAATCAGTCAATCAATCAATCAATCAATCAATCAAAAATGGTGTTGGGCATACAACACTGTGGAAGAATACTTGCTTTGCACATGTGAAGACCTGGGTTCAATCTCTGCCACCAGAAAGAAAAGATTCTAAGGAACCATATTGCCAATCTTGGTGCCAATAATTTTAACAACTTAGATGAGATGAACGAATTCCTTGAAAAGTACAACTTCTTAGAAAGGATACAAAGAAATATGAAACATAATAAATACTTTCAGGCCCAAATGGATTCAACTAATAAATTTCATCAAATGTCTAAGGAAGATTACTGATATGAGTATGTAAATTCTTCCATAAAACAGGAGAAAGGTACACTTCTCAGCCCATGCTCTGACAGAACAATGGGGATGGAGATAAAACACACAAGAACAGTTCAGACTCCTTTACTCACAAACACTGCAGGGTTGTTCTGACATTCAAAAATTAATGAACATACTTCACAATATTCCCAGAAAATATAAGGAATATCATATAATTATCTTAATAGATGCATAAAATCATCTGATGATATTTAACACTCATAGAGTGTAAACACAGGTAGAAAACTGGCAACAGAAGGAAATTTTCTCAACACAAAGTCTCCTGTGGCAAGTGTATAACAATCCCATACTTGATAATAAAAGAGTAAATATTTCCCCTTGATTAGTGACAGACCAGGCTGACCATATTCAGTACTGGCAACAATGCAATAAAACAAGAAAAGGAAATGAAAGGCACAAATATTGGAAAGGAAGGAATAAAGTCATCTTTATTTGAGGATGATGTGAATATGTACACAAAAGTCTTGATGAGTCTGTGAAAATACTATGAAGTAAATACTTTTGCAAGGTATCCTATAGAAAGTCAATATACAAAATCAAGCGCATTTCTTTTTACAGTTGGTTTTCAATATCCATGAGTAGTTGGCTCCAGGGTCTCTCACAGATACTTGAAAACTACGTTCAAATCCCTTTTGTGAAATGGTTCAATATTTGCATATAGCCTACACACAACCTCCCATTGACTTTGTCACCTTTAAATTACTTATAATATCAATAAAATACAAATGCTATTAAATAGTAGGTACTGTTTTAATTAGGCAACAAAGGTAAAAAACAATTCTGTTTCATATGGGTCCTTTTTTATTTTGTCCCTCAGACATTTTTGAGTGAATTTACAAATCAAACGGGCAACTAGATTAGCAAGAATAATCAGAGACAAACAATATTTACCAATAAATTGAACGAAATATCAAACCCACAAAACACTTCTGAAATAAATAAAAAAAATGCCTAAATGTATGGAAAGCTACAGTAAATGGATGGTGCGATGTGTCCCAGGGCTGAGAGTTGTTAAAATATTGGAAGAGACTTTTCCTTCTCTGACAATACTCTAACAGTAAATTTGTGAGATGTTCAATATCATTAGGCCATCACGAAACTTAAAAATATAATGAGCTGCTGCAATCTACCCACTTGAACGGATCGTACTAAGGAGGCAAAACACAACAGATATTGCTGAGGATGCGGTGCTACTGGAATGCTGACGTTGCTACTGGAAATGTGAAATGGTACAAAGATTTTGGAAAATAATGCAAACACTTTCAATAAAGTTAAATGTACATATATAGATATACATACATTTCCAATAAAGTTAAATGTATATTTAACATATATATATATTAACATATATATATATATTAACATATATATATATATATTAAACATATATATATATGTTTCACTTCTAAGTGTTAACTTAGGGAAAAGAATACAGATATTCACACAAAAACTTGCATAGAATTATTTAAGCAAGCATCATGGATAAGATCCATAGTCTAGAAACAACATAAAAATCCAGTAATCAGGGACCCAGTTGTCACGGCGACTGGCTTGATCTTGTGCAGTTTTTGTGTAGGTGGCCACAGTGGCTGTGAGTTCAGTGTGAGTGCAATAGCCTTTTCGTGCTCAGAAAACACATTTTGACACTAGGTATATTTAACAAAAATAAAAGTATTAGGTCCTCCCAAGGCCCAATGACCTCTGCAGGTACTGGTTCTTTGCCAGATTTACAGTACTATGAGATCCCCCAATCATATTTTTAAATGGTTTGGAAAGTTGCTCAGCAGCAATCTATCTATCTATCATCTATCTATCTATCTATCTATCTATCTATCTATCTATCTATCTATCTATCTATCTATCTACAGTTGATATACACAGTCCCCCAAACTCTGTTAACCAAAGAAGCCATGTCCCAAAGAATACCTGTTACAGGAATCCACTGTGTGAAATTCTAGAAAAGGCAAAAGTAACTACAAATCTGGGAAGAATGGTTAAGAGAAGGTCTGCAGAATGCTGGAAACAAGTGGGACGGTTTGTGCCATGATTAGAGCAGTGGCCACATCTTTGTGTGTGTTTGTCTAACTTCATCGAGGACTGATAAAAGTAGGTACATCTTATTGTATGTAAATTACATCAGAATAAAGTTGATTACTATGATGGTCAGTTTCACATTGCCTCTTATATATGGGTGGAAGATATGTATTCATATTTTAGAGTAATATAAAATTACAGGGAAAAATGTGAACCTCCCCCAAAAAAGAATCCCCTGGGAAGAGAGTCTCAATGAGGAATTATCTAGATAAAGTTGGCCTGTGGGACATTGGCCTTATGTTGTTAATTGAGGTGGCCCATGGTGGGTGGCACCGGTCCCTCCATTTGGGTCCTGGACTGTATAAAAAGGGAAAAAGTGTGCTGAGAAGTATGAATGAATTTGTGTCCTTCTCTCGACTCTGGATTTGACCAGCTACTTCAAGTTACCGCCACCTTGACTTCCCCTCAGTGTAACCTGGAATTGTGAGTGATCATAAACCCTTTCTCCCTTGACATTTTTATTAGGGTATTTTGTCACAGCAACTGAAAAAGGAAACTAGGACAATTAACATTAAAAAATTCTCTTGAATGAAGAGAGCTCAGCAATTAAAGGGACTGGCTGCTCTTGTAGAGGACCCGGATTTGGTCCAGCATCCACGTGGCTGCTCACGACCATCTGTAACTCTAGCTCCAGAAGGATGCAACCCCCTCTTCTGGCCTCCACAGGCACCAGGCATGTACCTGGTGCATATACATGCATGCAGGCAATATACTCATATACATAAAATAAAAGTAAATAAATATCTTTTTTTTGGGTGGGTCTTTTCCAGACAGCCCTAGCTGTCCTGGAACTCACTCTGTAGACAAGGCTGGCCTTGAACTCACAGAGACCCACCTGCCTCTGCCTCCCAAGTGCTAGGATTAAAGGCCTGCGCCACCACACCCGGCTGCAATAAATATCTTAAAAGCAAAATTCTCCCGCTTGGCTGAACTGTGTCCTGGGGTTGGCTGGCCTCTGCTCTGGACATGGTCCCGTTATTCCTTAAGGAAGTTTCCTTACTTTTTGCCACAAAATATTTATTCCTGGTGCATCTTGTCCTTTCTTGGCTCTGCTCTTGGAACTCTCTATCTCCTGTAGGAGCTCTTATTCTTTGCAGTGGAGATTGGTTATATAGAACCCAAAGCCTGGGCCTTGAGAGTGCTCCTTGCTATTGGAGTGTCTCTGTTCTTGGGTCCCTGGAGTAAGTAGACAGATGTGACAGCTAATCTTGATTGTCCACCTGACATACCTGAGCAAAAAAGGGAGCCTCAGTTGAGGAATTCCTTCCATCAGACTGGCCTGTGGGCATGTCTCTGTTTCCTTGACTGATAGATGCTGTAGGAAGGCCCGGTCCGCTGTGGGCAGTGCCATCCCTGGGCAGGTGGGTCTGGGCTGTTAAGAGAAGTAGCTGAATTGAGCCTGGAAGGCAGCCAGTAAACAAAGTTCCTTTGGTCTCTGCTTCAGCTCCCGCCTCCAGGTTCCTGGCTTGAACTCCTGCCCTGGCTTCCCCGATGATGGATTATAACCTGGAAGCTAAATAAACACTTTCCTCCCAAAGTTTGGTTTTGGTCAGGTTTTATCACAGTAACGGAAAAGCAAAACAGAAGAACAAAGCAAAGGAATAGGACTGCGCATGTGCAGAGCCACATGCGCCTGGACAGCTGGGGTCTGGTTGCCTGTCTATATTCCATTCAGTGGGACCTGTTCCATGCCAGACCTTCACCTTGAAGCTCTTCTCTGAGGCCAGCAAAGGTGACTTCTCTGGCTACCTCTGGCTGCTAGACTCTGCCCTGTGTACACATGAGAGCCCTGTTTTAGCTCGCAGCTTCCTGAGCCATCTTTACCTGAAAAATTCACTCTTGCATGCATTCCTACATCATGGACGGCTCTTTACTTTTTTTTTTTTTTTTAATTTTTTTAAGTTTATTTTTGTATGTGTATGAATGTACTGCTGCATGTAGGACTGTGCACCCGTGTCATGCAATTGCGCTGGAGGTCAGGAAGAGAGCGGTCTCGGCATGTCCCCTTGGAAACTCGAGTTCTTCCTGAATTGTAAGTTACAGACGGTTCTTAGCCGCCATGTGGTGGCTGGGGAACCGAACCCGGGTCCTCTGCAAGAGCAGCGGTGTCTCTTAACCGCTGTGCTATCTCTCCAGCCCCGGCTCTTTACTTTTAAAATCAAGAATCAAAGTATGTCTATAAAGCAAAAACATGCCTTTATTAGAAGTTTCAGTGGTGGCGAGTGGAGGATTGAAACCCGAACAAAAGAACAAGAGAAACGTTAGGGACCCACGAGGAAAAGTGGAGGGGCCTCCTCTATCGGCGCACCACCAGTGGATGAGCCGGCTTCTTCTGCAGCCTGGTGAGTGCTGGGTGGACCTCCCTGGGGTCAGGGTACCCTTACTAATACTATTACCTCAGGAAGTTCTTTCTTGATGACCCCTTCTGAAGTTGGGTCTCTCTCTCTCTCTCTCTCTCTCTCTCTCTCTCTCTCTCTCTGTCTCTCCCTCCTTCCCTCCTTCCCTCCCCTCCTCCCTCCCTAA
This sequence comes from Rhizomys pruinosus, assembly GCA_009823505.1. NCBI lineage: Eukaryota > Metazoa > Chordata > Mammalia > Rodentia > Spalacidae > Rhizomys > Rhizomys pruinosus. Next base: position 154,237 of record VZQC01007020.1, on the reverse strand, counting down.
AGGGCAGCCAAGCCTTCCCCACACCAACACAAACTCTCCTCCATGATGCCCTGTTCATCTCTGCATCCCTTGGGCCCACGCCGCAGCAGACACCCTCTAGGCACTTAGCACTTGTGGACTAAGCGAACCCGTGAGTGCCCACTATCTTATCCCTCCAAGCTGGCAAAAGCAGGCTAGCTTCATACACTGGCGGGTTCCACAAAATCCACAGGTGCGTGCTGAGTCCTGTCTACTGAGAGAACAGAGCCAAACACGGAAGGAAGACCGACACCCGGAAGCAGCGCGGGCAGAACTCAATTTCTGTCTGTCAAGGCAATTACTGCTTAGAAGGTGAAAGCGAGTGGCATTTAACCGACTGCAGATGAAAGGGTTAAACCAAAAAATAAATAAGGCTTAGGAAGAGCAGGAAAGCCAGTGAATGAATAGGAGGAGGAGGAGGAGGAGGAGGAGGAGGAGGAACTGTTTTCTTCTTCATCTTTTTTTTTTTCTGAAGTTGGGCTTGCTGCCTCAAACCCTATCTCCAAGGCTGATGGGAGAGTCTTGAAAAGAAACGAGAGAAGCTTGCCCACAAAAGCCTGAAACCCTGGAAGGTCTTTTGTTTTCACCCAAGACTGTGGCCACTGACATCCCTCTCTCACACCGCGGGTGGATAATAAGCCCCCTTCTCAGGCATCGAAATGCTCTTATACATTTTAATGTGACCTTAGACGGCGCTTTTCAGAAATCACAGGGCATCTGACTGCTCTTGAGTTTGAATTGAGCTAATGGTATTCACCTCGTCTTTAGAAGCAAAATTGGAAGATAAAAAGACTTTGATGTGAAAAGAAGGGGGGGTGTGAGGGGAGTGGGGGCCTGGATGGGTGGCAGGGGGCAGGAGGGGGAAGCAGATTAGAAATACTGTTTAAAATCTCGTGATTGCACATTGATAACTAAATGTCTCCTCTTTCTCCAGTTCCCCATGGGCTCTAGGAATGTCCTTATGCTTTTTATTTTTAATGATAGAATCTCTTTATTCCTGGACCAGGAAGAATTTGAATGTTGCTGCATTTGTGGTCAGGAGATATGCTGACCTTTATCAAATCTTATTTAAAAAAAATCAGATGAAACACTTATTGCAATATTCTGGGGCTGTAAGATGAAAAATGAGAAAGGGAGGGAGGGAGAGAGAGAGAGAGAGAGAGAGAGAGAGAGAGAGAGAGAGAGAGAGAGAGAGAAGAGAATATTTTCTTCCTGGGTAATCAGATGTGGCTTAAATTTAATAAAGATGCATACTTCCTTTTAAGAGACTGGCAAGGGTCTTTCGGATTTATTAGGAACTCCTGGGTGATGGCGCACCCTTGGGATGTCATCTTAAGATCACAGAGAGCAGATTTCTAAATGTGAACACACACTCGGTCCCTTTTGGTGCCTCATTGGCTCAGCCTTTCCTGGAGTCAAATGAAAGCAGGAGGAACCAGTGGGTGTGGTGGGCTCAGCCTCCCAGAAGGGAGCCCCTGAAACTCAAAGAAAAAGAAATGTGTGTGCCCTGGAGACACGCTGTCCTTGCTTCCAGTTCTGACGTGCCTGCTGTCTGTCAAAGGCCCTGGGCATGCATCCTGACATCGACACCAGGGCTCACCCGCTTCAGGATACGGAGGCCAGGTGGGCCATCCATCAGTAGCACACCTGGTCTACCCAAAGGAGACAGTGGCAGGGAGGGGCTGTGGACGGCAGGAAGAGTGGGTCCCCAGGGCACTGGGGAGAGGGGATCTGGCAGCGAATAGCTCAGACAGGACCCAGGCTTTCCGGCACATTGATGCCTGACGTGTTTGTATGGATTCATCTGAACAGAAGGGGTGGTGGGTCAGGCTGGGCTGGCCCTGGTCTCTCCAGCAGTCCCCTGCATCTAAGAGTTGAGTGCTGAGGGGTTGCAGGGCATGTATGCGCCAGGACTTCCACACTGGGCATGCTGACTCTGATCAGGCAGCTGTGGCATTTCCACTTTTAATTGTGCATGCACGTGTGGGATATGGGTGTGGAGGCCAGAGGATGGCTCTCAGGTTCCACCTCCCCGTTCCATCCACCCCCCCCCTTTTTTTTCCCTCTCTCACTGGCCCAGAACTTGACAAATAAGTTAGGCCACCTGGCCAGCAAGCTTCAGAGGCCTGTCTGTCTCAGCCTCTCCAGCTTTGATTTCACAAGCACGGGCTACCACATCTGGATTTTGTTGGTGTTGTTATATGTGGTTTGTTTTTCTTTCTTTTTTTTTTTTAATTTTATTTATTTTTGTATGTGTATGAATGTATTGTCTGCATGTAGGTTTGTGCACCCATGTCATGCAATGTGGCGGAGGTCAGAAGAGGGTCTCGGATTCCCCTGGAACTGGAGTTCTCCTGGAATTGGAATTACAGACGGTCCTTGGCCACCATGTGGGTGCTGGGGATCGAACCCGGGTCCTCTGCAAGAGCAGTTGGTGCTCTTAACCGCTAGGCTATCTCTCCAACCCTGTTTTTCATTTTTTAAAAAAGATCTTTTTGGGGGGTTGGAGAGATGGCCTAGTGGTTAAGAGTGCCGACTGCTCTTGCAGAGGACTCAGGTTCGATTCCCAGCATGCACATGGCGGCTAAGAACCGTCTTTAACTCCAGTTCCAGGGGAATCTGACGCCCTCTTCTGACCTCCACGGCATTGCATGACAGGGGTGCACCAAGCTACATGTAAACATGTAAACTCATACACATAAAAAATAAACAAAAAAGTTAAAAAAAGATCTTTTATGAACTGACTGATACAGTTAAATTCTTCCCCAAACAATAAGTCTCTGCAGTGAAAAACTTTGGAAAGACTGAGAGAAAGATGCAAGACAGGTATGGCAGAAGGCATGAACTGGGGTGGGGTGGGGGACATGGGCGAGGGGAATGTGTTTAAATTGGACTGAAAGATAATGTATGAAATACACAAATCATCAATAAAAGTATTTTCTTAAAAGATCTTTTATTAATTTTATGTGTATCAATGGTTGTCTGCAGTTTGTATGTGAAACCCCTGTGCTTAATGCTTGAAGGTCAGGAGAGGGCTTCAGATCCCCTGGAACTGGAGTTACAGACAGCTGTGAACTACCATGTAGATACCAGGATCTGAACCCAGGTCCTCTGCAAGAACAGCCTGTGCTCTTAAGCACTGAGCCATCTATCCAGCCCCAACCCCTGGATTATTTAACATGGGTTCTGGAGATTGAACTCAGGTCAAGGTGACTCCCCAACTCCTTCATAATTTTATTATTTTTAAAATGCAGGGGCTGGAGAGATGGCTCAGTAGTTAAGAACACTGGATGCAGGCTGGAGAGATGGCCTAGTAGTTAAGAGCACCGACTGCTCTTGCAGAGGACCTGGGTTCGATCCTCAGCACCCACATGGCGGCTGAGAACTGTCTTTAACTCCAGTTCCAGGGGAATCCAACACCCTCTTCTGACCTCCATGGCATTGCACGAGAAGGGTGCACAAACCTACATGCAGACAGTACATTTATATACATACAAAAATAAATAAAAATAAAGAAAAAAGAACACTGGATGTTCTTGCAGAGGACCCTGGTTTGATTCTAGCACCTCTATGGGAACTAACAGTGCCTGGAACTCCAGTTTTAGGGGGTCCAACACCCTCTTCTGGCTTCCTTTGGCATTGCACTACATGGGTGCATTTATATACATGCGGGCATAATGCTCATACACATAAAATAAAAATAAAGTTAAAATGCCACTCGTAGCTACTCAGCTGTTTGGGGACCTCTGTCATTCCTGAGAGTCACCCGACTTGCATGGATGGCTTCATACAGGCTAAGCCTGGCCAGGGTGAACTGTGTCGCCCATGTCCGCTTCTAGCAGAACTTCCGTGTGGCCCTGACTTGGGACAAGCAAGTGGCAACCCGGGCTCATCATAGCACATAGTAGGATTGTAGCAGAAGGTTGGTTCTGATAAGGCCACCCAAAGCTGGGTCTGCAAGTGTGCAAAATCCATCGACCCTGGGGCCCAGGACTAAAACACATGGAACAAAACCCCCAAAACAAAAAAACCTCTACTACCACTTTAGCTTTAGCTCCTGATACTTAAGGAAATCCATGCTGAGAGCTCAGAATCTTTGGGTGTTATGTCTTCAAGTGAGTGGACGAGTGACAAAACACATCAGCAAAAGAGAGAGAGAACTTGGCTTCAGTGAAGGTGAAGGTTGGATTTGGAATGGAAGTGAGCACAGTCGGTGGATGAGGGTAGGCCACACAGAAAGGGGACCTTAAGTCACACGCTGAATAATGAGGAGGAGGGCAGGGCCAGCTCTGTGGCACCTGGGATGGTGGCCACATGGGTGGTCTCATTTCCCCATAAGCAGCTAGGGTGACGTCACCAGCCCATCCCATTGGGGAGGGATGAAGCCTTCGAGGTCAAGTTGCTCAGAGCTCCTGAGGGACAGAGCCAAGCTCGGAACAGGCTCTCACATTCCAAAGTCCTGTGTGTTGGGACAGTTCCAGTGTCCTATTCAGAGGCCTTGTCCCCAGGGTGTGGCCCTGTGGAAGGACAGGCTGGTTCTTTCAAAGACAAACTCACCTGCTGAGTGCCGGGAATCTTCTCAGTGCAAGAGAGGTTCCACCCCTGCCCTCCAGGGCCGGCTCCACTCCCCTCAACCTTGTCCCGACTGGTCCCTTAAAAATGCAGTCTTGGAGGGTGGAAACTAAGGAGGGGCACCTGGTCAATTCCTTGGACCAGGGCCAAGCTTGCCTGAAAAATCCTTCAGGTTTGCATGTCCCTGCCAAGCCCTCTGGGATCCTGGGCTGGGTCCCCCAACCTGGCTGGGCCACCTTGACGAGGTGGGAGAGGAGTGGGTGCAGGGAGAGGAGGGGCCCAGCAGAATTGTGTCACACGTGGGGGGGCAGGCTTCTCCCCCCCAGGAATGTGCTGATAGTGCAGGTTTTAGCGTTCCCCCCCAATAAAAACCCCCAAAACAAAACACCTCACAGGTACTTAATCAGAAGGACACTGACTCTGTGACTGTGTATGGGGACCAAGCTGACTCCAACCCCAGCCCACAGTGAGCTGGGAGATGGTGAAGAGTGGCCGCCCTCCCAGGGCTTCGGCCTCACTCTTTTGCAGTTCAGCGGGCTCCAGGTGCAGGGCCTTCGAGGCAGGGAATGGGAACCATGGCAGCAGGGTGACGGCAAATGGAGGCTCATTTTGCAGGCAGCATCTGTCCTGAAAAGGAAAGAAGAGGAAAATAACAGCAGCTGCCCCATCGGCAGCACTGATGTCATGGTGGTCTGAGTGTTCAGCTCTTTACAGATTATCTTGTAAGAGTCAGAAGTGGCTGTTGTCCTTTCTTTCCAGAATGAGCAGTGAGAGGGGTTTATTGTCAGTCACAGGACACAGCAGCCCAGGGCCCACCATACAAGAGGACTTCCTGTTTAGTGAACTTCTTGTGCACTGGACTGGGGATTCAGTCACAGTGATAAAAAACAACTCTCAAAAGGCCTCTGCTTGGCTGTGTTAGGTGTAAGGACTTGGGTGGCTGGGTGGGTGCCGGGACCAAGCAGTACAGCCAGGAGAGCTGATGTATCTCAGAGAATTGACTGTCCAACAGTCATGTATGGGAGAACCCCTCCGAAGTAGGCCTGGGGAAAGAAGACACTCTGTATTTTGCCATAAATATTTGGAGTAGAAATTCTCTTTGAAGATAAATGGCTGGGCTGGAAGCAAAGCCTGCCCTGGGGTGTTGCTGAGCAGGGATTGAGGATGGGCACAGGGAGCAGTGAGTGAGGTGGTGGGGGCTGAACGGGAACGTGGGGAGGCTGCTGCACCTGACCTGCAGCCGGTGGGGAAGGAGGCCACGTGGACTGATAATGATATCGTGCTGGATAAAATTTGGACTTAGGAGTTGGTGCTGGACTCTCAGTAGCTCCAACCCTGCACGGGTCACTTATGAGCCTTTTTTGTCTTCTGCAAAATGGGAGACCCAGTGAATCTCCCCATGCAGAAGCCAGGCTTAACTAATGTAGAGGTTCGAATGAGAACTGTCCTGTGTTGGCTCACACATTTGGACCCTTGCTTCCGGTTGGTGGAGCTGTCTGGGGAGGTTCAGGAGGTATGACCTTGTTGGAGGAAGTATGCCATTGAGGGGCAGCCTTTGAGAGTTCATAGCCTGGTCCCACTTGCAGTTTGTGTTCTCTGCTTCATTTTGCTGTTGAGGATATCGTCTCTGAGCTTCTGTCTCCCACCGCCTGCCTGCTGCCTCCTGCCACATTTCCCTGGCACGATGGGCTGTTGTTCGTCAGGAACCTTAAGCCAAATCAATTCTTTCTTCTATAAGGTGCCCGGGTTAGGGTGCTTTATGACAGCAATGAAAAATCATGAACACAACACACTTATAATAGAATGTATTTGACACCTCCATGATTTTATTGAGATGTAATTCACATATCACACAATGTGTCCATTAGGTTTACAATTTAATGGTGTTTAGTGAATTCAGAGATATTTTCAAGCCCCATCACAGTCAGTTCTAGGACACTGTCTTTTATCAGCTCTTCAGAATCCCTTTGGTATTAACTTGCTATCTCCTTCCTCTCTATAGCTTTGGGGAACTACCAGTTTGCCTATTCTGGACTTGTGAAGCACACAGGATTGTATGAGATGTACTCCCTTTTTGTGGTGGTCTTCTTTTATGCAGCATGATTCTTTCAATATTCCTCCATGTTGCTACATGAAATAGTGCTTCATTCCTTTTAATGGCCCAAATAATATTCCATTCTCTAGATATAGCTCCTTTTATTTATATACTGTTAAATTGATGGGTATTCCAGTTGGCTGTTCCTTTTGGCTATTAGAGATACTGATGCTGGGAGCATTCAGGTACAAGCATTGGAGATCACTTTTTGTTTCTTTCTAAGAGGGGAAATTCTGGGTCACATGGCCACTCCAGGCTGAGTCATCTGGGGATGTACAGGCCAGTTTCCTAACTAGTTGCTCCCTTTGTTCCTCCTGCTTAGAGTACATGAGTGTTCTCTCTTCAATCTCCAGGTTAGACCCTCCAGGCTTTATAGCATCTGCCAACCCCATGCAGAAGCCAACAACCCCTTCCCCACAAACCTAGTCCTTGCTCCTGCACGGTGTGGGCCCCTGGCTTCCTTCTTTCCTGCAGGGCCTCATCTATGGCTAACCTTCCTTCCTCCCATCTTTTCCCTGCAGGAGCCTCTCCCTACCTTTTGATGGGGAACCAGTCCATCGCCTGGCCTGTCCCCAGTTCATCCTCTGGAGATGCCTCCCGCCGGGGGAAGCCCTGCTGCATCCCTCCTAGTGCCTGTAAAGGTTGCCTTGGAGTCTGAGTGAAGAGCTGGGTTTCAATCTAGAGATTCCCAGCCTCTAACTCTGCTGCTGCAATGTGTGGGCTGTGGGAACCACATTTCAGAGTCATATTCTAGATGTTCATAGAATGTTTGGGTAACAGTCACAACTAACAAAAGATGGGCCTTAGTTATCCCCTGGAGAGCTGCAGGCAGAATGGCCTGTGTGGTCCAGAAAGTATGTTCTTCATTCGAGTGGCTGTCTAGGTGGGTGCAATTTATGATACCCATGACTCAGAGGTCAACACTGGGGCTTCATAACTTCAGCTTCTGAGACTCTGCATGCCTACAGGAAGAGCTTAGGACAATTCATGCCCAGCTAGCTATAGTCACAAAGCAAAGACTTCTGGGACGAATGTGGCTGAGGGACCGTTTGCTGGGCTTGCCACCCCAACCCAGAGGTCCTCTCATGTGGTCACGCAGCTGTGCAGAAGGACAGTGGGTGGCAGGTGCCTTTCTCAAACAGCCTTGGGTTCTCACTTTGAACTATAAGAAGCAGTCTTGACCAAGAAAGAGTCAGCTTGTTTGAGAGTAAGGCAGGAGATCTGTAGAACACCCAGACCTGCTAGGGGAGACAGCTTCCATCCAGCCCCTGGTCCATGTGGGAAAGAGGGGGCAGGGATGGGACCACCTGGCCCGATAACTGACTTTTCTCTATCCAGGCCATCAAAAGGAGAGGTGACAGCTTTCACCTTGCCAGTTTGGGGTGCAAACACAGAGGCAGGATGGGGCTGCGTCTTCAGCAGCACATCACCAGTACCATCTGCTAGACACCACCCACGAGGCACAGACTGGCAAGTAATTTATTCCTAAAAGTAAAAATGGGTGCCACTCTATCAGCTTATCAAAGTAGATCAGGACCATATGAGCACATGTCTCTACTGAAATCATATCAGGGAAATCAGACCCAAGAACATATCAACCACCAGGCTGAAGAAAGTGTTCAACACCCTCACCATCCCTTAACTGGGAGGACACTTTATACTGTAATGGTGACAACCCCAGGAAGTATGTTAAGGGGCCAACAGGTAGAGAACTCCTGACTATCCCAGGGGCTTCAGCTCTGTCTGTCCCCAGTGCTGGTGAGACTTAACTCCAATTGTCAACTATTCATCTGTCTGTTGATCCATCTGGGCTGAGTCTTGCACTTTGCCTATATGATCTTCATAGTCATGACTCTTGGTTCTGGAGGTTCGACTTGACTCTGAGGCTCTGCTCAAGTCTGATCTGACTCAGCAGCCTGACTCTGCAGCCATGCTCGCAGCAGAGGAGGTCCAGCAAGCTTCTGGCCCGGTTCCCTCAGACATCCTCTTGGCATCCCCGTCCTCTCCTGCTTGCCCCAGCTAGGCCTCTTCTAACTCCTTAAACTCTGTTATGGTTTCTTTAACCCACTGTAGCCATTCTATGACTATCCATAGATGGATTTACTCTGTGACATGTTATGTGTGATCCAAGAATTAATATTAGTAGTTAAGATTGGAATAAAAGACGCTGTGTTAGCCTCAGCCAGCCATGAAGGGAAATGGAGACTACTTGGCAAATTACAGCTAACAGAACTGATGTAACTTGTGGATTTATTGTTACTCAAGAAAGTCTGACATTGGAGAAAAACGCAAATCTATCCATCTATGTTTCTGACTAACGGGCTCAAGACAGCTCCAGACTTTTCCACCATCACCAACGGAACTCCACCCCAGCTAATGACAGCCATCCCACCCCGCCTGCCCCCAGTGACTAATTCTTCAGTAGGCTCTTCTCCTCTGGCCCCTCCACCATGCTGTCTTTGGGAATATTTTAAAATAAATCCTTCAGTAGGATGATCTCATAGGCTGAGGCCCAGTTAAGGAAAATAGAAAGAGAAGAAAGAATACTAGGGGGATTCCCCTGGCTGGTCTGCTGAGTTACCCAGCTCCTATGGGTGCAGCTCCCTTGGGGCTAGAAACCAGAAAGGAGGTTTTCAAGTCTTTATTTATTATTTATTTTGAGGATCTCATTATGTACCCAGGGTGGCCTCAAACTCACAGCAAATCTCCTGCCTCAGCCTTTCGGGCACAAGGAAGGTTCTAGGTGTGTTCAGCGGGGAGGGTTGTTTTTGCAGTGTCTGGGCTGGACCTGGCCTCTGGCTCTCCTGAATGTCAGGTGACTGGGCTGCCATTTCCCTTGCCCAGGCAGGCTGTAAGCTGTTCTCTTTGCCTGGGTCCCAGCTGCCCCTGGGGGCCAACAACCAGCTCCTTGTCCTGCTGAGGCTCCGATGACAGGCGGGGCCGATGTGGGGTGCAGGGCATGGGGCTGGTGAGACTCTTGATTTTGTTCCCAGTCAGTACTTTGGCCAATAATAAATAATAAAGAAGAAAAAGAAAAAAGGCTTAAACCATCAATATCTTACCCTACATGTGGGCCCTGGGAGTCAGACATGGATTTGAGCCTTAGCTTTCTGGCTGTCATTTTAGACAGGAGTTCCAAATCTTGGTGCTCAGTTTCCAGGTTGGAAAGAGAAGACGGAGAGTGGGTGGTCACATAGTCCTTTCTCGGCAGCAGGAACATCATGACTTAGTTCTTTGCAGGGTGGTCTTTTAAATGTGGTGGGTGCTGGGAACACCTGGGCACAGCTGGTGAGGCTGGGCGTTGCTAGGAAACGAGAGGACCTCCCCCCTCCACCCTATGTGGCGGCAGCACTGGAATCTCTAGCCTTCAGAGGCCCCTCTCTGCTGTGGGCAGTTCGGTCAGCTGGCTTGGACAAGCTGCCTACTGCTGCTGTCTAATCTTGCCTGTTCATCTGAAAACTCCTATTCATCCTGCGGTTCCCAGCTCCTGTCGAAACTTTTCTTCTAGAGCCTTCTACAGAGCCCTGTCTAAAACAACAGTAGGCCGTAGGATTTGTGGCTCATCATCCTATAATGGCTCAGAGAAAAGAGATGCACTTGCTGGTCCCTTTCCCCAGGGATCCTCTGGCAATCACCCTGCCCAGGTGAATTTCTCACCAGAAAAGCATCACTGCAAGATAGCTACTGTAAATTGAGCTTTGGCTACTTTCCAGCCTTGTGATGGATTTTCTGGTGAGGACAGAGATGTCAGTCAATTATGGGAAGCATTTCTATTGATTAGCAGACCTAAGAGCCCCGTAGGAAAGGACACCGAGGTGTGTGACCCAAGCTAGAATGCTGGGGTGTCAGCCAGTCTGTGCTTATCCACACAAAGGGGTATCGGTGGCCGGGAGCCACCGATACCCCTTTGGTTTCAGATGAGGCAGTGCCAGCGCCTTTTCAGCTTACAGATGATCTGTTGAGGGCATGATGTCTGAGGGCGGGCTACCTGTGTCTCTAAGTAAAGTTTTGTTGAAACATAAAAACAAACTCATCTTTTATGAAGCTGTGCTGCTAGTTTTTGTCAGCTTGATGCAAACTGGAGTCACCTGGGAAGATGAAATGCTAAATGAGGACGTGCCTCCATCAGACTGGCCTGTGAGCATGTCTGGGGGGTAGTTTCTTGATTATCGGTCAATGTAGAAGGGCCCAGCCCACTGTGGGCAGTGCTATCGCTAGGCGGGTGGGCAAGAGCCAGAGACCAACATGCCTCTCTTGTTCCTGCCTCAGCTCCCGCCTCCAGGTTCCTGCCTTGGCTGTTCTTGCTGATGGACTGTGCTGTAGCCAAATAAACCCTTTTCTCCCCAGGTTGGTTCTGGTCACTGTTTTATCACAGCAGCAGGAAGCAAATTAGGACAGAGGCTGACCAAAGGGCCTTAGGAGTTAATCGTTTCCTCCATTTGTGAGCATCACAGGATCAAGATGTTTTCTGTTCTATAATCTACATGTCACTCTGCTGAGTCATGACTACGTCTAGGACACAAAAAGTGCTCAATATACTAGAGGTCCCCTTTGGTGTCTGGTGACCTTGAAGTCTATGTCTTGTAGATGTCAGGGCCTACAGTCATGAGAGAGAGTAGTATGTGCGATCTTGGCAGGGACCAAGGTGCTGATGCTGAGCTGTCCTGTCCTGAGATTCACCTCCATTTGCACACAACACCCCAACTAGTATCATAGAGTTTTATCCTTTGAGTGAACTTGACAGGAAAGCTCAGGGTAATCATCAGTTTGGGGGCAGAAGGGGCGCCATCTTCTCCCAGAATTCAGAGTAGCTACCATGCATGGAGGGCTGTGTAGTACTCAAGGATCACAGAGCTCTCTCTCTCTCTCTCTCTCTCTCTCTCTCTCTCTCTCTCTCTCTCTCTCTCTCTCTCTCTCTCTCTCTCTCTGACTTGGCTTGCCCAGGCCCGGATCTGTTTGTAAAAAATAATTATTTGCTTAAAACATGTGAAGTGCTCCTGTAATTTTAATCGGTTTAATTTGAATTTTAAACGACAGATCTTCAACCTCTAATCACTTTGAAACTGAAGAGCTGTTCACCGAATGTGAAGTGCTTTAGGGGTGGAAATGATTACATGTGGGACATTGAGGGAGGAGAAAGGAAGGATGGAGAGAAAGAGAGAAAGAGCAACTCGGCGGAGTGGGGAAAGCTTCCCTTGGGCTAAGCTGCCACTAGGGCCAGACTCAGCCACTTAGAAGAGGCACTGGTGCCACAGCCTGGCATGGCTTACCTGATCAATTCCAATCCCAGTTTTATTTTATTTTATTTTTTTTTTAATTTTTATTTATTTCTGTATGTGTATCAATGTACTGTCTGCATGCTGGTTTGTGCACCCGTGTCGTGCAATGCCGCGGAGGTCAGAAGAGGGTCTCGGATTCCCCTGGAACTGGAGTTCTCCTGGAATTGGAGTTTCAGACGGTTCTCGGCCGCCATGTGGGTGCTGGGGATCGAACCCAGGTCCTCTGTAAGAGCGGTCGGCGCTCTTAACCGCTAGGCCATCTCTCCAGCCCCCAGTTTTATTTTTTAAATATTGTTATAAGATATATGCATTGTGCACATCACAGTGACTTCTTATTAGGCACTCTGATGTAAAATTCTGATAATTATTCTCTGTGTGTGTGTGTGTGTATGCGAGACCATGTATATGCATGTGTAAATGTAGGTATGTGTGTGTGGGTTCACCCATGTGATGCTCCTGTTGGATGGTGGGAACACCTGGGCACACAGCTGGTGAATCTAAGCAGTTCTGGGGAACATGAGAACCCCATATGCCTGGAAGGCTTCACGGAACCAGGAAGCTCTAGACTGTAGGGTCCTCTCCGTGCTGTTGGACATGCTGTCCACTGCTGCTGCCCACTTGTGTCTGCTGCGACCTCTTTCTGCTACTGCTTCTGCACAGAAATGCTGACCGAGTAAGGGCAGAGAGACTCGGCTGCTTTCCTCCGTCAGTAACGGCCACTCCATTGTCCTCACGGTGGCTTTGCTGTTTCAAAACTAGAACCCTTAGATAGTTAGGGTTAGGGATATATATATATATATATATATATATATATATATAGAGAGAGAGAGAGAGAGAGAGAGAGAGAGAAGCTTCCTTAGCATTTTGGGGGGTCTTTTTGAGACAGGGTCTCCCTATAGCCCCAGCTGTTCTGGAACTCACTATGTAGACCAGGCTGGCCTTGAACTCACAGAGATGCCCCTGCCTCTGCCTCCTGAGTGCTGGCTTCCCCAGCTCTGCTCTTGCCCCACAGTGCCTCAATTCTGCCTCCATACTCTTCAGCTTTTAGACACCTACAGTCCAAGTGTCCTCTGGTAGGGTCCCCATCTGCCACTGCATTCTGCATGGAAGGCCTGGGTCTGATGGGTCTTTATGTCTCAAGCACCTATCAAAGATCCAAGAGCTGAGGATAGCTCAGATGGAGGCTTCTGGGAAGGTAGAAGTAGTTGTGGATAGACCACATAGATCTGCCATTTACAGAAGGAAGAATGCGTCCACTGGTGGGGCCTTTGTTTCCTCTACTGTAAAGATGGTATCAGCCCATGGTCCCCGGAATAACTTCTGGGTGGTTGGAGGACCTAAATGCAGGAAGATAAACCCAGGGGCACATTTGACCCCATTCCATTAAACTTTTCTGTTTATAGATGCCACTGTGACAGAAACTGGAGGGCTGCAAGCTGGGAGAAGGGACTTGCAGTCCTCAGGACAGGTGACGGATATGGATCCAGAAGAAGAAGCATTCTACCAAGAGAGATGAGGAAATCAGAGATGGGTGAAAAACAGGCAACCCATCTGCATAGACAGTTCACAGAAGAGGAGACACCCAGGGTCCCATGCATCTGTCCAAGACAAGAAGGTATGCTGAAGCTGCAGTTCCCAAGCAGCCCACGACCCTCTCCCCCAAACCCACAGAGGGAAGGAGGAGAGAACAGACCTCAGATGCTGCGGCGGCTGCTGCTTTGGCCTCTGTCTTTCTGTTGAATATGTATTTCCCTCCAGTTATTGCAACAGAATCTTGGAGTTCTGTATTGTGGCTTCTTTTTCTCTATGTTTGAGGCTGTATCCTCCCTCACCCTCCTTGGCTTTGTAGCTTCTGCAAATGATCACATAATACGCTTCCATTATCATGTAGTTTAAAAGCTGCCTACTTTTTGCCAGGCATAGAAGTGTAAACCTTTAATCCCAGCACTCAGGAGGCAGAGGCAGGTGGATCTCTGTGAAATGGAGGATAGCCTGGTCTACATACATAGTGAATTCCAGGACAGCTGGGGCTACAGGGAGACCCTGTCTCAAAATACAAACCTTTCTACCTTTCATGGTGTCTTTTCTAGACACAGTCCACTTCTTTAAAGTATATATATATTTTAAGCTGGCCTATAATGGTGCAGGTCTATAATCCCAGCACTGAAGAAGCTGGATCAGGAGGATTATAGTAGCTTGAGATTAGCTTGGTTTACATAGTGAGACTCAGTCACAAACACCACAGCAAAAGCAATAAGAACTATATTGCTTTTAGAATTTTTTTGCTTTTTGTTTTAAAGCTTTATTTTATTATTTAAAAATTGTTATTTATAAAAAATTGTTATTTATTTTTATTTTGTATGCATGAGTATTTTGCCTACATGTATGGAAGTAAATCTGTGTGTGCAGTGCCCATGGAGGCAGGAAGAGGGTGTTGGATCCCCTGGAACTGGAGTTAGAGGAACATTTGCTACCTGCTATGTAGGTGATGGGAATTGAACCTGGGTCTTCTACAAGAGCTCAGCATTAACTGCTGAGCCATCTTTCCAGCTCCCACGAGTTATCTTATTTTTAATTATGTGCGTGTATAAGTATGTGCATGCCTGTGTAGTTTTGAATTGTCTGACATAGGTGCTGGGAACTGGACTTGAGTCTTCTCTGAGAAGATCCAACTGCTAGGCCATCTCTCTAGAAGTACACTTTTTAACTTTCTGATTTTTCAAAATATTCTGTCCTTTGATAGGTGAGTTGTGCTCAGATTGGGGAACATACTCTGTTTTTTTTTTTTTTT